>JAUIMM010000450.1:6147500-6632500 GCA_031769625.1 Taudactylus pleione
GCAGAATGGCGCTGCAACGTGCGTATATTGAGATTTAGTTACATGGGGCCCTATTCTAGATAAGTCGCCCTACTTGATGATGGTGACTGGAGTGTAAAGGGTTAAAGAAAATAATGAACGCTTATAACAACGAAAGAAAAAAACTACAGTCAACATTACGCCCCCCCATTGCTAAACGTAAAACTAGCGTTCTTAGGCCAGGGCTTGTCACAGCTAATGCAGGGGACAAACCGCATGGGGGCTCAACAATAAGCTGCAGGCAGCACCAGCCTACGGCAGACTGGGCTGCTCATGCCCAAGGCTGGAACACCACATCACCGGGCACCATAGCAAAATGTAAACAGGCGCCTAATCTACGCCATTATAGCCTGATGTCCCCAATACATGCTGGAGAGTAGCCGAGTGTATGGCTTATTTCTTCATTTCACAACCTGCAAAACAAGAGATATGGTAAGAACTTACCTTTGTTATCTCTGTTTCTACGAAGTCCATAGGGTCCACAGGGTTGACCTTGGGGGGTATAGGTTGGGAACCAAATCCGGGCACCACGCAGTTAAAGCTTTTAGCTCCCAGGATGCACTGGGTCCACTCTCCCTATAACCCCACCCCCAAGCCAGAGGCACCTCAGTTTGTAAGTAGCCAAAGGCTGGAGGAGGAGAGAAAAAGAGAGAGAAAACTGGAACACTCAATAACCATACTCACCGAAATGGGAGACGGAAAACCGGTGACCAGCCACACAGCCCATATGAAGCCAGGTGCGTCAGGGCGGGCGCCCTGTGGACCCTATGGACTTCGTAGAAACAGAGATAACAAAGGTAAGTTCTTACCATATCTCTTGTTTTCTACTTCAGGGTCCATAGGGGGTCCACAGGGTTGACCTTGGGGATGTCCCAAAGCAGTTCAACCAAGGGTGGGGACGCTCCTGTGCTGAGAGGAGAATCCGTCGCCAAAAAGGAAGCATCCTGAGAGGCAAAGGAAACCAATGCCTAGAACCTTAAAAAGGTGTGGACAGAAGACCACGTGGCCACCTAGTAAGGCAAAACAGCCGAGGCGCCACAGCGAGCCGCACACGAGGGTCACATGGCCCGAGAAAAAACAAGCATCAACAACAGGAAGGCCTACCCATGGGTAGGCCCCTGAGGAAGACCTACGAGGCCATCCAAGCCAACATTTGGTTATAGGCCGGCCATCCTTTCCTGTGAAAACCAGAAATCTCAGACCACCAATAAGGAGTCCGATTTCCGTAAGGAACCTGAACGGATCACATAAATCCAAAGAGGCCAGACCACAGTCAATGAGGCCACACCAGCCGAGAGGACTGGGGACAGAATGGCCGTACCATAAGTTCCAGAATATGGAACCTGAAAACCACTAAGAAGAAACACAGGGCGAGAGCAACTCCCACCCTGACATGATGCCCTCCAGAAGAGGGAGCCACATGAGAACGCTCCCAATTCAGACACTCTCCTGGTTGATATAAACACCCTGAGAGAAAGAGAGAGCCTAAGCAATAGACCATGTAATGGCTATCACAACCAGCGGTTCCATTGACTGTCCCCGGAGGTAACGAAGAACCACTACTTACTCCCAAAGAGTCCCTAGGGAGGACAAATGGAGGCATAATCAAGAAAACACTCCAAGGGATGAACTGGATACCAGAGTGAAGCAATTCCATATCTTAACCATACTGACAGTGTAGAGATCCGCACTGTCAGGAAGACCAGGCCAAGTGTGAAACCCAAGCCAGCCGGAAGGAATGCCAGAATATCTGGAAATCCTGGACACCGGAGGATTGTATCGACAGGTACAATACCATAAGATTTATGGCTGCCACAGTTTGTGGTAGGTCCCAGCAAAAGCTGATCCATGTGCTCTAATCATTCCAACGATGACAAAGCCAGGGAAGCCGTAAGACCACTGTAAGGACACAGTCAAAGACAAACGACCCAGGTCCAAGGCAAAACCAAGGACCCTGAGACAACAGGTCCGGGCAGTGAAGCATCAGGGATGGAGTATCGATGTAGAGACTCCGAAGATCCAAGTACCCTGACATCTGGGGCAATCAGGAGCCACCAGCAGGAAAGCATCTCCGTCTCGATTGAAAACACTTCCAAAGACCTCGAGGAAGAAGGGAGACCGGAGAACACAGGTACACAAAGTGGAAGGACCACTTCACCGACAAAGAGTCGCTGAAGTTTGCTTCAGAATCCCCAGAGCTGAACTGTAACACCATAGTGTGATAAAGTCAGAAGGCCATGAGGGTCACCTCAGGGGGGCCCCCCCTGCTCACCAGGAGATGAAACCTCTCTTGGGGAAGAGACTAGTCCCCGGGATGCACGTCGTGACGGCTGAGGACTCCCGCTTCCCAATGGAGAGCTCCTGAAATGAACGCTGCCGAGATGGTCGGGAGGAGACCCTCGGACTATGTCCGAATATGTGACATACCTGTCATTGCCACCCAACGAACAGTGTTGCTAAAAAGGAAGCCACTGTCCTGACCCTGTCGGACTGAACCTTTTCAGGTTCACCGGGAAACAAGAGTTATGCCAGAGTAAGTTAATTGACAGGGTGGAATCGACAGACGTCCAACTGCACTGAAAAGGATTCGATCCAGACACTGTCCCTAGCAAAGAAAACCCTGGACGAGATGGCCATAGCCACCCGGACAGGGACCGACTTGCCTCCGGAGAGAGCATCATCGTTTGAACAGTTATCCGACAGAAAAAACTCATTCCATCTGGAGATGAGCCAATTATGGAAAGGCCTGGAATGGAACTGAGCCCATTCCACCATGCATCCCAGAGTGTAAAGACATCTGTCGACTGCGCAGATAACCATGTACTCCTAATGGAAGAGAGGAGATTCCGTCTTACGCCAGAAGAATTCTCAGATTCTGAGAATCCAGCAGGGATCCTAGATGAAGAATACCCAGAGAGGGATGCAGGGAGGACTTTTTCCCCGTTGATTAAACGTCTGCACCCCGAAGAAGCCACAGTCATCCTGACCTGGCCGTAAAGTACCCCGGTGATCCCGCTAAGAGCAGGAGGCCGTCCAGGTACAGGAGCATTGGGATATACTGAACAGAAGAACTGTCAGAAAATCCAAAACGCTGGTAAACCCCTGTGGGGCTGAGGACAGTCCCAACAGGCAGAGCCCGAAAAATTGTAAGTGTTGCTGTGATACAGCAAACCTCAGCCCCTGCTGAGGAAAGGTCTCTGTAAGTACCCGTAGGCACGCGTCCTGTATATCCAGTGATACCCTAAAGTCCCCAGGTTCCAAACATCGTATGATGGAGCATAGGGATTTCCTCCTGCGCCCAGGTAGCTTTAGGAACTGGTTCAGGGAATTGAGACAGAGAATAGGCCAAAGAGGACCATTCAGCCACCGCACCAGAAAGAAAACAGAACAACCAGTCCCTCACTGAGATAGTGGGGATGGCCTAATTAGCTCCGCTTACCGCAACAACTGCATAGCTTTCTGGATCTGTAAGGCCCTTGTAAAGAGGGCGTACCCTCCTACCCACGTAGCCGCGGCAACTTGACACTAATACCGGGCGAACTGAGAAAATCGGTATCTCCCAGTTGTAGGCCTGTCCCGTCAGACTGAAGAGATATCCGTAGGTTCAGAAGCAGGATCGGCTGGCAGTCCAGGCCTGCTCGGTACTGGATATGTCGGCCCTTGTAGATGCCGACAGTCTACGAAGAAACAGACCTTTAGGCTGACCCAGAGGACAAAAAAGACTTAACAGACTTAGTCTGAGGCCTTGTAGTGGGCATAGCTGAAAGCGGTAAACTTGTCGTTAGTAATACTGCCAATGTTACTACAATCTTGTCAAGGTCAGGACCAAACAATATCAACCCTAAAGATGGTATCTGCACCTCTGCATTCCCAGATCGCAGCCATAGGGTATTACGGAGGATACAGTCGCAGCCGGAACTCTGAAAGTTAGGAGACTGGTATCCAATATAGGCATTTCCACCTATGACAACAGCATATATTACGTGAGCGACCAAATACATTTGAACCCCCGACGTGTTGGAGGGGAAAAAACGTTACAAATGCATCAACCCAATATGCAATAGTATTAACCAACCATGCTATAGCCATGGTAGGATGGGTAACAACTCCTGAAAGCAAGTATACTGATTTCAGGCAGAGTTACCACCTACGGATCCGAAGAATCCGACCACGCAGGAATGGGAGGCGTAGTAACGTCTGTAATCAGACGAGTAACACGCCCATCCCCCCCAGGAGGGGCTCGTGATGACCCTCAGGGAATTTGGGACAGGAGGCCAAACACTGTTGTAATGTAACACCTCCTATCTGGCAACAGCCAGAGTCCCGCTATGCGATCCACCCGCTAGTCAGCAACAGGTAACCCGAAGGCACGCAATACTGAGGGTGTATGATACAGGTGCAGGTCAACATTCACTCTAACCAGAATGGACCTGCTACCAGCCCTAAAGCAGGGATAATAATACCTGAAATAGGCTTCCCCCCGTGTAAGAGGGAAAGAGCCCCGAACAGTACCCAGTTCACGGCAGAGCCAACTGGGAAGTAACCACAGGGCGTCAACCACGCCAATTAGCGTTTCGTAGAAAACGACCTCCACCCAGGGTGGCTGTTGTGGTAATCCCTGCAAGGGGAATGACAGACTATTGTGGCACCAGGGGGAATTCATATACTGCGAAAACCCCTGCAGGGAGCGGTAGTCTGTGTCACAGGGGAAGAGTGCAAGAAGCTGCGAGATACCCTGAGATGAAAAGGGCAGTATGGTGAAGTAACCCCAAGTGAGGTACAACAATGGGGCCCGCCCGGCGATCCGCAATTGAGAGGATCCCGAGAAAACAAACCGCCCAAGGGGGTCGTGAAAGAGGCCGGCACCAGATGACGCCACATACAGAACCCTTTATGAGTCAAATCCTCCGCACTAACACCTGCAGCACATGACTTGCAGGATAGTAAAAATGGGTGCAGTATAACGCTCTATCTCCTGGTCAGACATATCTGACCAATCTTGGCGGAAATATTAAGCAGCACTATACTGGTCCTGACTGATGCCAAAAATTAGCTGCAGGGACCCATTTTCAGCGTATGCAACACACAGTTCCATCTAAAATATGGCAACGTGCAGCACGCAACAGTATGTGACAAACCACACAAATATTAACAAGTATATAAATGTGAGGTCTCAGAACCACCCTAAGTACAGCTGTATTAGGGCAGATAAAGAAAAGGGATAGATATACACTGACAGGTGAGAGAATAAAGTACAGTCAGCACTAGCATAAGTCACATACAATGCAGATATATACATATATACATAAACATGTCATATAATATACTGCACTATTACACTGCATTCAACTTACCCAGATTCAGTGTCTGGGAAGGCTACAGCGCTGTGTACACTGACCTGATGGTGAGGTACGCAGGGGGACTGGACTCACTGCCATCCTGAGAGATTTCTGCTGCACCACAGAGATAAAATGGCCGCTGGAGACCTCAGAGGAAGAGTGGCCCACGGAGGAAGCAGCTCAGCGACGCCAGACTATGGATTCTGAAAGGCGCGCTGAGCTGAGGGGAGGAGCCGCTGTAACAGGGAAGGCTGCCTCCCCTGGCCGGCTATTAACCCCCGGGACGCCGGCTCCCTGCACCGATCGTTAAGTCCCTGGTGGTCTAGTGGACACACGGGGTATGGGGGGCCCGCCGCCACTGCCGGCGCCTCCGGTCTGTCCCCTGAGACCGGAGGCACAGGACTGCATTTGAAATGCGCGGATCACCCCGACACAAACAATACATCTCACATCCCATCTGCCCATACAGCAGAGCGCAGTTCTAACCCATCATTTGCAGATAGCAAAGCCGCTGGGGGAACCGCCAAAGCTATTTGAAAATAAATTCCCCCTACAGGTAAACTAGGGGCGTGGTATAAATGGAGGAGGACCCGAGGCACCCTGGGAGCTGATGCTTTAACTGTTTGGTGCTTGGAACTCTCCAACCATAATATCCCCATGGTATCCCTGTGGATTCCTATTGACCCTGAAGAAGAAAGTTTTAATCGGACCTTAAAAACAAATTAGAGACTGCTTACCCTCCGACCCCTCCCCCCTCCTCCATAATGTACCACAGATTTCCCTACAAGAAACACTTTTTGTATTCCAGGAACCTGACTGTCCAAATACGTGTAGCGACAATAATCCCCTACACCCCTGCTATGGAACGCTAGTGTTATGTCTGCTAGGGGGTCTCCTGAAAAAGATGACATTATAGAGGTTTTCTGAATCTCAGATGGAAGCTTCTTGTGATGTCATCTCAGTGTAGATGGCGGACAGGTTGTCTCCATGTTAGTTGTCTTTGTCCCCTGATATTTAATGCAAGCCTCCATTATACTGTACACTGTCTTTTTCTTTATACAAGAGGTATCCCAGGGATCTGGATGCTGTTATGTAATGAGCTACCGAAAGGAAAAAGCTAAACATTGCATAATATTGCGCATAATCAGTTTATTGCTTTTCTGTTGCCTTATTTTTTTTCTCTGTCTTTATTTCTTTTTGCCTAAATATTTTTGATCCCATGTTTAGATCTGGAATTCCTACATATGGAACACGTGTAAGGTAACTGGCTCGTAACAGTGCATAGTTATCTGTAACTGAAACTTTGCGGCCTATGTATCAAGCTTTTTTGTCATAAAATTATGTAGAAACTGCAGCTTCTGCATAATTTTTATGAATTAGCGCTGCAGATCACAGTCCACATTATTATCAATGGGGACTAGGATCTCTGGGGCTAATTCAGCATTATCGAGAATCTGCGCGAGCACAGGACCTGTTCTGCCAATGTGCAAAGAAGGTCCTGCGTGATCGCACACAGCCCCTTCTATACCTCTGCCTTATTGACAGGGAGAAGCATTTAAGGGGCGGTGCGGGGGCAGCTGGCGTGCCTCTAAATGGGGGTGTTTCCGCCCCCGTTTTCTGGGAGTGGCAAGGCCAGGGGCTGCGTCTACGGACGCAGTTTCCTTGCTTTGCAAGCCGATCAGCGTGAGTAAGCTGAGGGTTACTCAGTTGGCCAGCGGCCCGACGCAGTCCACCATCGCAATGGTGATCCCAGCCTGCAATCTCGGTCGCAGTCCTGGGATCGCAAATGCAGCAGGGGGTGTCATACACCTCCTGCTGTATTTGCATATTAGCAAGGACGGAACTGCAAAGGTGCCTGCGTGCAGCTTATGCAATTCCGTCCTAAGCTGAATCACCCCCTCTGCCCTATGTACCAAACTCCAAAAAGCAAAACTTTTCCGAGTTTGGCCCCGGTAGTTTACACCATCTTCAGATAGTGTCAACTGTATTAAGCCTATGGAGCCTTACAAGCAGGACAGAGATCTTCTGCTCTCTCCCCCGCAGCCTCCGGCCAGCGGGGGTAGCGAACACTGGGCCTGATTCAGAGCCGAACGCTCTGACCAGAGCGCTCGCTCTGAATCAGGGCCCTCCTACCTGTTCTTGGAGCGGCCTCATGTACGCTCGCATAGCTGTGGTTTACCACCGACAGCTATAGCGAGAGTCCATGATGATGGTCGCGATGGTCAAGACCATCGCGACCATCGGGCTTGCGACGAGACCCTGCGGTAGGGTCTCGTCTGCCACAAGCCCTGGAGTGATTTTGGCTCTATCAGAGCCAAAATCACTCCCATTGACATCACTACTGATGTCAGTGGGGCCGGACTCAGACGGTAGGCGTTCCCATGGGAACGCCTCCGTCTGGCAGCCACGCCCCCGGCACGCCCACCAAAGGGGGCGTGCTATCACTCACCATCGACAGCACGCCCCCTTTGGTGCGAGACCCCGAGCGACGGATTCCTCGTCGCTCGCCGGGTCTCGTGCATGTGCACGACGGAGCTCTCTCCGTCGTGCGCATGCGCATTAGGGCACCATCGACCCGCTTGCGAGCGTCCGCTCGCGAGCGGGTCTGAATTAGGCCCACTGTAAGCATGTGCAGTGTCAGACTCCTACTAAATGCCGGGGATATAACTCGCAGGGACAGCGGTTAACGCAACTGCTGTTCCTGCGAGTTCCCTTTTGTACATAGCAGCGGATATCTTCAATGCGCTATAAAACCTTAATAAATCGAGAAAGTTCCGAAATTATTAATACATAGGCCCCTTATTCTTTAAATGAAAAACCTTTGATGAATCAAACATCATGAACACTTCTGATGTACAGTAGACACTTCCAAAACTTGTTTGCGTTCTATTCAGAAGCAAGAAGCCATTATACTCTTCTCGTATTTATTCCATATACAATTAACATATACAAAACATTCATAATTTACAAATTCATACGTTTTTTTTTTTTCTCACCTTAAAATTTATAAACATAATTTCAATTATGTTACGTTAAGTTATATATACACTGATGGTTTAACCTCTTATTTAGCAGGCAGACTGGTCTAAAAATGGCTCAGTGGCGCTTCCCGGCTTTCCTCCTTCCTCGGCTGGTCTTCTCCTTGCGTGCGGTGGCGGTGGTGAAAGTCACGCAGTGTGCATCGAGAAAGTCCAGCAGCTTCCCCGCAGCCACCTTGATCCCATTCTGCTTAAGCTCTGCGTGGAGTGCGGCCAGATCCAGGGGCTGGTACAGCAGGATCCGCTTCTGGAGCTCGGGACGGTTCTCTATGAACCTCCGCACTGCCTCCGTTGTGAGCGCCTCTTTGCTGGCAACTTGTGAGGCTGCCATTGGCTCATCGTCATCTTCGTCTGCAAACGCAGTTTCAAATTCATTGGTGTTGGAACTGTAAAGAGAAACCCATAATGGTCTGACTGTTGGTTTTGTATTCACATACAATTAAGAGATCTGGAATTCTGACATATATATATATATATATATATATATATATATATATATATATATATATATATATATATAAGAGACTCATATTTACAACTCAGATAGTTGTTTAAATGCTCAAAACTTAATTTAAAATAGATGTAGAGCAGTGTTGGCTAACCTTGACACTCCATCTGTTATGGAACTACATAACCCAGCATGCACTGCTACAGTTTTGCTATTAGGGCATGCTAAAACTGTGGCAGGGCATGCTGGGATATACAGTTCCACAACAGCTGGAGTGTCAAGGTTAGCCAACACTGATGTAGTGGGTACAAAGTATTATGGATCAAATAGAGCTTTAGCAGTTCTGCCCTCTAGTGGTGAATACTAGTAATTCTCCACAGTCTACATTGATGTGACGAGCACGGTAGAAACCCCTAATTGTAATATATTGGTAAAACGGAGCAGACAGAGACAGATGTGTTCTCATGCCACTGACTGAGGACTTCTCTTATTAAATTTAAAAAAAAAAAATTTTTAGAACTCATATTTCCCCCAAACTGTTATCAGTAAGGGTGTTCTCATGAACCCTGAATTTCCAGATAGGGTTATTGCAAGTAAGATGGCTGATGTGGTTGGTAGATTACCACTAACATCCTGTGTGTGTAGATATCTTCCAATAGTATGGATAGACCCCAGTGAGCTTTGGAGTGTGATCCGGCCTTTCTCCCAATGCACCATGTGTTGGCACCCACATGTGTAGAACTGCTATGTGTCCAGCTAACACGAAGATACCCTAGACCTGCCGCAACATGTTCTACACAGATTACAAAAGAATCTTATAGGTCTCCGGAAACATTGTGCTGCTATTCAGCAACTGAGCGCACTGAGAAACAGCTTTTTAGTTACACATTTGGCTAAAAAACTGCTCTAGGGGCAGGAATGGAATGCTGGGTCTTCTAGTTCAGCAAGAGGTGTAATCTCTGCACCCCACAGTACAGAGGAGTGATGATAAAGATCATTATCCCCATTAAGGTCACTTAAGCTGGGTACACACTGATAGATATATTGAACGGGCGATATATATCTAAAGAGCATTGCTGGGTGTGTACAGTGGATAGGTCTGTGAACGACGTTGTTAACAGACATATCTGATCTCCTGTGCAGCACAGCAGATGGCCTGCAGATTAGCTGGTGTGAATGGGCGGCCCGCCGATCGCACGTACAAATGCTGCAAAGACCTGGTGGTGATTGACAGCTCAACTGGGCGGGCAATTTAAATGCCCCGCCCAGTTGAGCTGTCAAGCCCGGCACATCAGGCAGACGATTGGTGAGAGAGTATACACTTACCAATCGTCAGATAGTGTGTACCCAGCTTTAAAATGTCACTTTCCCCAGTCTCTATATGCACAGTACATTATACATGATAACTACAGACACCCTTAGACTGCAAGCTCTAGACAACAGGGCTCTAACCTGTTTCATTCTATCTTCCTGTATTGTTAATACTGAGTATGTTCGCTAGTCTCCCTGATTGTACTGTGGGCTTGCTTATGTTGCCACTATAAAAATAAAGTACGTATGACAATAATATTACAGATCCCTGTGCTGTAACTTAATCTGCACCTGGAGCAAACATGCTATTGTTTTGTGGGCTGAAGCAGAATACAGCCTATCAATTCATTACAAACCAGGGGCAATTGGCTGCTTCTACTATGAGTAGGTGGCATAATTTTACCCTGTCAGACTCTCCACCTCTCTGCAAAACTTCAAAACGGGCTCTCAAGACCCACTTCTTCATCAAAGCCACCCATCTCTCATCCTAACACTCTGTCCCATGCTCACTGTCTATCCCATCTGTGTCACCCCTGTCTGTCTACCCCTACCCTTTACAATGTAAGCTCTCACGAGCAGGGCCCTCTCCCCCATGTGCTTTTCCTTCCTTTACTATTACCATAAGCACTTAACCCTTCACTTCTGCCACCGTACTACTTATTTGAGGGTTATGACCACTGTTGCAGCAATGCTTATATACCATGTACTTGTCCTGTACTGTAAGTCACTGTTCTCTTGTTCTGCTCAAACATTTATGTACTTTGTAAGACGCTGCGGAACCCTTGTGGCACCATAAAAATAAAGGATAATAATAATAATAAGTGCCATTGTGTTGTTCTGCTAGTACATACCCAGCCAGTGGCATTGGTCATTCATTTTAAACTGAGAAACATGCTGCCACCTAGAGGCGAATCAGGGTTAGCTACACGTAATGTGCATATGCATTATAGACCGAGGACTTACTAAATAAAGAAGGAATCAGGAACATAACCAGGCTTTCATTATTACCAACTGTTATATACCATAATTTATTGTGTTTCTCCAGCGTTATATTCTCATTTATACATCCAGAGCTCTTACATTCATATTATTACATCTACAAACTTCTATCAGGTTTCCATCAAGTAGTAGAGTGTGCTCCCTCCATCGCATTATGAACACAAATCAGGGCTCAGAGTAGCCACTAGTTACTATTTAATGTACAGGCCGAATGCCTTTGCAGCCCACAACATGGAGTCTTACATTGTGTGTCGGTGATGAGAGCCCTTTAAATGAGACTGGATTGCATAGGAGGAAACGAGGGTTTGCACATACGAATAAAGGTCCGGCCCATGGAGGTATCATTTGTGACAATGGGCATTAAGTAGTCCGGAAATTGCTTTTATACTTAGACCATTACACGCATTATGTTGTTCTACAGTGTAATGTCACTGTAACCACAATAATCATCTCAGACTTCCCCCTATACATCCTACTGCTGCCAAAAATAAAGTGTGAAAAATGTAGGTGTCTGTACGCTCATTACCTGTGGGATAAGGAGGAGGTGTCACTTGCGGCCACAGAGGATGCAGTAGATTCCTGTGATGCTGTCAGTGGTTGATCATCTCCTGTATCTGTTTCCTGTGCTGCACACACAGATGTTACCTTCTTCCCTCTCTTTGGGTTGTTGGGAGCCTTAGTGGTGGCTCCAGGTCTCGCTTTCCTGGGAACGGGCTGCGGCTGAGCCTGAGCCACGCTGCTGCGGACTCTCTGATGGGGCTGAGATGTAGGGACATCGTCCTCGGAGTCTGAGCTCATAACCTGATGTGTATAACTGAAGATCTCCTTCAGCTTCAGCACCATCTGCTTCTTGGGGAGAGCCCGCACCCCGAATCTAAATGACAGAGGGGGGGAGGTGATTAAATCCAATGACAGATAAATCTTAGCTCAGTAATGTGTCTGTGATGCGTCTCAATTATGGTAACTGTCCAAGACATGTTTATATCATACCACAGAAATGCCCTTTATACTGTATAACGCACTTGCATATGGCAAATGATATGCATGTGGCATGTGGTTATCATGTGGACCACTCGTGACATCGTGTCTTTAGCAGTGCAATGAAATCTATACATTGGGATGTTCGTTCCAGAATTTTTTTATTTTTTTTTATAAATTCAACCAGGTACCTATTTACCTGGCTCCTCCCTCTCTTTAGCTGGAAGCTCCTCCCTAATGCCAGTGGCGCTCTATGCATAGGAGCTGGAGGGCGAGGCAGAAGCCTTATCAGAGTCGCACGCAGCCGACATAGGCAACAAAGTGCAGCTATGCATCTCAGTCTCTTCTCACTGACGGCAGGGCGGTACTGGGTGGCAACAGCACGTTCGCACCTAAGAGAAGGATCCCATGGGTGCATAGTGGGTGTGTTTTGCATATGGACTGTGCAAGACATTTGCAGTCATATCTTCGGCACCCAGCATGGGGCAGGTGTAAGTGTGCGCATACTAGTAATTATGGCTGCTCTCGCGTCACAGGGCAGGGGTGGCGCAGTGACATGGATGCATATGTCTCCGAATACAGGCGGACAGTCACTTAGGATTTACGATTGCTGTAAGCGTTAGTAATTGCGACCGTATTATGTGAGACTCACGTCATTATCATCATCGCCAGACTGTTAGCATACAAATCACATGGGTAATAGAGAACAATGACGAAGTACAATTACTGTTTGTACAAGGACACATAAAATCATACAGCACATGGCATGACACTGCCAACGCAGTCATTCCCAAAGCAGACATATGGGTACACAACAACAGCAATAGAATAACAGGCAACAAGAGAAACAAAATGATCATGATAACATCGGAGACAGAGCCCTGTGTCTGCAATGAACTAAAAAAGAGAGGGACAGTAACTACAAAAATCCAATTTTCTCAAGTGTTGCATTCAGGGTCACAGGAATGGGGGGGACTTTCCAACGCAGGGAGAGTAGGGTATTGTATACATTCAAGCCAAAGTAATTATTTAGATCTCAGGCCCAAAGAGGAGAATTCCCTGTAAGGCGATGCTAGCCAGATCATGTACCAGAGGGCGCGCTGAAAGGGGCTTCCCTGTCTCATAAATGAAAGGGTTGACCTTTTGCAATGTGATGGGCCAACTCAACGAGGGAATGCACCGTCAGATGGTAGCCTTAACATGATTTTCCCCGGCACTCATTGCTTGATCCAGACAATGGCGAAAGAGGGGTCCAAATCATACCCCAATTTTTAAAACCAATACTAAATGAAGGCATCCATATGCTTCTCCAAAGAATCTTTGTAGGCCGCTGCATGAGGAACAAATGTGATGCTTACGTAACTTATTTTGGAACGATATCACTTGAAAAAGTAAAAAAGATGACAAAAACACCCAGTGACTGAGCGCATTTTATGTGAGGATTTAAACTCATTGCGCCTGTCAAGAATAATCCTATGGGTGATGAGAGAAGTTGCCTTGTCCTCTGTTTAGCGTCTCTAACACCACCTCAATCAGGCTATCAATGACCTTCACAAACACCTTAGGAGAGTCTTCAGTCTTTTGTGCCGAAGCAGCAGAAGTCTCAGATTAGAGCCTAGAAGGATTTCTTCCTGGGAGATGATGACCTGGGGGCTTATGTAATAGATTGCGATTTGCAGCCACTATGGAAACTCCTGCGAGTCTTTCCATATTTTTAAAGCTACAATCCATTTAAAGGTAAAATCAGCTTGGTTTTGCCATTAAAATGATTGGCGCTTTAAAAATAAGGGAAGACTCGCAGCCGCTGTGGGAACTCCTGCAAGTCGCAACCTATTACATAAGCCGCCAGGACTGACAAGAAGGAAAGGACGTGGAGTCTCTTTAACATCGGCTACAAAGACAGCTGATGTTTTACAAATAGAGCACAAATCCTGCGCCAGCCATCTATTTTGTAATTAATAGTTAACAGTTTCGTTTGTCCTCTCTCCAATTAGCTGTTAATCAATTCATCTGTATCGACAGAATAAATATAAAGCTTGCTGAGGTGCTACCCGCTACTTAAACATTATAGAAATCACATATACAAAGAAGAAAAGTAAGTAGCTTTAATGGGTGCACTGGGACCCACGTTGGTAATTTAAAATGTAATATTTTTAATAGGTATGCATTAAAATCCACTATATTAAATTTGCTAAGATGGTGAAATATAAAAAGAAAGAATTGTGCAAAAGAAATGAAAATTAATGTGTACAATAAAATATGCAAAACAAAACCGTTGTCAATTTGCCCATCAGTAATTCAACACCCTAGAAATATGTACAGGGCTTTAGTGAAGACTGGGAATTTGGAGGGAGAGGTCATAAATGTATCCCTATCCCTGCCAAGATAAGGTACAGAATAGGGGTTACAATAACCAAAAGGCACTATGGGGGTGTCAGTTAAAATAAATTATAGAAAATCAGAGAGAAAACAGGCCCAGAGGACTGGGACTAGATCCACCTTATAAGGACACTCAGCTAGAATAGTTTAGCTAGTGTCATGCTGGGGTGAATGGCCTGCAGCCTCCAGGAGACCGGACCTATACCACCCCATTTCTGAGCCCCCCAATGCAACATGTTGTTATATGTTCTATACACTCACCTATTCAACTCCTTTTTCAGAACTGGGGTGTCCATGTCGGAATAATGAGGTAATGGAGTGATAGGGACCTTAGGAGCAAGCTCTCTCCGGCGCACAATGGTCACTACGGAGGAAGCAGAGGAATTGATGGGAGACCAGAAGCTCAGTGTGTGGCACATTCATACAGTGAGACAATGTGATATCAAAGCCTCTTAGCTTACACTTTACAATGATACAAGTCAGGATCTATAATATGCCCCTCATCCTAGTTAAACCAATCTGAAGTATCTCAGCGTAACATACCTGGGGTCCTCAGCTCCTTCTGCACATCTGGAACTTTATTCATTCGCTGAGACAGAGGGAGAACAGCAGGCAGCTTAGGCTCTTCCTCTTCCCATTCATCCCACAGATTGGAGTTCAGGAAGCTCAGCTGGTTACCACGTGAGGCCGCGGTTGGAGGAGATTCGAGACTGCTGGCTGGTTCTGTGTTTCCATTCAGTAACACAGTGCTGGACTGAATTTCAGGACGCTTGGTAGGTGTTTGGCAGGAGAGAGAAGGAGTTTTGCCCTCTGGGGAAGAGTGAGGCCTTGTTGGTGTCTCCTGCATATTGGACCATAAATCTTCTATATGGATAGGGGGCTCATCATAGTCCATCTGGAAACAGTCACTGGTATTGGATTGGGGCTCTGGCACAGGGTCTTCATCCTCGCTATCCCCAACCTCAAACACAGTGCTACTAGCAATAGACGTTGGTGGTGAAGAAGTTACTTTACTTGCAATGCTAGAGCGTCCTTCTTGACGTTTCTTATGCTTTTCCGTGATGTTGGTACACAGGGATTGATTTAAACTAAAAGATGTCTTAGGTGACAATAGTGGCAAAGACCCCAAGCTTGTCTGAGATGGGTTAACAAAGCTTGAATGAGAAATATTTTGATTGCAGGTCTTGGAGGTTGGAGGTGACTGAGGAGAATGGGAGGTCTGTAGTGGTGTTTGAGGTGACTGAGATAATTGTGAAGTCTGCAGAGAAGTTTGAGGTGACTGAGGGAAACGTGAGGTCACTGATGTTTGAGGTGACCGAGGAAAATGTAAGGTCATTGGTGATGTTTGAGGAGACCGAGGTAAACGTGAGGTCACTGGTGATGTTTGAGGTGACCGAGGTAAACGTGAGGTCACTGGTGATGTTTGAGGTGACCGAGGTAAACGCGAGGTTACTGGTGATATTTGAGGTGACCGAGGTAAACGCGAGGTCACTGGTGATGTTTGAGGTGACCGAGGGAAACGTGAGGTCACTGGTGATGTTTGAGGTGACAGAGGGAAATGTGAGGCCTTTGGTGATGTTTCAGGTGACCGAGGGAAACATGAGGTCTTTGGTGATGTTTGAGGTGATCGAGATAAATGTGAGATCTGCAGAGAAGTTTGAGGTGACCGAGGGAAGCGCGAGGTCTGCAGTTGGGATACTCGTGACTCTGTTAAAATAGGCAAAGGTGTAGCAGGTACCAACCAAGAGGTCTCTGAGCTGCTGCTCATTTCCAGGTGGGAAAGATTCTCACTGCTCTTTCTCACGCTGAAGCTAACTGGAGACTCTTTAATACCCTTGGACATGACAGACTTATTATTTTGTCCTTTTACGTTCACGGCTGTAGCTTGGGTGCTGGATTCTGTCTCCTCATCAGACGACAAGATCAATATGATGTCTGATTCTTGGGCTAAGACTTTGGGAGAAGAAGTAGCCTTTCTTGAAGATTTTTGGCTAGGAGCTGTATCATGATGTCCTTTGAAACTGGAGGCTGGAGACTTTTTGTGTCCATATGAGGAGCTCTCTAGAAACGAATCGGTTTGTGGCTGGATGTTAGCAGAAGATCCGAGCTCAGGAAGAGTAGGACACGGGTTGGCAGAAGGTGAACTTGTAAGCATGGGTATCTGATCTTTTGGACTAGTTGGACTTACATAGGACCTAGATTCACAAATACCTGAAGGCTCCACATATTCCCCACAAGTCTCTGAAAACATGCGGTCAAAGCTGTCATCAAGAGATGGATGGCTGTGCTGAGCAAACAAATCTCCTTCAGGATCTTCATATCTGTTTGGTGAAGTCAATGAAACTGCATGAACAATAGGAGAAGCACTTTTTACAGAAGTGGCTGAAGGGCTTTGTGAATGATTAGCAAGATCCTTAGAAAAGAGTCTACGAGCAGCAGAGGCAGCTGGGGCATTAAATCTGCGAGGAGACTGAATGGGAGACACAGAGCAGGGACGAGTGGGCTGAGTTTTAAGCCAAGCTGGTGAATCTAAAGTAGGAAATGCAGGAGAAGATTCCAGGCTGTTTGAAGTAAGACAAGTGGGAGATTTCCCAAAAGGAGAACACTTCCCATCTTTGTGGACAGGAGAAGCTTTAAGTGGACTGGTGTTTATCAACGAAGTCTCCATGTGCCAATCTGTAGAATGCGGGTTCACTGCATCAATAATTGGTCCTGTCCTTCCTGCAATATGGTTTCTGGGTTCAGGAGAGTTGTCTTCAGACTCCTTGCTTTGATTTTCAGCTTCATTCTCACTGCTATTTCCACCTTTATCTTGGTCTACTGGCATTTTTCGTTGAGTGGCTGCAAATTCGTAGATCTCCTCCAACTCCCCCTCTCCAACGCCGCCATCATCCAACCGTTCCTTCTCCGGAAGTCCTTCTGCCTCCTGGTCTGTGAAGACGTCTTCACCCTCATCCAACCACATTGATTTCAACAACTCTTGGAAGGTTTCTGCCCGTTCTCCTCCATTATCGCCATCCTCTTGTGTGGTTACTGGGGCTTCAGAGTCCTGCTGCTCACCAACCAGTTGTTCACAGGTGTCTATGAGACTGTTAACCCCGAACCTAGAACAGAGGACAGGAGGAAGACAGTTCACAATGTGATAGTACACAAAGAAGCTGCTTACATGTGATAAAAACAATTAAATACCTATGGTCGTGCGTAACTTTGTGCAGAAAGCAACGCAACACAATTTTCAGATAATAATATTAAGGTAAATAATTCATAAGCATTAAACCATTCTGCCTTTGCCATGAAGTGAGCCCGTATCAAGTGACCTCTGCCCTCCCACAGCAATCACCTAGCAAAGGGGCTGACAATGTGGAAACAACCAGAGAACCACACTACTGGAAACTGCTGGCGAACAGAACTTATTGATTTTGACCCTGGACCGCAAAGATGTGTGTGTGTGAGAGAAAGAGAAACAAAAAGACACACCTGCGGGCCAACTCACAAACGTGCGCCATACAGTGGCTGGGGATGGCAGTGTTGGCGGAATACAGAAAGCGAAGAAAAGAGAGGGCCGCTTCGGCGGATACATCATTGAGAAGAAGACGTCGCACGCGTCCGGTGCTGGCTTCTTGTACCCAGAATCCTTCAGCGTGCACCTGAACAAATATTAATAAAACAGGTAAAAGATAGAATTGTACAAAAGTGAAATGTGCAGTAACAGCAGTGACAATGGTGCAAGTGAAAGCAAAAAAATTATGTTAATACCATCACACTTACCGCTTCGACAAGCAGGGGGCAGCGTGCATATAATACTAACATATGTACATTTAGCACCTCTCCACAGTCAGTCTGCAGCTGTGCGTCACTCAAATGGGGGTTGTTCACCATCTCCATGAAATCTGCTGCTAGAGTTACAAATGCGGCCTGAAAACGCAAGAGACGGAAAAGATGAGAGAAACAGATAAAATAGTGGAGATATTAATGTTATGAGGTCTTCTCCTATCTGTTGTGAAACCTTCTAAGTAAAAGTTTGTGTACAATGGCAACTTCCAGCTTCTTTCTCTTCCCTACGTTATACGACATGTGATTATAGGAGAGACAAAGAAACGGCTTTATATGGAGAGACGCAGTGCACACAACCGAATGAACAGATAGAATGACAGAACAGAGGGCCTGACTCAGAGATGTTTGCTAACCCGATGGCTAGCGCACATCTCCGATGTTTCCTACTCAGCGCGTGCGCAGGACCCGTTCTGAATATATGTGCATGGAGTTCCCCCAAGCCTCTGCTCGATTGACAGGCAGAAGCGTTTGGGGGGGCGGCCTGCATGCTGAGGCCAGGGTCTGTGTCCATGAGTTCACAGCCACGTGAAGCTACCGCTGGCTGGCTAAGCGGACGAAGATGTGGCGCGGGCATATCACTGTGTCCAAAGACGCACAAGTGCTCACACAGGAAGCCATACTCAGATGGAGGAACTAAACCTGCCATAAGCTTTGATGGTGAATCTGATGATAAGAGAACTAATACAGACAAACTTACGGTACTTGCGGCCTGATTCTGTTTATTGTTCTGCTCCTCCTGTTGTGGGATGAATCCAGTCGGTGGAATGCTGACCGGGGATTCTCGGCCTGTGGGGAATCATTATTATGAATATAAAGTAATATGTGGCAATGCTTTGAAGCCATACTGTGCACTCTTAGCCCACCTGTCCTGTCACTGGTACTGCTGGCCGCACAGTTCCACTGAGTGAGGGTCATCCCCTCTCCTGCCAACTCTGCCAAGTCCAGCAAAGCCTTCTGGCTGTCAGACGGAGGGTTCTTGTCTTCACAAGTACTCGCGGAATGGAGATCTCTGTCAATGGAACCTTGGTTTTGTGAACTGCCAGGAGTCGTGTTGGCTGTAGCTTCACGTGGCTGTGAACTCAGCAGCTTCTGAGGGAACAACAGACATGGAGACATAGTCTATCTATAATATAATCCCGGTAAATGTCTGTCTAGCACAAGCACAATGAGAGCATGAGGGAGGACCCGTCTCGCCTAACAGCTTACACTGGTTGTCTGATACCCTGACACATCCTCTTATATCCAAACCCCCCTTCCCCAGCCACCTGTGACATTCCCCTTCACTACCGGGGGAGGATAAAGCCCACAACCAGGAGCACAACCACCACCACCTGTGCCGACCCCCGCCGGAGGAAGGAGAGGGAGAAATGGAAGAGATATAAGAGGAAGAAGGCAATAGAGAAAAATAAAGATGGGAACAAGTGAGGAGAGAGAGAGAGAGAAATAGGAGGATGAGGAGGGAGAGAGAGAGATGTGAGATAATTAAGAGGAAGGGGAAAGAGATGGCAGGAAAAGAGAGAAAGATAATGGGAAGAGAGGGAGAGAGAGAGGTGGAAGGAAGAGGAGATGGCAGGAATAGGTAAGGAGATGGCAGGAGGGGGAGCGAGAGATTGAAGAAGCAGGGAGAGAGATGGCACAAGCAAAGAGAAAGATGGAAGAGAGAGAAAGAGAAAGATGGGAGGGAGGGAGGGGTGGGAGGATAGTGTTCATTCTCGCACCCTGCACCTGTCACAACTTGTGCAGTTTCTCTTTTCTGTCTGGGGTGTCGCTCTCTGCTTTGGTGCTTCTAGCACACTCTAGTCTGTGTGTGCTAGAAGCACCAGAAAGCGACATCTCAGGCAGGAAGGAGGAACTGCACGGGCTGTGACAGGTGTAGGGTGCGAGAATGAACACTAGGAGGGGGATAGTGAAGCTAGGAAGAGGGAGAAAGATGTGAGTAAGAAAGGAAGTGAGAGATGGGAAGATGAAAATAAATGGGAGGGAGATAGAGATGGGAGGATGAAGGAGGGAGAGAGATGGCAGAAGGGGGAGAGAGAGATTGGAGGAGAAGGGAAGGGAGGAGAGATGGAAGAGAGGGAGAGACATTATAGGGAATGAGAGATGGGAGGAGGAAAGAGAGAGCTGTTGGGAAAAGGGAGAAAGATGTGAGGAAGAAAAGAAGAGAGAGAGATGGGAAGGAGATAGAGATGGGAGGGAGAGAGAGATGGGAGGAAGAGAGAAAGTGATGGGAGAAAGAGGGAGAGAGCAGAGAAGGAGAGAGAGATGAGAAAAAACAAGAGATATGGTAAGAACTTACCTTTGTTATCTCTGTTTCTACGAAGTCCATAGGGTCCACAGGGTTGACCTTGGGGTATAGCTGGATCTGGATCCACGGGCACCACGCAGTTAAAGCTTTGCTGCTCCCAGGATGCACTTGGGTCCGTCCTCCTCTATACCCCGCCCCGGCCACAGGCACCTCAGTTGGTAAGCAGCTAAGGCCGGAGGAGGAGACTAAACAGAGAGAAGGAAGACTGGAACACACAAGAAACCATACTCACAGAAATGGGAGACGGAAAACCGGTGACCAGCCACACAGCCCATTTGAAGCCAGGTGCGTCAGGGCGGGCGCCCTGTGGACCCTATGGACTTCGTAGAAACAGAGATAACAAAGGTAAGTTCTTACCATATCTCTTGTTTTCTACTTCAGGGTCCATAGGGGGTCCACAGGGTTGACCTTGGGGATGTCCCAAAGCAGTTCAACTAAGGGCGGGGACGCTCCTGTGCTGAAAGGAGTACCCGGCGCCCAAAGGATGCATCCTGAGAGGCGAAGGTGTCAAACGCATAAAACCTCAAAAACGTCTGAATTGAAGACCAAGTAGCCGCCTTACACAGCTGAACAGCGGAGGCGCCACGTCTAGCAGCCCAAGAGGGACCCACAGAACGAGTGGAATGAGCCTTAACAGAGGCTGGCACAGGTAAACCCTCCTGCGCATAAGCCTCACAAATAACTGAACGAAGCCAACGGGCTAACGTTTGCTTGTTGGCAGGCCAACCCCTCTTGTGAAAACCGAAGAGGACAAACAAAGAATCCGACTTCCTAACCGAAGCAGTCCGGTCCACATAGATTCTAAGTGCCCGGACCACATCCAAGGAAGCCTCACCAGCAGAAAGATCAGGTGACTGAAAAGCTGGCACAACAAGTTCCTGATTAATGTGGAACTTTGAAACCACTTTGGGCAAAAACTCAGGACGCGTGCGGAGCACTGCCCTGTCCTGGTGAAAAATCAGAAAAGGAGGGCGACAGGAAAGCGCCCCCAATTCTGAAACCCTCCTGGCCGAAGCAATTGCCAGGAGAAAAATGGTCTTAAACGTCAGCCACTTGAGCTCCACCGACTCAAGCGGCTCAAAAGGAGGACCCTGCAAGACCCTCAGTACCACCGTCAAGTCCCACGGAGCCACCGGAGCCACGAAGGGAGGCTGGATCCTGAGAACACCTTGGAAAAAGGTGTAAACATCTGGCAGTGTAGCAATCCGTCGCTGAAACCACACGGACAAAGCAGACACATGAACCTTCAGAGAGGCCAGGCGTAAGCCGAGGTCCAAACCCGATTGAAGAAATTCCAAGATTCTGGAAACCCGGAACACCTGCGGATCATAGTTTCTGGATTCACACCACTGAAAATAAGTGCGCCACACCCTGTGGTAAATCCGCACGGAAGCAGGCTTGCGTGCCCTAAGCATGGTACCAATCACTGAACTGGAGAAACCCCTAGACCTCAAGACGGCTGTCTCAAGAGCCACGCCGTCAAAGACAGCCGACCCAGATCCGGGTAAAGGCAGGGCCCCTGAGACAACAGGTCCCGACGCTGAGGAAGAAGGTACGGAGCGTCGATGGAGAGGCACCTCAGATCGGAGTACCAAGGACGTCTGGGCCACGCCGGAGCCACCAGCACGAACGTGCCGCCGTCCTGCTTGAATTTCCGCAGAACCCGAGGAAGTAAGGATATCGAAGGAAACAGATACGCCAGGTGAAACGTCCATTTCACCGACAGCGCGTCCACCAGACAGGCGCCTGCGTCTCTTGTCCTTGACCCGTAAACGGGCAACTTGTGATTGTGACGGGAGGCCATCAAGTCCAGCTCCGGCAGCCCCCACCTGTCCACGAGTAGCTGAAACACCTCTGGGTGAAGCGACCATTCCCCAGGATGCACATCGTGACGGCTGAGGAAGTCCGCCTCCCAATTGAGGACTCCGGTAATGAAGACTGCCGAGATCGCTGGAACGTGACACTCCGCCCAAGCAAGAATGCGAGACACCTCCGACATTGCTGCCCGACTGCGAGTTCCCCCTTGGTGGTTGATGTACGCCACCGTGGTGGCGTTGTCGGACTGCACCTGAACCGCCCTTCCGTGAAGAGCGGGGCCGGACGACTGCAGGGCCCTGTACACAGCCCGCAGTTCCAGGATGTTGATGGGGAGAAGTGCTTCTTCCGCGGACCAACGACCCTGAAGCGATAATGAGCCGGTCACTGCCCCCCAACCCCGAAGACTGGCATCCGTCGTGAGCAGGACCCAGTCCGGGATCCAAAAGGGGCGCCCCTCGACCAGATGCGCCGTCTGAAGCCACCAAGCCAAAGACTGCCGAACCTCCGCGGACAACACCAGCATCTGAGAGCGGATCCGGTGAGGTTACCCGTTCCATTCCGATAGAATCAGCCCCTGCAGGGGCCGGGAATGGAACTGGGCAAATTCCACCATGTCGAATGTCGACACCATGGACCCCAGAACTCTCATAGCTGAATGGACCGACAGGCGGCAACTGCTCAGGCAACTGTGTATCCGCAGCTGCAGGGAGGAGACCTTCACCGGAGTCAGGAAAATCCGTTGCTGACGAGAATCCAGCAGGGCTCCCAAATGAACCATCCGCTGTGATGGAATCAGGGAGGACTTCTTCCAGTTTATCAACCACCCGTGTGCTTGAAGACAAGCAATGGTCAGGTGGAGATGTCGAAGAAGCACCTCCGGGGAGCTCGCCAGCAGCAGAAGATCGTCCAGGTACGGCAACAGACGTAGACCCTGACCCCGAAGGTGGGCAGCCATAACCGCCATCACCTTGGTGAACACCCTCGGAGCCGTGGAAAGGCCAAAAGGCAACGCCCGAAATTGGTAGTGATGGTTCAGGATAGCAAACCTCAGATACTGCTGATGTGCCGGTGCTATGGGCACATGGAGATAGGCGTCCTGGATATCGAGGGAGACCATATAATCCCCGGGTTCCATCGCCAGAATGATGGAACGTAACGTTTCCATCCTGAACCTGGGAACTCTGAGGTATCTGTTCAGAGACTTCAAATTCAGGATAGGGCGATGAGAACCATTGGGTTTCTGTACCAGAAACAGAGTAGAATAGTACCCCGTCCCGCGCTGAGACTGCGGAACGGGAACAATGACCCCTGCTTGTAGCAAGGATTCTATAGCTACCTGAATCTGACCAGCTTTGGTCTTGTCCAGAGAAGGACTCGTACAGAAAAACTGGTGGGGCGGCCTGAACCGAAAAGACAGGGCGTACCCCTGAGAGACTACTTCTCGAACCCAGGCATCCGTGGTGGTATTGTGCCAACACTGGGCGAATTGGAGAAGTCGGCCTCCCACTCTGGGGTCCCCCAGAGAGAGGCCCGTCCCATCAGGCAGCAGGCTTATCCTCCTGCTTGGAAGAAGGGCGCCGAGCACTCCATGCCTGCTTCTTGGGCTTGGGTGCGGCCTTGGTCGCCGAATGTCTCGGGAAGGACTGGCCCTTGGCCTTACCCTGAACCCGAAAGGACCGAAAGGCAGAGCTCCTCACTTTAGCCGGCGCAGAGGCCGAAGGGAGAAAAGCCGACTTGGACTTAGCCAAAGTATCCACTATTCTGTCCAAATCCGGACCAAATAGTAAATCACCATTAAAAGGCAAGGCCTCCAGACCCTTTTTTGAATCTGCATCAGCCCTCCAGGACCTCAGCCACAGGGAGCGCCGAGCAGACACCGCTGCAGCCGACACCCTAGAAGTGAGCAGGCTGGCATCCAAAGACGCTTCCCCAATATAGGAAGCTGCATCCCGCATCTGTCCCACTAACGCTCTCTGGATATCCGGAGCCTCATCAGGAAAGGTATCCTCCAAGGCATTGGCCCATGCCTCAATGGCTTTAGCCACCCAGGAGATAGCCATGGACGGGCGAGCCACCGCCCCGGAAAGAGAATAAATGGACTTTAAACAAGTCTCCACCTTCCTGTCCGTGGGATCCTTCAAAGAGGAGATAGACGGCAATGGCAGCGTCGCGCTTTTGATCAAGCGGGTAACGTGGGAATCCACCGCCGGCGGAGTTTCCCATTTCCTGCAATGAGCTTCAGGAAAAGGATAGTTCGCCGCCAACCTCTTCTGTGGATGGAACCTCTTACTAGGTAATTGCCAGGCCGCCGCCATATGATCCGATAATTGATCAGACAGGGGGAACACAGTTGAGGTCACCTTGGCCTTTTTAAAATTAGGAAACTTCGACCTAGGAGCCGGCGCATCATCCTCAACATGTAGGATAGCCCGCACCGCCCTATCTAAGGCTGGAACATTAATGGAGGACTTAGCTTCCACCTCCTGCCCCATGACATCAGAGTCAGAGTCCTCATGGATTTCTCCATCATCTGAGGACACTTCCGAGTCCGACAACTGCGCAGCTAGTGAACTCACAACCGGACGTTTAGACACCCTTGGTGGCACATCACCTTGCAACATGGACTGAAACGCCGAGGATGAAGCCGCCAGACTCTGTACGGAGCTGGATAGAACATCCACCCAAGGCGGAGGAGCCGTCGGAGCAAAACTCTGCAAAGGCACTACAGACTGACGCGTCCCTGGGGAAGACTGCACATACACAGGCAGTCCCGAGTAAGGACCCACAGTCTGGGCCCCGGGGGAAGACCGCAACATTTGTGGAACCCTCGGGGAATGGGGGATGGTGGGCTGCGGTAACGCCCTAGAAGGGACCGCTGATGGGACCGATAACCGGTCCGCAATAGACGCCAGCACCTGTGAAAACATCGCCCAAGGAGGGTCCTGTGATACAGGGGGGTTGGAGGGGCCCGGTACCAGCTGGCACCGCCCGCACAGACCATCCTGAGATAAGTCCTCCCCATCAACTCCAGCAGCACAACGTCTGCAGGAAAATAGCACAGGAGCCACAGAGCGCTCAGTCTCCTCATCAGACATGATACCGTAAATCACAAGAAATAGGTATCACCAGAGGAATTACGGTTTTAACACCCGCGCACTCACCAGTATGCGACACAACAGCCCAGATATGGTACTGTGTAGCACACAACAGTATGTGACTGACCCCACAAATACGTGTTTTATATAAGTGAGGGTCTCAGAAAAACGCCCTTCCCCCACACACCTGCCGGGCCGTAGGAGAAGGAAAGGGATAGTTATAAGCTGACAGTAAGGAGAATAAGTCACAGACAGGCAGCACTAGCAATAGTCACATACAATGCAGAAAAGTTATACTCACTGCACCTTCCGCTACAATCAACCGCCCAGATTCAGTGTCTGGGAGGGCTATAGCGCTGTGTACACTGTACTTTTGCAGGGGAGAGGTACACAGGGGGACCGGTCCACTTGATACCGCCTGGGAGTCTGCGATGTGCCAGTAAAGATGGCCGCCGGAGACCTCAGAGGAGGAGTGGCCGAGAGATAAGAGCAGCTCAGCGACGCCAGACTCCTAGTTGAAAGGCGCGCTGAGCTGAGGGGAGGAGCCACTAGACAGGGAAGGCTGCCTCCCCTGGCTAGCAATTAACCCCCGGGTTGCCGGTCCCGCTACCAGCCTGATACCCTGGTGGTCTAGCGTACACGCGGGGTATTCCTCAATTGAGGGGGAGCCCGCCGCCGCCGCTAGCGCCTCCGGTCTGTCCCCAGAGACCGGAGGCTCCTGACTGCATTGAAGTATCCGCGGCCCGCCGCACGCGGCGACCCGCGGCTTACCTGATCCCCGTAGCGTCCGGCAGCAGTCAAGGGAGTCCCCAGAGCCCGGCTAGTACAGGCTCTGGGGTCCCGCCGCGATCCCCAGAGCTGTACTGGCGTCGCGGCGCCAGCGGGGAGAAGGAGCGGCAGCGTGGACGTCCTAAAGGACAGTCTGATGCTGCCGCTCTAACAGTGTAAAAAAAGTAGAAAAAAATAAAAAATTTCTCTTTTAAAATAAAGCTTAGGGGCTGCTCCTGCAGCCCCACTGCGACAGGGTGACCCGACTCCGGCCGGGCACCAACTAAAACTGAGGTGCCTGTGGCCGGGGCGGGGTATAGAGGAGGACGGACCCAAGTGCATCCTGGGAGCAGCAAAGCTTTAACTGCGTGGTGCCCGTGGATCCAGATCCAGCTATACCCCAAGGTCAACCCTGTGGACCCCCTATGGACCCTGAAGTAGAAAGAGAGAGATATGATATGAGGGATGGAGAGAAAGATGGGAACAAAAGGAGAGAGATGGGCAGATAGAGATAAGAGGAGGAAGGAAATAGAAGGATGAGTGGAGGAATCAGAGAGACATGAGAGGATAACGAAAGAGAGATGGGATGGAAAAGGTGGAGAAAGAGATGGGAGGAAGAGGGGAAGAGAGAGAGAGATGGGGGAAGAGAGAGATGGGAGGAAGAGGGAGAGAGATGGGAGGAAGAGGGGAAGAGAGAGCGAGATGGGAGGAAGAGGGAGAGAGATGGAAGGAAGAGGGGAAGAGGGAGAGAGATGGGAGGAAGAGGGAGAGAGATGG
The DNA here is from genome assembly GCA_031769625.1 of Taudactylus pleione. NCBI lineage: Eukaryota > Metazoa > Chordata > Amphibia > Anura > Myobatrachidae > Taudactylus > Taudactylus pleione. Next base: position 6,174,608 of record JAUIMM010000450.1, read on the forward strand.
AAGGAAGAGGGGAAGAGGGAGAGAGATGGGAGGAAGAGGGAGAGAGATGGGAGGAAGAGGGGAAGAGAGAGCGAGATGGGAGAAAGAGGGAGAGAGATGGGAGGAAGAGGGGAAGAGGGAGAGAGATGGGAGGAAGAGGGGAAGAGGGAGAGAGATGGAAGGAAGAGGGGAAGAGGGAGAGAGATGGAAGGAAGAGGGGAAGAGGGAGAGAGATGGAAGGAAGAGGGAGAGAGATGGGAGGAAGAGGGGAAGAGGGAGAGAGATGGGAGGAAGAGGGGAAGAGGGAGAGAGATGGAAGGAAGAGGGGAAGAGGGAGAGAGATGGAAGGAAGAGGGGAAGAGGGAGAGAGATGGGAGGAAGAGGGAGAGAGATGGAAGGAAGAGGGGAAGAGGGAGAGAGATGGAAGGAAGAGGGGAAGAGGGAGAGAGATGGGAGGAAGAGGGAGAGAGATGGGAGGAAGAGGGGAAGAGAGAGAGAGAGATGGGGGAAGAGAGAGAGATGGGGGAAGAGAGAGAGATGGGAGGAAGAGGGAGAGAGATGGGAGGAAGAGGGAGAGAGATGGGAGGAAGAGGGGAAGATGGGGAAGAGAGAGCGAGATGGGAGGAAGAGAGAGAAAACCCTGGAAAGCTGGGAACAATAGCTAAAGAAAATCGGCTTCAAAATAATATTAAATTTTATAGATAGATATAATTGCTGTATTAATGTATTAAGAGTCTCAATGTATGTTGCATCATTTATTACCTTTGAGGGCGGATTCCATGGCGTTATTGGGGGATTGAGCGCTGCTGTATAGTAGCTGAGAGCATCTCTCATCTCCATCATGTTGCTGGATTCCCAGTGCAGGCAGCTCTTTCCACCACGCATGCTCCAGGTTTCCCACTCTTCCAGCTCCATGCTCCAGAAGCGGCTGAGGGGCAACGTGATGACCGTTTGCTCTTCGGGTTCCTCAGTCAGCAGCATGGACATCCTCTTCTGCAGCTTCTGCACAGCCTCCTCCGGGGCCTGGACCAGCAGCAGAGGGGTCACTTTCTCCTTCTGTTTCCGGCGACTCTTCTTTTCTAAAACACAAACAGCTTTGCCTGATTCTGCAGATGGCATATTGGACGGACTGTGATCCAGTGGAACTGCCTCCTTGTCATCAGATCCCTTCACTCCTGGCAGTAGTCATGCACAATATTATGCGAGTTCATGGTAATTACTGCCAACTGGAAAACTACTGAAGGATAATTGGTGAAGCAGCACTTATAAGCATGGCATCCAGTCTCCGGCATTTCAGCTCTTTTTTAATTATGCTGAAGAGTAAAATATTTATATAACGTTGTATAAGAATCCACTCACTCTAAGCTCATAGCGGGGAGAAATGGTAGCTTGGGAGTTATCTGGGTTAGGGTCTCTGATTAACACACCTGGTGGGGGAAGCTCCCGGGGAGGCCGAGCAACGACAGGGTTGGTTTGAGCATGCTCCTCCTGCATAGAACGTGACAGTGCCATCGCAACTAGTAAATCATCCACCTCTGCACCCGTCTGTGCCATCTTCCTTTTCTTCGAGGGCTCCTTCTGTTTGGGTACACCTTTCCTCTTCACACAGGCCGCCCTAAAAAGATGGTGGACTTAAACTTCATGTAACAGAGAATTAAGGGCGGAACACCGACGGACTGATCCGGCTACGGAGGGAGGACTGCTACCAGGGCGGGTGTCCGGGACTCTACCTAATGATGTGCTATTTTACCATATGTATTGGGTATGCAGTGTGTCTGGCCATTTCAATGTTTTTCATTTTATGTTTCTGGGAGTTAAATATTACATAGTGCTTGCCAACGAGACGGTATTATGGTAGATGGGTTTTTTCCTTTCTTTTGTGTGTTATTGTATGCGGAGACCTAAAGAGAGGAGGTCATACAGCTAGTCCAGACTGATCATAAGCATATCACGGAGCAATTGTGGAGAGGGGATACGTTTAATATTCCGACAGCGGGGATTCTGGCGGTCACAATGCCGACGCCAGAATCCCAACACTTATCGGAATACCGGTGCCGACATCTCGACCGCCTGAATCCCAAAGGTAAGTAGCGGGGTTGGGGGGAGGATTAGGTTTAGGCACCGGGGAGGGAGGGTTAGGCACTAGGGGGGAAGGGAGCTTAGGTTTAGACACCGGGGAGGGAGGTTTAGGTTACATATACTTACCTTCAGCCGTCGGGAACGCCGGCATCCCATACCCAACCCATGAGGTGCCTCATACTATAACAGGTTATGGACATACAGTGTATGCTGAGAAGATGGACAGTCAAGGTAATCTAACATCTACAATCTTATGGAAAATCCATAGTCTCACCGTGGTGGTGCCGTCTCGACCGCCTGTCTCTGAACAGCCTGCAGCAAAGTCTGTGCCGGAACCTCCAGCTGTGCAGCACAGCGTTTCAGGTGAGATGCGCGACTCTTCTGAGTGTTAAAGGGCTTTCCACACAGGGGGCAACTGGGGACCATAGGAGCCGCTGAGCTGCCTCCCAAACTCTCATCCTGGTCCAAGCACCTGTGTAATTGCAGGAAACAATGTGGTCTTAGTATAAGTAGTACAGCTATGTAGCTATCTTGGCCGTCTGCACGCTCCCCTAGCTTACCTGTTCACATGCTGCTCTCGCAGAGCACTGTTCATGGCCGTCAGGTCTTTCTGGCACAGCTGGCAAAAAAAGAGGCCTTCATCTTCCAGGCTAACTGGCTGCTCCTGGATGTCCATATGTAGAGCCATGGCCAGAGCCCCATCTGTCTGCAAAGCTTCAGGAGCTGCTACTGGGGGGAGGAGGGACACCAGAATGGGAGTGAGAGAGATGAGGGGAGAAGCCAATGAGACTAGGGCCTGATTCAGAGGTGGCCGCAGATCCCATCACTGCTGTGATCCAGTACACAGCGATCATGAGAAAATATGCAAATGTCGCATCCGCCAGGATTTGTATGGCGAAGTCCGCTGCTTGTGTACAAAGATGCAGCAGCAGACTTCTGACAAACCCTATGGTCGCTCAGAGTGTCCGCTGCAAGTGAGACACTGAAGCCTTAACCACTGCGCACAAATCTGCAGTTGCTGGCTGCGACATGCCTCGAAACGGCCGTGCTGCGCCTGTGTTTTAGTTGCCACGCCACCGTTACCACTCCCAAATGGTCACTGTCTGTCATTCACTCTGCATCCTAATCCACATTGCGATGGCCTTGGCGAGACAATAGCGGTACATGCGCAGAACGACTCTGACGCATGCACAGACTGAAAACATCGGCCGCTTGGGACTGTAATCGACACCTCTGAATCAGGCCGTGTATATCAGGCAGCATAAGCTACATATGGTATACAGATCAGGCTGTGCTCTCACTCACCATGTCCCCCAGACACCTCTGAATCAGGCCGTGTATATCAGGCAGCATAAGCTACATATGGTATACAGATCAGGCTGTGCTCTCACTCACCGTGTACCCCAGACACCTCTGAATCAGGCCGTGTATAGCAGGCAGCAAAAGCTACATATGGTATACAGATCAGGCTGTGCTCTCACTCACCGTGTACCCCAGACACCTCTGAATCAGGCCGTGTATAGCAGGCAGCAAAAGCTACATATGGTATACAGATCAGGCTGTGCTCTCACTCACCGTGTACCCCAGACACCTCTGAATCAGGCCGTGTATATCAGGCAGCATAAGCTACATATGGTATACAGATCAGGCTGTGCTCTCACTCACCATGTCCCCTAGACACCCATGTATCAGGCCGTGTATATCAGGCAGCATAAGCTACATATGGTATACAGATCAGGCTGTGCTCTCACTCACCTTGTACCCCAGACACCTCTGAATCAGGCCGTGTATATCAGGCAGCATAAGCTACATATGGTATACAGATCAGGCTGTGCTCTCACTCACTCACTGTGTACCCCAGACACCCATGAATCAGGCCGTGTATATCAGGCAGCATAAGCTACATATGGTATACAGATCAGGCTGTGCTCTCACTCACCATGTGCCCCGGACACCTCTGAATCAGGCCGTGTATATCAGGCAGCATAAGCTACATATGGTATACAGATCAGGCTGTGCTCTCACTCACCATGTGCCCCGGACACCTCTGAATCAGGCCGTGTATATCAGGCAGCATAAGCTACATATGGTATACAGATCAGGCTGTGCTCTCACTCACCGTGTGCCCCAGACACCTCTGAATCAGGCCGTGTATATCAGGCAGCATAAGCTACATATGGTATACAGATCAGGCTGTGCTCTCACTCACCATGTCCCCCGGACACCTCTGAATCAGGCCGTGTATATCAGGCAGCATAAGCTACATATGGTATACAGATCAGGCCGTGTATATCAGGCAGCATAAGCTACATATGGTATACAGATCAGGCTGTGCTCTCACTCACCGTGTGCCCCAGACACCTCTGAATCAGGCCGTGTATATCAGGCAGCATAAGCTACATATGGTATACAGATCAGGCTGTGCTCTCACTCACTATGTGCCCCAGACACCTCTGAATCAGGCCGTGTATATCAGGCAGCATAAGCTACATATGGTATACAGATCAGGCCGTGCTCTCACTCACTATGTGCCCCAGACACCTCTGAATCAGGCCGTGTATATCAGGCAGCATAAGCTACATATGGTATACAGATCAGGCTGTGCTCTCACTCACTATGTGCCCCAGACACCTCTGAATCAGGCCGTGTATATCAGGCAGCATAAGCTACATATGGTATACAGATCAGGCTGTGCTCTCACTCACCATGTCCCCCAGACACCTCTGAATCAGGCCGTGTATATCAGGCAGCATAAGCTACATATGGTATACAGATCAGGCTGTGCTCTCACTCACCATGTCCCCCGGACACCTCTGAATCAGGCCGTGTATATCAGGCAGCATAAGCTACATATGGTATACAGATCAGGCTGTGCTCTCACTCACCATGTGCCCCAGACACCCATGAATCAGGCCGTGTATATCAGGCAGCATAAGCTACATACGGTATACAGATCAGGCTGTGCTCTCACTCACCGTGTACCCCAGACACCTCTGAATCAGGCCGTGTATATCAGGCAGCATAAGCTACATATGGTATACAGATCAGGCTGTGCTCTCACTCACCATGTCCCCTAGACACCCATGAATCAGGCCGTGTATATCAGGCAGGATAAGCTACATATGGTATACAGATCAGGCTGTGCTCTCACTCACCGTGTACCCCAGACACCTCTGAATCAGGCCGTGTATATCAGGCAGCATAAGCTACATATGGTATACAGATCAGGCTGTGCTCTCACTCACTGTGTACCCCAGACACCCATGAATCAGGCCGTGTATATCAGGCAGCATAAGCTACATATGGTATACAGATCAGGCTGTGCTCTCACTCACCATGTGCCCCGGACACCTCTGAATCAGGCCGTGTATATCAGGCAGCATAAGCTACATATGGTATACAGATCAGGCTGTGCTCTCACTCACCATGTCCCCCAGACACCTCTGAATCAGGCCGTGTATATCAGGCAGCATAAGCTACATATGGTATACAGATCAGGCTGTGCTCTCACTCACCATGTCCCCCAGACACCTCTGAATCAGGCCGTGTATATCAGGCAGCATAAGCTACATATGGTATACAGATCAGGCTGTGCTCTCACTCACCATGTCCCCCAGACACCTCTGAATCAGGCCGTGTATATCAGGCAGCATAAGCTACATATGGTATACAGATCAGGCTGTGCTCTCACTCACCATGTCCCCCGGACACCTCTGAATCAGGCCGTGTATATCAGGCAGCATAAGCTACATATGGTATACAGATCAGGCTGTGCTCTCACTCACCATGTGCCCCAGACACCCATGAATCAGGCCGTGTATATCAGGCAGCATAAGCTACATACGGTATACAGATCAGGCTGTGCTCTCACTCACTATGTGCCCCAGACACCTCTGAATCAGGCCGTGTATATCAGGCAGCATAAGCTACATACGGTATACAGATCAGGCTGTGCTCTCACTCACTATGTGCCCCAGACACCTCTGAATCAGGCCGTTTATATCAGGCAGCATGAGCTACATATGGTATACAGATCAGGCTGTGCTCTCACTCACCGTGTCCCCCAGACACCTCTGAATCAGGCTGTGTATATCAGGCAGCATAAGCTACATATGGTATACAGATCAGGCTGTGCTCTCACTCACCATGTCCCCCAGACACCTCTGTGGATTCCAGCTTCATGCGGTTGGGGGACGCCCTCTTGAACTGCTGCATCCTTTCCATAATGAGATGTTTTACACTCGGCTGGTCCACCGGTCTGGCCAATTCTACCTGAACCTCTGCCCTGCTGCCATCTGATCAATGAGGATAATATAACAGAACCAATACATCATTGAATCATTCTGAAAACTATAATAGATCATCCAACTGTTTGCTGTATAGCTTATATTCATTGTAACATGTAACTTTCTTTCCTGTGTTATTAAATAAACTAAATACATCAAGTGTATCAACACTTCCCTGTGTATAAGAAAACTTACACACAACAAGACACCTTGAGTGAGGTCAGAAGTCGTCCGATAAGGTCTGGTCAGTAGGGATTGTATATGGTTACCAAACGGACTATGCTATTGTGCTAGCCAGACTGGAACAAACGTAATATATTAATGAACTTCTGTCCCTTATTACCTTTCTCCGTGTGCCCATGTGAAAGGTGGCTCTGTACTGCGCCGCTCGTCTCCGTTCCATCCCGTTCACTTGGTTTGTCAGCACCATGCCCGGCTCGGAGGACCTGCTCTGCTTCCTTGCTGCCCCCGTTGTATGTCTGGCTCTTGGGCTCAGTAGATTTGACCCTTTTCCGCTTGCTTCTTGCTGCAGTGCTGGCTTTGGGGATGTTCTGACCCTCTAGCGGCTGGGACTTCTTTACACGTTTCAGGAGCTTGGAGCAAAGTTCGGTGAATTCATCGTCTGATTCAACCATTAGTAAATCGTTACAGGAGTGATGGGTGGGATGTGATAGCCAGAGACCCTGGGCCGTAAAGGGAAGCAGAAGCAGGCCGGTTCCTCATATCAGCTAGCCACCATATGGAGGAGACAGCCGCTGCTAGAGAAACAGATCTTAGGAAACAAAACAACATATATTATATTCCTATGAGAAAGCCATAAGGCCCGTGTACAGCACATCAGCTAGCTAGGCGGGTATCAGCTTTCATTTCTGGGAGTGACATAGAACATCTTCTACTCCTCCCAGTAGCTTAGGTAAATTTAAAGCGGCACTAATATTAAATGCAAGACGCATTGGAATTTGCACTTAATATTAGTGCTACTTTAAATTTCGGGGGCCAAATCCGCTGCTTAGTAAATATACTCCAAAGTCTAGAGTGGTTACACCTCCCTCGCATTTTTGGGCCTCTACAGAAGCCTGTGCCCATGTAAATTGTACCTGCTCTCCCTGACCTTGCTTATAATTCGGCTGTTGTTGAACTACAAGTCACAGAATGCCCTACCTGCCGCATTTCTGGGGGTAGGCTAATATAACTTCAGAAATATGTATTGATGTTAGCTTACTTTTTTTAATAGCTGTAGTCAGACTCAGAGTAAGCCTCGTTGTGGTTTGATAGCCGGTACTTTGATTTTTATGACTGCATTTAATTCGCAATCACTGTATAATAAAATAATTGTATAAATCATGTGTATGACACATGGCTAGGACACATGGCTATGGGCAATAGGGAAAATGCTTGCGACCGGGTCTGAATGAGGGCCTGTGTGTATCTGCATGCCTGGTTCCATCATTAACAGTGTGAACTTGCACCATCCTTATCCCCGATGCAAAAGATCCATCTGAACACAGGCATAAATCTGCGTATGAACCACCCTGCATAGCCTGCAATTCCATCTGCACACCTTCCCTACACACTGGAGCGATATCAGGACAAATTGCCATTTTGTAACGAAAAATCACCTACAGTCAGGTGCATAAATATTGGGACATTGACAGAAGTGCTTTAACTGCAGACTTTCAGATTTAATTTGAGGGTAATTACATCCAAATCAGGTGAACGGTGTAGGAATTACAATGGTTTCTATATGTGCCTCCCACTTTTTAAGGGGCCAAAAGTATTGGGACAAACTAAACAATCCTAAATCTAACTTTCACTTTTTAATACTTTGTTGCAAATCCTTTGCAGGCAATTACAGCCTGAAGTCTGGAACGCATAGACATCACCAGACGCTGGGTTTCATCCCTGGTGATGCTCTGCCAGGCCTCTACTGCAAATGTCTTCAGTTCCTGCTTGTTCTTGGGGCATTTTCCCTTCAGTTTTGTCTTCATCAAGTGAAATGCATGCTCAATCGGATTCAGGTCAGGGGATTGACTTGGCCATTGCATAACATTCCACTTTTTAGCCTTAAAAAACTCTTTGGTTGCTTTTGCAGTATGCTTCGGGTCATTGTCCATCTGCACTGTGAAACGCCGTCCAATGAGTTCTGAAGCATTTGACTGAATATGAGCATATAATATTGCCCGAAACACTTCAGAATTCATTCTGCTGCTTTTGTCAGCAGTCACATCATCAATAAATACAAGGGAACCAGTTCCATTGGCAGCCATACATGCCCACGCCATGACACTACCACCACAATGCTTCACTGATGTGGTATGTTTTGGATCATTAGCAGTTCCTTTCCTTCTCCATACTCTTCTCTTCCCATCACTCTGGTACAAGTTGATCTTTGTCTCATCTGTCCATAGGATGTTGTTCCAGAACTGAAATGGCTTTTTTTAGATGTTGTTTGACAAACTCTAATCTGGTCTTCCTGTTTTTGAGGCTCACCAATGGTTTACATCTTGTGGTGAACCCTCTATATTCACTCTTGTGAAGTCTTCTCTTGTTTGTTGACTTTGACACATATACACCTACCTCCTGGAGAGTGTTCTTGATTTGGCCAACTGTTGTGAAGGGGTTTTTCTTCACCAGGGAAATAATTCTTCTGTCATCCACCACAGTTGTTTTCCGTGGTCTTCCGGGTCTTTTGGTGTTGCTGAGCTCTCCGGTGCGTTCTTTCTTTTTAAGAATGTTCCAAACAGTTGATTTGGCCACACCTAATGTTTTTGCTATCTCTCTGATGGGTTTGTTTTGATTTTTCAGTCTAATGATGGCTTGCTTCACTGATAGTGACAGCTCTTTGGATCTCATATTGAGAGTCAACAGCAACTGATTCCAAATGCACACCTAGAATCAACTCCAGACCTTTTACCTCTTTAATTGATAATGAAATAATGAGGGAATAACCCACACCTGTCCATGAAATAGCTTTTGAGTTGATAGTCCCATTACTTTTGGCCCCTTAAAAAGTGGGAGGCACATATAGAAACCGTTGTAATTCTTACACCGTTCACCTGATTTGGATGTAATTACCCTCAAATTAAATCTGAAAGTCTGCAGTTAAAGCACATCTTGTTTGTTTCATTTCAAAGCCATTGTGGTGGTGAATAGAGGCCAAAATATGAAAATTCTGTCAATGTCCCAATATTTATGCACCTGACTGTACATCACCTAGTGTGTTTGCACGCTCCTGCGGGTCATTATCGATGGACTTTGGACGGCCCAGCTGCACAGACAACCTAAAGATATCGCTAGCGATATGGCATACATTGTCTAGTGCAAGGGTGGGTAATAAGCAGCCCTCCAGATGTTGAACTACAAATCCCAGCATACCTTGCAACAGTTTTAGCAAGGCCAAATAGCAAAACAGTTGCAGACCATGCTGGGATGTGTAGTTCACCAACAGCTGGGGGGGCGCTTATTGCCCACCCCTAGTTTAGTGTGTATGGCCCACCGGAAGACCAGGCAATATGACGTTCCGATTTGACCTCTGAAGACGCCACTTCTTGCCACGCCCAGCCAGTGATCTTAAAGATGGTTGTTATAGTGTGTACAGGAGCATCAATAAATCGACTACGAAGAAACTATACGATATATCGTTCGGTCGTTGGCAAGATTGCAGTGTATTTGCTCAATATCGCTTGCTCTGGGCTCAAGGGAAATCGTCCTGAAAACCATACGATTGCCGGTCGTTCCAGTGTGTACCCAGCTTTAGCCTGTATGTGAAAGCCCATCAGCAAGTGGAGAGGAGACTGACTTGTAAACAGCTCTGCATCGCCCATAGTAGCAAAACTGACTTGCGTTCAACTCAGCATTGGTCCCAGTATGAGGAGAACATTGTGCAGCAGAGTGTAAATTCTAGCACCCTGCACCTGTTACAACCTGTGCAGGTCCTCTTTCCTGCCTGGGGTGTCACACTCTGCTCTGGTGCTTCTAGCACACGCCGGTCTGTATATCAGAAGTTTGTTGCATCAGCTGAGTGTGCTACAAGCACCAGATCAGAGAGCGACACCCCAGGCAGGAAAGAGGAACTGCACAGGTTGTAACAGGTGCAGGGTGCTAGAATGAACACTAGGTGTTGAAATTTCTCAATAAGTACTGTGTTGTTGGTTTATTATATGGTCAAATATATGCTTTATTACCATTGCTCTGAACAGTATTCTCGGTGTGTGTTATATAATGCAGTGTATAAAGCACCAAGAAATAAATGGGGAAAAAAGTGGTGATCTAGGAACATATTTCACAAGTTGCAGTAGACTAATTTACCTATAAGAAAAAGTGGTCTATATGTACTATACATTTATTAATGCCACACAGCGGATGTAGATTTTACAAATACAATTGACAGATTTTGTGGGCTGAAAATAAAACCCTTTTGTGCAAAGTAATGGTGCAGATTCCTGATGCTTTTACAGAGCAACAGAAACCAGATACACTCAGGAACTGAAGATGAAAAATATTTCAATACAGTTTGGTCAGAGAAACATCCTTTGTTATATTATCTTGGGGTCTCTGGGATTTGTAGTTCCGCAACAGCTAGCTAGGAGGGTATGAGGACATGATGGGACTTGTAGTCCCACAACAGCTTGCTAGATGGGTATCAGGACACACTGGAATTTATAGTTGCACAACAGATAGGTAGATGCGTATCAGGGCACACTTGGACCTGTGGTTCCACAGCAGTTAGCTAGATGGATATCAAGACACGCTGGTATTTGCAGTTACACAACAGCTAGCTAGGATGGTATGAGGACATTATAGGAGCTGTAGTTACACAACAGCTAGCTAGATGGGTACCAGGACACACTGGAATTTATAGCTGCACAACAGATAGTTAGATGGGTATCAGGACATACTGGGAGTTGTAGTTCCACAACAGCTAGCTAGGAGGGTATGAGGACATGATGGTAATTGTAGTTCCACAACAGCTAGCTAAATGGTTATTATGAAATGTTGGGACCTGTGGTTCCACAACCACTAGCTAGGAGGGTATAAGGACATGCTGGGAATGGTAGCTCCTCAACTGGTAGCCAGATGGGTAACAAGGCAAGCTGGTACTTGTAGTCCTGCAACTGACTTGCCTGACCCACCGTTCCCCAGCGACCATTACTATGCCGGCTATGTAACTAACTGCCCTCACCCGCTCTCATTTACATATTGCCTAGCTCTCTTACCTCTGACCATCCGTAGTACGAGGAACCGGAAATACACTCCGTGACGTAAACACGCAACGCGTCGAGGAACAAGCGTACAGCCATCTCCATGACGACGGATTCAAATTAGAAACTGGCGCCGCTACTAAACAGTACCCGGCCTGCTTTACACTGACAACCAGGTCCACAGCAAAATGGCCGCCGCCTCTGCACGCTCCCCGATTGCACTGATACTAAGGTCCACAACAAAATGGCCGCCGCATCTACACGCTACCCGATTGCACTGATACCCAGGTCCACAACAAAATGGCCGCCGCGTCCACAACAAAATGGCCGACGCATCTACACGCTACCGGATTGCACTGATAACCAGGTCCACAACAAAATGGCCGCGGTGCTGATCATTTTTATTTGGTGTAAGATTACCATTTTGCAAACGCTAAACTCGATGTTGATATGTTGAATTTGGTGTAATTCCCCCAACTGTCCCTGTGGTGATGTTTTTGCTTTATCTGTTCCGTAATCTACCGGCTCCTGATTTGTAGCCAGTTCTGACTTCTGATTTGTCTCTGGGGTCTGGGTCTGTGTTCTAGGTTTTAAATAACGAGACACAGGCGGAGCTTGCCGCCCGGCAGCCAAGAAGTGGCGGCAGGTGTATGGCTCTGGCCAGCTCGCGGGCCAGCAGCCAATAGGAGGCGGACGCGACGAGCCAATTGTGGCTCGCCGCGTCATAGCCCCGCCCTCGCGGTTTCCATTTTTAGACGCCGCTGGGCGGGAAAAAGCAGTGGGGAGGGAGGAGAGAAGACCTCCCGAAGAGAGCGTCACGGCAACAGGTCCGGCGGCCGCGGAAGAGGCCAGAAGACGCCGCTGCCAAGAAAGAAGACAGGCGGCGCCGGCTGGAAAAGGAGAAGATACGGCGCCGCTGGCCAGGACGGGCCAGCGGCCGAAGAGTGCAGCTGAGGACTGGAGAGGACTGCAGGAGAGTCAAGTAAAAGAGCTCCACGAAGTTCCCCCTCGCAGCCTCTTCCAACGGAGCAGGTAGGCCCTCCGTGAGGCCTACCATATACCCCCCTCCCTAGACCACCAGGGTTGTCGGCACTAGGCCCGTGGGGACTTGTCGGGCACTAGGCCCGGGGCTCAGTAGTGGGCATTAGGCCCAATAAAAGGATTGACCCCTAATTAGGTGAGAGTGACCTGTGTACTAGGCTGTCACGGCCAGGGTTTCTCGGCATGGTGGTCACCGGGTATTACCTGTGAGGTCATTGTGGCGAGGGGTCTCTGGCAGCGATGCTGGTGTTTGGCGAGGGGCATTGGCTGCACGTGGTTCTTTGCGGGCACATTGTCACTGAGGCCTGGTGGTGTTTCCGTTCCGTTTGGCATGGGCGCCGCCATCTTGCCTCAGGTCATGTGATTCAAGCTGTCCAATCCTGGTGGGTCATGTGCTCTTTCCAACCAGTCACAGCGCGGCACCTGGTATTTAAGAAGGTCCAGAGCCTTCATTCATTGCCAGTGCAACGTGTTTCTCAGCTGTGGCTGAGAGAGAGTATCTGTGCCTTACCTGTCTGCCTGAAAGCGCTACTAACCTGTTACCTTGCCTACTCCGAACCTGCTGGACTCACCCTGCACCCTCCATTTACCTTTCCCCTGTCTGAGTACCTGAACCTGCTGTGTCCCTGCACCTTGCCTCACACTCTGACTCCCAGCTGGACTTCATCACCTCAGCCTGCACTTCGTTACAGCTCACCAAACCTGCATACTGGACATTTTCTGCCTGTCACTATCTGGACATTCTCCCATTTCCTTCACCACAGTTATCAAGTGCACTTTAGTGCTAAACCTGGACTTTTTATTTTGCCATTCCCATGTCTGCTAAACCACTTATTAAAACATCCACCTTGTTACTTAAATCTGCTTCTGTGTCTGCTACTATCACCACCCCGGGTCCACAACAAACCCAGACCTTCACATATGGCCAAGGTCACTATTGAGAAAAGTAGGCGGGCAGCCTGCCCGAGCCACCCAAATTATAAGGTGGCCTGGGTATTAAGCCCAGGCCACTAAGTGAGCCCCACAGATAGGCAGGCCCATAGGCCTGAGCCCCATATAAAGTGGCACTGGGCATTAGGCCCAGGCCACTACCAGAGCCCATCATTAGGCAGGCCCCTAGGCCTGAGCCACTGATCTAGAAAGGCAGCCCCTGTGTAAATGATTAGAGGTGTGCTGTCAGGCTCCCACCAATAAGGTACTGTTTCCCCAGTCACTTAGAAGAGGAGCTGGCCAGCTCTGGATAGGAAGGAAGCAGGCATTTAAAGGGACAGTACTGTGTTTTGCTCTTGTGTACTTATAGTTTGTGATTGGTGTTCCATGCAGGGTAAAAGTTTAGTTATTGTTATACATGTCGCACTACACACACTGTAGGTTGAGGGCGATATTGTCTTAGTATGTGTAGTTGCGTGACATAGGTTTAGGCCCTGCACGGCTGTGGTGTATATCTCCTTACAGGGACCTGTAGGCGAGTGAGCGGACGAAGAGCAAGAGTGGACACGGTGAGAAATATCTGTGTGTACTGTCTCTCCCTGTTTGTTTGTCACTACCTATCCTTCCTTCCTTCTGGGCGGACGGTGAACCTTGTAAGGACGGATCTTCACCTAGTGCGTGAGTACTGATAGGTGAAAATTCGGGATCTGAGGCCAAAAGTGCCAATGATGATCTTCACTTAAAACCTAAATTTATCCCTCGGTTCGGTAGGGTGTGTCGGTCGACGTGAGGAGGGACGGTACTTACATAGTCTCCTTCCTCCTAGGTCATCGTGTCCGTGTTCTATTTGGGAGTTCCAGGACCGTCTGTTCAACACACGGCCTGAAGGTGCCAGGGTGTGACGCAAGGTAAGAAACTGAAGTACACCTGCACGTCAGCAGGCACTGCACCGCACCCCTCTTACACATGTACCAATAACACTTTCACCATGACCTGACCACCCCCCTCCACCTTTTATATTTCCCACCCATGTAGAAAAATTGGGTCAGTGAATGAATTTAGGGTAGGGTTGCCACCCACCCGGGATTACTCCCTGACAGTCCGGAAATGAGGCCATCTGTCCGGAGTCCTATCAATCCTGGATGTCATTTTTCTTTTCTTTTAAACACAACCTTGTGACTTCCAGATTGGCTGGCCCCTCTTTCGAAGTTACACTCCCCCCTCCACTACTGTTTGCCGGGACTCCTACTATCTCAGCAAGTCTCAGATTGGGAAGACCGTCCTTGCCCTCAACAGTGAAAAAGGCTAATTTTACCAATGAGTGCAGACGGGTGCATTGGGAACTTGTGCAGACAGGGGTGTATTGGGAACTTTTAAGTGGTCCTCTTGATATACAGTCCGCCCTTTCCCTCTCTAAACAGACTTATTAAGACCCTTATAGCCTCTCAGTCCACCAACCCTCGTTGCCTCTTCACCACTTTCCACTCCCTCCTTGCCTGCCCTTACCTCCCCTTCTCTCCCTCTGACCTTGACTTTGTCACCCACTTCACATCTAAAATTGAATTCATACAGTTTGTCAGGACATCACATTCCACCCTCATCACATCATCCCATCCCACCTCCTCTGCTCCCCCTCTCCTGTTGCTTGTTCCCATCTTGCCCACCTCCTCTATTGCTCCCTCTCATCTGACACTGTCCCCTCTGCATTCAAGAATGCCATTGTCTCCCCCATGCTTAAAAAAAACCCACCTTTGATCCTAACACTCTAATTACCACCCTGTCTCTCTCCTCCACTTTGCCTCCAAACTCCTTGAGCGGATTATCTACAACCACCATACCACCTATCTTTTCACCCCCTCCTTGATTTTTTAGTCTGGCTTTCATCCACTCCACAGAAATTGCCCTCACTAAAGTCAGCAATGACCTCCTTGCTGCCAATTCCAAGGGCCACTACTCTTTGCTTATTCTCCTTGACCTCTCGACTGCTTTTGGCACTGTGGACCACCCTCTCCTCATGCAAATCCTTAACTCCCTTGGTCTGCGTGGTACTACCCTCCTGGCTGTCCTGCTACTGGACTGTTGTAAAACGGTGGCTGCACATGTGATCCGGCGCCAGATCACATGTGCGGGCAGAATGATGTGAGTTTATTGTCGCCTTGAAAAAGACGCCATTTGTGCGTTGAAACGCGTTGGCGGAGTGACGAGGGGTTAGTACACCTTTCCAGCAGTCCTCTCTTTCCAAAGATAGGAATGCCCGGTTTCCATCTTCTTATCTGGAGAGTGTTATATGACTATTTTTCCATACTATCTGGTACGCAGATTTTTTTTATCCCCCCATGTATACAAATTTTTATATGTCCTGTTAACGTCTTTATATATTACACCTTAAGTTTTAAATGTTTGCTATAATTGGAATGCAACACAATTGCCTAACCCCCCCCCTTTCCCGCAGTCTAACCCCCCTCCTGCAGCCTACCCCTAACCCTCCCCCTAGTGCCTAACCGTAATACTTACCGTCAGGATGCCGGTGGTCGAGATTCAGGCGCCGGGATTTCAACTGCTGTCAGGATTCTGGCGCCGGCATTCTGACTGCTGTCGGGATTCTGGCATCGGTATTCTGAGTGCCGCCATCCCGATCGCCGGGAAGGTAACTACATCCCGTTCTGTCTTGTCCATGTTCTGCAATGTTCTTTACTGTAAGTCACTTTTTTCTTGTTTTGTTCATAATGTTTCTGTACTTTGTAAGGCGCTGCGAACCTCGCAATACTTCATGATCCCAAGCCCTCCAATATATAAAACAGTTATTGCACCAAAATAAAGCTCCTTTATAATTATTGTCATATATTAAGGCCTTACTCTTTACCAAAGCAATGGTACAATTGACACCTGCTGGCTCTAGAAGTGTTGCTAGGTACTCCAAGGCCTGGAACCCCTGAATCCCAGTTATATTGAATACAAGCTGATGTAAGCGGCATTTCTAGGGTGGTTTTCTGTTTTTTTGCTTCTCTCTCCCTCCCCTCTCCCTCTTTAAGCTCAGATGCCTCTGATGAAGGACCCGGTGTGGTGTGAAACGCGTTAAGAGTTTGGTTGTGGGCTCCATTAGAGTGGCTGACTGGACCTGTTTATATCTGACACCCCCTGGAACAGACCTCATGATCCGGAGCTGCTGTCTATAAGCCCTATTTACAACGAGTGGTGGGTGGTCCAGTATACCATTTAAGCCTGATTGTGGAGTATTTCTACATACCTCCCAACATTTGAAGAATCATAATTGGGACAGCCGCGCGCTCCCGAAAAGGGGGCATGACCTACATGTAAATGGGTGTGTCCTAGCAGCATGCCCCATTTACATCACTAAGGGGCATGCCAAGCATCTCCGATGCTGGGCTGCCCCTGGGCTTCCTCCCGTGCTGTGAATAGATGCTGTGCGCATGCGCACAGCATCTATTTTCACTCTGCATATACGCTGCTCTGCATAGCAGAGCAGCGTGTATGCTTCCCCCCCACCGCGGGACACTGTGGCCCGAGGGTGGGACAGCGGGACAGTCCCAAAAAAACGGGACTGACCCGCTGAATGCGGGACAGTTGGGAGGTATGATTTATATGCCTGTTTATTCTGTCATATTAACATTATGTTATTAAATTGTTACCATGTAAAAGGTTCTCTGCACTATTCTTCTGTGTTTGGTGTCCTACTGCTCCCTATACGCTGTCCGGCACAAGGGATAGGAGTCGCTTGTTTTGTCGGTTAATCCTAAATCACAGAAATTACAGGAATCACATCATGTGCAATAGTTCTAGATCAATATCTTGATTGAATGGAATTGCTGCATCTGTTCCTAAGAAGGCAGAAACCCATTTGGAAGTCATTTGTCATCAATAGACTTAATATGAAAAGGTGGTTATTATTTTTTTATATGGACATTTGAATTGGTGTGAGGCACTAATTGTATATTTATCACTTGGGTGCCCTTTATTCACAATTATTGTATAGGAACATGGTAATAAGGTGAGCGCTATTTATCTGCACTTTTAGGCAACGGAGGGGGGAGGTTAGGGTTAGGCTATGGGGGTGAGGTTAGGGTTAGGCTATGGGGGGGGAGGTTAGTTTTAGGCACCAATGTGGGGGGTTATGGTTAGGCACTAAGGAGGGAGGGTTAGGTTTAGACACTAACGGGGAGGGTTAGGGTGTGTCGGGGGTTAGGATACAGGAACACAGGGTTAGGGGAAGAAGTGGGGAAGGTTAGCATTCTTACGGACTCCTGTGGGGATACTGGGCATCGGGATTCCGCTGTTGGCATTTTGACAGCTGGCATCCCAACTGACAGTATTTCATACCCAACCCTTTAGACAAGCATAATAGTATATGTGACCACAAACATTCATCTTCCATTGTATTTTTTTTTGCAGTAAAAGTTTTTATTGGGGTCAGCAAAGTCATAAACATAGGGTGCATAACACCCACAAAAAACAAGGTACCATCTATGTCCTTATAGTATACAGAGGGATATAATTACTGGAACAAGGCAGAATACAGTACAGGTACCAACTCTCAGGGTAAATAGTAATTATTGTAGTAAATAAGAAAAAAAAAGGGAATAATAAAGAGACTTAGAGCAGGGTGAGGGAAAACGGGGCAAAGGGTACCACCAGAGAAGGAATTAGGATATCAGTGGCATACTTTGCCCCAGTAAATCGCAATTCAATTGCTAAGTGTGTGCGGTGTGGTTTATATGCAAAAAATTGCTCAATCTGCGTAAAATATCGACTTTGCGTCCGGATCGGAATCAGGCCCATTGTCACTAAGGTAAAATGTTTAAGTGGCTAAACGATACAATTACTTTTACAAAGTGAGGTAAAAAGGCAGGGTCATTGAGTCAGCCGCGGGGCCTGGGGCTTGGACAAACCCGGAAGGTGTGGCCACACCTCTCCAGAAAATCGTATGCACGGCGCAAGAAAGCGCCGTTGCAAACGGGGACATTTGACCTCCACAGCAGCTGGCCTGGACCCCTGCCAGGCCCCTCCCATAGGCCTGGGACCGGGTAATTAGTACCTGCCCCTCTCGGTACCCCTTAAAGGTGAAAGTTGACAAAAGGCCACTTAGATTAATTATCCCAAACAGAACATATAATCCCCAGAGAAAATTATGTCTGCATTATTTATAAATTGTCATGGTGATTCTAAATCATACATGTACATGCAATGTGTCAGTATAAATAGAGGAAGTTCTGATTAATAATTGATACTGTAGGTAAGAGGAAAATGAAGTCTGGTTCTAGTATGTCCCTTGCTTCTGCTGTTATACCATGTGTCAATGCATTTTACGGTAGATGAGAGGATAGAGCGTTAGAAGCCGGTGTGAAAGAGCAGTAATGGGGTGGAGAGGTTAATCCTGATGTTATGGAAACAGCGCAGGTACTACACAATTACCGATGAGAGAGCCTGGAAACCACAATTACTGATGAGAGAGCCTGGAAACCACAATTACTGATGAGAGAGCCTGGACGTGTGTGTGGTATTTGTGGGGGGGAGAAGCAACCAGCCTCCTGCTGAGTCAGTGGGCAGGTGCCGTCAGCACTAACACCTTCTGTCTGATATTGATAGATCAATGACACGCGTTTCGCCCAGGAGCCTGTTTGTCATTAAACTAATAGATTATATATTTTTTTTGTCAATTTATCTCTACTCTGGATATTGCACACTCATCCACCTTTCCTGTGGAATATAGGCTTATTGTTATTTAAATTATTTTTGTTTTTTTTGTGTCTTAATATTTTAAGATGATAAATATTAAAAGTTAATTAGAAACCTATGGGGGCTGCTTTTGTGGGTCAAAAACAGAGGACCACAGCAGAACCTACGACAGTCCCACATACAAACATCCTAGGGGTACTTAATATTTGCAGGTACACCCCGAAAATGGGTGTTTTTAGGAATATCCCTCAAATATTCATTGATAAATTGACCCCCTAGTCAGATAAATAGGTAGCTATTATTGTGCTGTGAAAAAGTGAATCAATAGTATTAGGCTCACTACAGTGTAAATATAGGGTAAAACAGGTGTATGTGTCTGATCTTTAAAGCTAGTTATACCAGTGTTGTGGGAGCTAATAACTATTAGACATTTGAGGTGCAGTCTTGTCATCAGACCCAGATAGTGCAATATAGCAGCTCAGCATTTATGCACCCTGCTAGGTCTGTCTTCCTCCTGTGGTTTGTTACATCCTGAGTATGACCTGCACCAGCCACATAATAATTCTACAGTGTAACTGTATATATATATATATATATATATAGACGCATCAAATGTCAGCACCGCAGTGCTGCCCCCTACCTGCCTTGCTGCGTTTTTACTGGATATAAGGTCATTGCACCTGATCGCAGTTTATATCAGGGGTTATCAGAGTCTACAACAGTGTTTGAGATCTTTCATTTCCATCTACTGCTGTGGAACTACAAATATCAGCATGTCCTGCCACAGGTTTAGCATGTCCTATCAGCAGCACTGTGGCAGGGCATGTTGGGAAGTGTAGTTCCACAGCAGCTGGAATGCCACTCGTTGCCCACAGCAGCTGGAATGCCACTCGTTGCCCACAGCAGCTGGAATGCCACTCATTGCCCACAGCAGCTGGAATGCCACTCGTTGCCCACAGCAGCTGGAATGCCACTCGTTGCCTACCTCTGGTCTAGATAACTTTAAGTAAAGAAAGTGTTTGTTTTGAATCTAATTGTTTAAAGTGCTGGGATCCAGAAGGTTTCTGTTATAAGAAATACAAAGTAATTAGTAATGATATTTGTGGGAACTCATTTTGTCTCTAGTTTCTAACCAATGTGCAGCCTTGCCCCCTAGACGGTGTGACCATTCCACGTGCAGCGGTGTTCACAAACGAACGCGTCACGTTCGGCAATGATCCTAGTACCGTGGCCTTAAGAGGCTTGTTGCAACTCTGACTGGGGCTCACGTAGGGTTAGGAGCAAACACAGCTAAATGGTGCAAACCGCACTCGGACAAACTATTGTGAGGAAAGTGGTGCAAACGCAGTTATTCGTGCACACAGGGAAATTGCTGGCTGCTTTTACATGTAACACAAAAAAGTTAGGAAGATTTATTTGAACAGTGCGATTTAGGGGCCTATTCATTAACATGAATGTGTCTGTTACATTAGTTTCCTCATGTTTTAACTATCGGGCCCATTCACCATTGGACTCTCCGGGCTATATTTACTAAAGTGCAGGTTTTTAGAAGTGGAGATGTTGCCTATAGCAACCAATCAGATTCTAGCTAATATCTTCTCTAAGGTGATATTTAAATGTTAATGAGAATCTGAGTGGTTGCTATGGGCAACATCTCCACTTCTAAAAACCGTCACTTTAGTAAATATACACCTGATGTTACCACCACATTTGCATCAAGCTCCGAAAAATGTAAAGTTTTCACAGTTTTGATAGCGGGAACTGACATCATCTTCAAATTGGAAGGGGTTCCAGAGTGCGAAAAGGGACCCGTTTAGGTTCCATCCACCTCCTCCGGCCCTCTCAGTGCGTATGTGTGAACTCAGGGATTGATTCAGACCCACTCGCGAGCGCATAGCGCTCGCAAGCGGGTCGATGGTGGCCCAGTGAACATGCGCGGTGCGCGCCACGTGCGTGCGCAAGCCCCGTAGCGAGTGAGAACTTCACTCACTCCGCGGCTCGCAACAAAACAGGGGTGGCTGTCGATGTTGATTGACAGCTCGCCCTGTTTTGTAGGCGGGTGGGGGGGTGGCTACACAAATGGAGGCGTTCCCGAAGGAACGCCTGCCGTTTGTGGGCGGCCCTACTGACATTACTTGTGATGTCAGTAGTGGACTTCCTGCTCTGTTAGCTAAGGTGATTTCCTCTCCTCAACTATAAAACTCTAAGCACATTTTTAGATTCACTCCGCCGCGGCTCGATATGCATCTCACAGTCTGGATGCATATATTGCAACTTTTTGGCCTGGCACTGATCAGTTATTGATCTCATTTTTTTCTGACCATTGGGAGCCACGTAACTGATTACACTTCAACTTAAAATTGAACTCCGCACATTTTTAAAAGCTAAGAGGGGTATTCAATATGGGAGCGAAAAGTCTGTGCTGGACTTTTCGCTCCACATCGGAGATTTTCCTGGGATAAAGTATCGGGCGCGCGCCCGCTTTATCCCAGTATTCAATATAAAAGCTATGAAAACGGGAAACTGCGAAGTGGGATCTGCGTAAAAAACTGAATTTTTCCTTGAATAAATTGTAGGACCCCACTAAAGTTGTAGCCTGCAAATGAAAGTCTGGGATTTAAATAGCCGCAGCAGGTGTTTTTTTCCCAACATTGAAGAAGTGATGCAGAAGAGCACTTAGGTTATTTTTTTCGTTCTTTTAAGTGGTTCCATCAATTTTGGGGTACATGAAAATGGGTACTAGCATATTTTTATGGCCCTAAAGTAAGTTTTAAAAAATTCTGCAACTATGCACCTGCCACTAATAGCCTATTCTAGAAAACACCTGCCACTAATAGCCTATTCTAGAAAACACCTGCCACTAATAGCCTATTCTAGAAAACACCTGCCACTAATAGCCTATTCTAGAAAACACCTGCCACTAATAGCCTATTCTAGAAAACACCTGCCACTAATAGCCTTTTCTAGAAAACACCTGCCACTAATAGCCTATTCTAGAATACACACTGCCGCATACATGCAGAATAGCCCTGAACCTATTTCCATATTTTTAAACACTTTTTTCCCCATTTTTTTTTTTTCACCCCAATTTTTAAATACATTTTTTGGGGTGTCCCTATTTTTATTTAAAACTTTTTTTGACACAGTTATTTTTAAAATGTCATTCCCAGGGGTGCAGGCTATTTTTTTTAAGCCTGCACCCCTAAACCCCAATTCTGCACTTTTTTTCGACACCTATTCAGTGGTGAAAAGTTATCCCCGTTTTTTTTCAAAGACTTTTCGAACCTGCGAAAAGTCTTTGAAATTGAATACGGTGTAAAACCAAAACCAGCGAAAATGTCGTAATTTTTAGCGAAATTATCGCAAAAAAAGACTTTTCGCTCCATATTGAATTCCCCTGTAAGTCTTACTAAGGATGCCTTCAGTGCACCATGGACTTGACGTGTTGTCAGCTGTGACGCACAGTTGTGTGTTGTTTTTTGTTTCTTTGTAAACCCTGCTACAGTCTGACCCTTTTTTCACTTTTGTCTTACCTTCTGCTTCAAGACATGAGACAGGAAATCAAAGATGGGCGAGACGCCAAGCAGCAGGAAGAGGTGAGATGCTGAGATCAGTGGACCAGACCAGAAGTCAGACGTAGAGCTGTGC
Source organism: Taudactylus pleione (assembly GCA_031769625.1). Taxonomy (NCBI): domain Eukaryota; kingdom Metazoa; phylum Chordata; class Amphibia; order Anura; family Myobatrachidae; genus Taudactylus; species Taudactylus pleione. The sequence continues at coordinate 6,197,466 of JAUIMM010000450.1, forward strand.
GCAGACACAGAAGATAGAGGAAACACCGGAGGAAAGGAGCAATCGGTTGGGGTGGGACAGGTGCTGAAACATCCAGGAGCTGTATACATCTAAAGGACAGCTAAGGCCAGAGGGAGTCACAACCAGAGGCTGGAGAGATGTGGACACTATAGAAGATTTGGAGATCGTTCTTGAATTTCAAGCAATATGGATAGAAGAGTTGATTTAGAGACATCATTGTGAGCGATATAGGACCATAAAGAGGGCGGATAACAAAGACTAGAAGACATCATTATTAAAGTAACAAAGAAAGCCGTTCACCTGTCTCCTAGTATACTATTCCGCACATGCTGTCTGTTACCTACGTAAGTATATATGGAGTGTATAATTACAATGTTAGTTGAATATATAAAGGTTTCATATCAAAAGTAACAATTGAGGGCTAGATTCAGAGGTGCAGGCAGCGCCCTTGTGTGCGCAGTTGAGAAACGTATTTTGGTTGCGCATGTGCGAAAAGTCTAGGAACCTGTACTGCGCACGTGCGAACCAATCTGTGCAATGGCGAACACAATTGCATATGACATCACTATGACTTGAGACGGCGTTAGGATGGAGAGTGGGAGGCCACCTAAAATGACCGCAAAAAGAGGTGGCATGGGCGTGGCATGTGGCGTGTTTTGGCATGCGGCTGCGGTCTTTTTTGCAGCACTGCAGCCACAGTGGCCATGTTTTGAGAAAGAGAGGCTGCGCGCCAGGCAGGGGCTGCTTGATGGTGCGACGATGGTGGAGAGATCGGAACCACAAGCGCAATTAAGCATTGCTCAGGTATGCAAAGTGGGCGTCGCAGGGTTAGCTCAGGCTGTCGCAGGGAAGTACACAAGAGGCATGGCCAAGCTGACATTTGCATATTGTCGCACTTACGAATCCATATGAGATTGCGGCCTTGCATGAACTGCGCCCAATCGGTGTCCTCATCAATGGCGGTGACCTGCAAGTGCGTCTTGTTTAATATCTGGACACCTACTGAGGTGTACGTGGTTTAAGCAGATAAAATAAATACTGGTATACTGTGTTAAGCTCCTGTAAATTATATAGAGGATAACATACCACTTACGGTCGCTAATATAGACATTAGAAGGAGTTTTGCGACTATGTGAAGGTACAAGGCTGCGAGTCTCATTAGACGTAATTGAACAGATTACCCTTCACATGGGGAAATTATACCTTCGCCTGTATTTCAAGGTCAGCGGCCCCAGTGTAAGACAGGAGACACCAAGAGAGTTTCCCCCCTGCGATTGTGGGATCTATAACATATGCACAGCGGTGAGGGTTGTGATGTCTGTGAGTGCAAATATGTTTTGTGGTTTTTAACCCTTTGGTGAATACAACAAAACACAATGTTTTGCCTTCCTTTATATAGTATAGATGTATTTTTTATTAGGAACATGGGTTCTTCACATATTTAGTTGGAACCACAATGACATATTTTGTTATTAAATAAATACCTGTGCGTTTTCAGACTTCAATTTTTTGTAAACGTGTAATTTTTTTTTTTTTTGCAATTATTAGTTGTATTTTAGAAACTCTGACGTACTTTATTTGTAGACAGTATTAAAGAATGTAAAGGAGATAGATTTTTCATTAGGGAGTCGTCAGCTTCGAATATGACTTCTAGGCTTAGGGGCTGATCTAAGTCACACGCACAGAGGGCCTAATTCAGAGCCGGACGCTCTGACCAGAGCGCTCGCTCTGAATCAGGGCCCCCCTACCTAAAAATGGAGCGGCCTCTTGGACGCTCGCATAGCTGTGAGTTACCACCCACAGCTTATGCGAGCGTCCATGATGATGGTCGCGATGGTCAAGACCATCGCGACCATCGGGCTTGCGACGAGGCCCTGTGATAGGGTCTCGCTGCCGCAAGCCCTGGAGTGATTTTGGCTCTATCAGAGCCAAAATCACTCCCACTGACATCACTAGTGATGTCAGTGGGGCCGGACCCAGACGGTAGGCGTTCCCATGGGAACGCCTCCGTCTGGCAGCCACGCCCCCGGCACGCCCACCAAAGGGGGCGTGCTGTCAGTCACCATCGACAGCACGTCTCCTTTGGTGCGAGACCCGGAGCGACAGCTTGGCTGTCGCTATGTGGGTCTCGCGCTTGCGCACGACGGAGCTCCCTCCGTCGTGCGCATGCGCATTAGGGCACCATCGACCCGCTTGCGAGCGTCCGGCACTCGCGAGCGGGTCTGAATTAGGCCCAGAGGCTGTAGTTGCAGGCACTGGGAGGACTACTACTGGGGGCATTGCTGGGAGGGAGGACTACTACTGGGGGCATTGCTGGGGAGGACTACTACTGGGGGCATTGCTGGGGGGACTACTACTGGGGGCATTGCTGGGGTGGAACTACTACTGGGGACATTGCTAGTGGGGGGACTACTACTGGGGGCATTGCTGGGGGGGACTACTACTGGAGGCACTGGTGGGACCACTACTGGGGGCACTGCACTGGTGGGACCACTACTGGGGGCACTGCACTGGTGGGACCACTTCTACTGGGGGCATTGCTGGGGGAGGACTACTACTACTGGGGGCTCTGCTGGGGGGTTAGTACTGGGGTCACTATTTAAGGGGGTCTACTACTGAGGGCATTATATAAGGGGCACTGCATAGGGGGATGACTACCTGGGGCACTGCATAGGGGGACCACTTTTGGGGGCACTGTATAAGGGGCACTACTGTATACTGTAAACTGTCTAGGGGGGGTGGGAGCACATTTTTTACTTTTGCACTGGGGGCCAAATTGCGTATAAATGGCCCTGTAATTATTTTACCAAAATGCCGTGGGGGAAGGGGGGCGACAGAAAAATTTTCGGCATGGGGGAGCAAAATTTATAGTTACGCCACTGGCAGGCAGCCACAGATACCCGATTTACTGCCTTATACCAATGCATGGATCCGTACGGCGAGTGTGGGGGTTCATGTGTCTACAAGAGGAAAGCTGTGGCACCCATTGGTTTTATGCCACCCGCCGCCAAGCGTCATTATTACTATCGGCACTAGCACCAGCCCCATGTTGGGTGCAGGAGATCCGTCAAAAACAGACTCCCCCATACACACAATCCAGAACGAACGGAGCATTACACACACGCCCCAATATACCCCAAAGATACAGGAAATTCCGTGCGCTCACATTGTCGCCGCCCAACTGCTCCCCCAAAACGGCCAATTTCACGGAAAGACAGATCGGGCCAAGTTCCATCCGATCAGGACGGCCATATACAAAAATGTGAAAATTCGCATCTACGCGTGTGCTGTATTAAAAAAAGTGCAATTTGCGTCAGTGCACACAGGTCAGCTGCGCTCAGAATCAGCCCCTTAGGCTACTTACCCATCGTTATCAAAAGTCACTTTTTAGATCATAAAGAAGTTAATGGGTTTGATAATAGAAACATTAATTCCAGTGACCTCATAACCACCTGCATTCAGGGACCACGCCACCATGCCCCCTTCATGTTATATTTTCATATACTGTGCGCAATAGGACGTGTGGTCAAAGTATCATGGTGGGGGGGGCAGGGAACGCCAGGACGGGGTAATTTGTACTCAAAAGAGGGTTTTTATTTCATGAAATTTCAAGAGACTGAGCTAAAGGCAAATGTGATTTTTATTATTTGTTTGTTTTAAAAACACCACAAAGAAATAATTTGTAGTTCTTGTTTCAGTATTAACCCATCTTTCCAAAAAAATAATAATAATCTGCACTTGAAGATAATTATTGCTGCATACACGGACACTAAAAGTGAGGTGTCTCAGTCCTTGCACATTCGGACGCGCGATGGTACACAAGGGAAGGACTATGTAGGGGCATGTGCATAAAATCGCTGACTGGCGTCCGCCAATAGACGCTGCTGCACATGCTTTTGCATACGACTCAGAATCAGGCCCCTGGTGACTTAAAATCATACTTGCCTACTCTCCCGGAAGTCGCGGGAGGCTCCCGATTTTTCAGGTAATACCCCGCACCCCCGGTAGAGTTGGCACTCTTCCTGTATTCCTGCCCACTTCCTAGTGAAGTGGACAGAATGGGAAGAATTTTCAAGAAGATCAGGGGTCCCCGAGTAGGATTTGGTGTTAATGGCGCGATTCTACAAGAATAGCGTAATTTGGCCCCACCCCTATTTAAATATGCACTATTTGCAGCCATTTACTGCAAGGGGCGGGGCTTAATGGCTCAAAATATCAGGCCCCGCCTCCCATAGCCACCCACCTGCTTCTCCTGGGGAGGAAAAATGAAAAGTAGGCAAGTATGCTTATAAGTCCATCCGCCCATCCTTTTTCATACAGTTGTTTTTACAATATAAAGTGACGCCGTCATGCACCAGGGCTGTTACTAGCTATGGGCGACCGGTGCCGTCGCACAAAGCGCAGAGGCTCTGTGGGCGGCATTGTTGCCCACCACGGCACTCTGCAGCCAGGATTGACGTCGCAGCACCCGCAGATGTCGCCCGGTCAGTGCTGCACTTACGGGAGCACTCAGTCACGCCCCCTTTTCAGTGGGCGGGGCCGGCACAGGGAGCAACCGTGCCCTGTTGCGGCTCTGTCATGCACTTCTGGATTCACATTAATTGGTAATTTTATTTGTTTTGCCAGCAAATAATTATGTTTATGGTGCACAATGATCTCATGAATGTATTATTTGGGTAAACTACAAATGACCCTATTATGAGGACAATATAACATTTTATAAAATATTAAGTAGTTAATATTTTTAAATGAAATAACTAGGCAATATGTTTTTATGTTAATTGTGGCCATATTAATGGTGGAGGCACATACAGCATAAATATTGGGACATTGACATAATTTTCATATTTTGGCCTCTATTCACCACCACAATGGCTGTGAAATGAAACAAACAAGATGTGCTTTAACTGCAGACTTTCAGATTTAATTTGAGGGTAATTACATCCAAATCAGGTGAACAGTGTAGGAATTACAATGGTTTCTATATGTGCCTCCCACTTTTTAAGGGGCCAAAAGTAATGGGACTATCAACTCCAAAGCTTTTTCAAGGACAGGTGTGGGCTATTCCCTCGTTATTTCATTATCAATTAAGCAGGTAAAAGGTCTGGAGTTGATTCTAGGTGTGACATTTGCATTTGGAATCAGTTGCTGTCGACTCTCAATATGAGATCCAAAGAGCTGTCACTATCAGTGAAGCAAGCCATCATTAGGCTGAAAAATCAAAACAAACCCATCAGAGAGATAGCAAAAACATTAGGTGTGGCCAAATCAACTGTTTGGAACATTCTTAAAAAGAAAGAACGCACCGGAGAGCTCAGCAACACCAAAAGAACCGGAAGACCACGGAAAACAACTGTGGTGGATGACAGGAGAATTATTTCCCTGGTGAAGAAAAACCCCTTCACAACAGTTGGCCAAATCAAGAACACTCTCCATGAGGTAGGTATATATGAGTCAAAGTCAACAATCAAGAGAAGACTTCACAAGAGTGAATATAGAGGGTTCACCACAAGATGTAAACCATTGGTGAGCCTCAAAAACAGGAAGACCAGATTAGAGTTTGCCAAACAACATCTAAAAAAGCCATTACAGTTCTGGAACAACATCCTATGGACAGATGAGACAAAGATCAACTTGTACCAGAGTGATGGGAAGAGAAGAGTATGGAGAAGGAAAGGAACTGCTCATGATCCAAAACATACCACCTCATCAGTGAAGCATGGTGGTGGTAGTGTCATGGCGTGGGCATGTATGGCTGCCAATGGACCTGGTTCCCTTGTATTTATTGTTGATGTGACTGCTGACAAAAGCAGCAGAATGAATTCTGAAGTGTTTTGGGCAATATTATATGCTCATATTCAGTCAAATGCTTCAGAACACGGCGCTTCACAGTGCAGATGGACAATGACCCGAAGCATACTGCAAAAGCAACCAAAGAGTTTTTTAAGGCTAAAAAGTGGAATGTTATGCAATGGCCAAGTCAATCCCCTGACCTGAATCCGATTGAGCATGCATTTCACTTGATGAAGACAAAACTGAAGGGAAAATGCCCCAAGAACAAGCAGGAACTGAAGACATTTGCAGTAGAGGCCTGGCAGAGCATCACCAGGGATGAAACCCAGCGTCTGGTGATGTCTATGCGTTCCAGACTTCAAGCTGTAATTGCCTGCAAAGGATTTGCAACAAAGTATTAAAAAGTGAAAGTTAGATTTAGGATTGTTTAGTTTGTCCCATTACTTTTGGCCCCTTAAAAAGTGGGAGGCACATATAGGAACCGTTGTAATTCCTACACCGTTCACCTGATTTGGATGTAATTAACCTCAAATTAAATCTGAAAGTCCGCAGTTAAAGTACATCTTGTTTGTTTCATTTCAAAGCCATTGTGGTGGTGAATAGAGGCCAAAATATGAAAATTCTGTCAATGTCCCAATATTTATGCACTTGACTGTACATGCTGGCACGTGCATGCCACAAGTGTGACCTATGGGCCTGATTCTGCAAGGATCGTAATTGCAAAGCTGCACGCAGGCTATAGATCAGTGGTCTCCAACCTTAACTGAGACGTCTGGAAGAGCCACATTTTATTTTTGAATACTAAAAACTGGCTAATAACCAATTTTTTCATAGAACAACAATGCATGTATTAATACAGTGATAAATATCACTGTATTATTAAATGCATTGTTGTGTTTCTATGAAAAATGTGGTTATTAGCCAGTTTTTAGTATTCAAAAATAAAATGTGGAGAGCTGGCAGCGGGCAGCAGGGGACTGCTGGATGGATTGTGCAGGCAGAACAGTGGATTAACAGACCCCACACCCCCTTTCAAAGTGCTTTGTCACTTCTATTATGCAGCCGTGGGGGGTAGGAGCGGGCCTGTGACAACAAGGGTTATGCAGTGTTCTCCCCAGAATTTTTTTCCAGTCGGGTGGAGGCCTTCGCCATTATGCATGCGCCGGGAAAAGGGGGGATGCAATCGGGAAACCGGCTGTCTTAATCCCAACGCCTGTCATTTTCCCGACGCTGGGATACCGGCGCCCGGCATCCCGATCGAAGGGATGCCGGGCGCCGCGAGCGGACAGCCACGGGGGGGGGGGAGGGTTAGGTTTAGGGCACGCGGGGGGGACTTAAGCTTAGGCACCCCCCCGGGAGGGTTACGCTAGGGGGAGGGAGGGTTAAGGTTAGGCACCCCCGGGGGGGACTTAGGGTTAGGCAGCGGGGAAGGGGGGGTTAGCGTTAGGCACTTAGAGGGGGGATTAGGTTTAGGCACTTGGGGGGGAGGTTAGGTACCCCTAAGGAGGGTTAGGGGGTTAGTTTTTACTTACCTTTAGGACTATCAGGATTTCCAGTGCTGTCGGGCTTCCGCTGCGGGGAACTCTGCTTCTGTCGGCCTGCCGCTACCGGGATTCGAACTGCCGGCCAGAGGGCCGGCGGTATTTCATACCGATCCCAAAAAAGGGATATCTCCCTTAACATTCCAGCCTGACAGGTCTCAGGCTGCTCCCCCACTGGCTCTCAGTCAAAAGTTCCCATTATGCAGCTTCCCCTGTAAAGTTCCCATTATGCAGCTTCCCACAGGCAGTGCCCCCTGTATTTGTGCCCTTTATACAGTGCCCCCTGTAGTTTTCCCCTTTATGCATTGCCCCCTGTAGTTTTGCTTTGCCCTTATGCAGTGCCCCCAGCAGGGGCGTCTCTAGAGAGGAGGGGGCCCGTGTGCAGTCTCCGACACGGGCCCCCTCCTCTTTGTCCAGCGGCCGGCAGTGCACTGTGTTGTGCGCGGCCAGTGCTGGAGTTATAGACACTGGGCACTAGAGTGCGCCCAAAGTCTATAGAGTATGCACAGGTCACCGTGAAAATGGCCATGGTGGCCATTTTCCCTGTACTGCGCATGCGCAAACGACGGGAAAATGGCTGCGACGGCCATTTTCCAGTCGTTTTTTTAGAGCGCCGGACCCCCGCTCCGATGTGGGACTCTGGAGAGGTAAGTATGCTATGGGTGCAGGGTGTGCGGTGCGGGGCCCCCCTGGATCCAGGGGCCCGTGTGCCCCACACACCCTGTACCCATTATAGATACGCCCCTGGCCCCCAGGCTGAAGTAGTGCCCCGATGCAATGCCTCCAGGATGGCCCCTTATATGCAGTGCCACCAGGCTTAAATAGTGCTGTGAGGATACGGGGTTCACTCAATCACCCAGACACCGAGCAGATGAAACCAACGTGATGGTTTATTTTTCCACAGCACACAGAAATAGATAATATGTCAGGACAAGCAGTAAATCCAGTGAACGGGCAATAAACAGGTAGCAGTCCAGACAGAGGCAGTCCCAGTAGAGTATAATGTCCCAGAACAATTCCACGAAATAGCTAGAGACCCTCAGTCCCCACAGTAGAAACTATCACTGATCACGCAGCAGTGCATAGCGTATGTCCACTCAATCACTTCCAGGACCCCACACGTAGAAACTATCAGAGATCACACAGCAGTGATAGTCCCTGAGTACAATCAAGCATTTCCAGGACCCCATGCAGTAGAAGCTAATCACAGAACACACAGCAATGAATAGCGTATAGGTCCTTGCAGAATTTCCAAGTATAAATCCACAGAACTGGTGATGCGTTCCACTAGCACCTTGGCAGAGCGAGGCCTCTTAGCCAAAGTCAGCGACTAACATGTGGAGTTACCTTCAGTGACCTGTTTTAAAATCTTCCAATTTCCCACGATATTGTGACCTCCCAGGGGGGGTTGCACCGTTTCCTGATTGGTGCGAGTCCCTTATGCTGTCACTTTCTACTACCTCCTCTGGGTATTACTTCCCTGACGAACACCTACTGGGATGGTTCCGTTCAGTCTACCAGGTTCACGTGAAGCACAAAACAGGCAAATGGAAGGAGGAGTAAATCCTGAGCGTCCCCTGGGGAGGTGGGAATTAACTTAGAGGGTCTTTTGTTTTGGGAGGTGTCACCTTGCTCTAACACAGACATATGGACCAGGCTAACATCAAGGCTTATCCAGTATTAAACATTTCAATAACTTACATTATTACAGTACATAATAGACATGCTAATGAAAATGTGTGTCCTGAGAATGATCACACATACACTAGGAGACGGATGGGGGACACAAAAGGACTAAAAAGTAAATTGATCTCTGCAATGACTGAGATGCTGCCAGTAAATTTGTAACACACATCCCATGTCCTCACAAGTGCCCATTATGCAGTGCCCCCAGACTGGTCCCAGCCCCAGCCCAGAACTGACCTGAACATGCTCGGAGCTCCCACTCCCTCTGGCTCGCTCTGACTGGATCTAACGAGATCCAGCAGGCGCACAGGGCAGGCTCCTCACGTCGCGGGTGACGTCTCACCCGTGCAGTGAATCACTGGGAACACTTGCCTCTGAAGCGATCGGAGGTTGCTTTAGCCTCCGGTCGCTTCAGAGGCCAGCGCTCCACAGCAGGGGTCGGAGGTGAGGGTGACCAGAAATCCGGCGGGGGAAAGTGCCGGGCGGTAGGCTTTTTCTGCCGGGCGATGCGCCCGCAGAAAACAGCCTGGGGAGAACACAGTACTGGAGCCACCGTCCTTACTGCCGCGAGCTACCGGTGGCTCGGAGCGACGAGTTGACGACCACTGCTGTAGATGTATGCACGCAGGCAGCTTTGCAATAGCGACCCTTGCAGATATGGTAATGCAGCAGGAGGCATCACGCCCCCTGTGCATTACTTATCCGAGCTGCGTTGTCCAACGTAGCATCGGATAATCTGCGTACCATCAGCCGGCTACGGTGATCCATGGGGACCCGCAGCCTGCCGCCGCAGTGTAGGGGAAGAGGCCAGGAAATCTCTATCAGCTGACGGAGATCCTGTCTTCTTCCCTCCCCCGCAACGGCGGCGACACGCCTCTGTTTCAGGAAACGGAGGGCATCGCTGCCCCCTCCCCGCCCACAAACGGCAGCAGACTGTCAATCACTGACAGTCTGCTGCCAGTCTGCGAGCGAGTTAGCAGGATCCATACTGCACACTCGCAGAATGGGTCCTGCGCCTGCGCAGATTCCCAAACATCGGGAATCTGCGTTCAGCAGTGCACTAGCATTGGTGCCCCTATCATTAAATAATTGTACCTAATTAAAGTTTTGGCCCCCTTAATTAAATAATAATCATTGCCACCTTAAATAAAGTTAAGGGCAAATTTTACTAAGCGTCGGGTTCTAAATCCCGGCAGTTTGTTGGCGGGTTCTAAACCCTGGGGTCTAATTGACAGCCCCGTTCTATCTATTCTAAAATTTGATTTGACGGCGGTTTTGGCCTTAATAATTCTGCGGCTAGCAAAACCGCCACCAAACCGCTGGGGTTTAGAACCCGCCACTTAGTAAATTTTGCCCTAAGTGTGTATCCTTTTTGGTCTCTAGCTCAAACTGTGTTTGGCCAGAGGCAGCTTTTTTTTCTCTGGAGAATTTTTATTCTAAAATAATGTTTTGGCGATTTGTGGTCATTTGTGTTTGAGAATCCAGATTTCCCGCTGATTTTTCTGGCAGCTTTGACGTTGATGAATTTTTTAACTAGCCGCAAAAAAAATCACCATAAAATGGACTGATTGCTTCTTGATAATCCTCCCCCAATGGGCTAAAAGCATCTGCTAATAAAAGCAGGAGAGAGAAAGATATGTAGGATGTGTGTGAATGTATTTTGTGGTGACAGGTTGAGGTTGTTACAGTCAATGTATAGAGACAAGAATAAAGTTCATGGGTGTTAATAAGAGAGAAGGGGATTACTGAGGAAGCAATTTGCAGAGGGGTGAGAGACACTGACAGCGCAGGATGTTCTAGCCTGAGCCATGACAACATGAAGGGATATAAATTAAAGCAATTTGTGATACATGGTGATTTATAAATAAAAGGTAAGATCTTAAGGATCTAAATTCCGACAGTTTTGCAACCCGACTATTTACTAAGGCCAAAAGTGCTGAGAAAGCACACCTTAGAATATAATTAAATATTAAAGCACCATTGATGGTTTAAACCATTAAAATAATAGAATAGAAAATCTGGATTTATTAAGTGGCAGTTTTAAAAATAAGACGTAAAACCGCCGACAAAACCACCCAAAAAAATGACAAGGCTTAGACAGGCGTGATTGCTGTGACAGCCGATAGATTCATTGATTTTTGTCAGGTATTAGAGGCATACTTGCCTACTTTTGAAAAGCAGTTTCAGGGAGATCATATACAGTAGTAAAAAGTGCCGCGCGTCGTTGAGGGGTGTGGCCAGCACCCCCAAAAGGCGTATCTATATCCTCCTATGGGCGTATCTATTGCCAATTGGGTGTGTTCTGGACCAAATTAAGGACCTCATTCAGAGGCGCTCGCTTGAAAAAAGGGGCCGGGTATGCAAATCAAGCGATTGCTCTTTGCGCTGTAAGGACGACCTCTATGTCTTAGCGAGCGACGGCAGTTAGCGTACGCTGGACTATAAAACCTCCCACCTGTCACTCGCAGCACACGTCATCTGGGAAGAGTCTGATTAATCGTGAACATCGAGGGCCATCGGAGCTGCTCGCAGCGCTTGGGGTTGACCTAACCTACCCCAAGCACTGCGAGCAGTTCAAGCTAAAAAACAACAAAGTCACGTGTGCAAAGACGCTACTTTGCTAATTATGCACGCCCATTAAACGCCGTTCTGACGGTCAGACACGCCTGCGTTCGCACAACCACTCCCCCATTCACAAGCACCTTCCCCTGTTACCACCCACAAACGGCACTATCTGTCACTCAAAGCAGCGACCTGAAAGTGGCTTGCGAGCTACCATAATCAGATTGCAACGAATGACTTGCGCACGCGCACTGCGAATTATACGCATGCGCAGATGTGTGAATATCGCTCACAGCGAGCAAGCGTGCCCTAGCGAGAGACTCTGAATGAGGTCCTAAATGACAATGACTTTATGTGAACACTTGGCATGTGACACTGTAAATCACCAAAATATTCTGTATAGCTGACATGGAGGCAAATTTATGTCAGTACATTTCCATATAGAGACAGGGGCATAAGGGGGTTCTTGCAAAAGGAAATGTGGACAAAGTAAGAATATGCTCCTCCGCAACCATTCTAATTAAAATGCTTCAACCTTCAATTTATGATGTAATATAGAGATGACCACATAGCATTCCAGGTGACATTTGTTGTGATCACCGACACAAATGATCATATAATAACACATCTTACTATACGCTGACACCCTAAAACTGACAGTAATATGTCTCTACTCTGCCATACTGATATTACTAGCAGATTCTAAAATATTGTTTTGGCGATTTGTGGTAATAGTGTTTTTGAGAATCCAGATTTCCCGCTGATTTTTCTGGCAGCTTTGACGTTGATGAATCCAGACGTTTGTTACAAGCCGCAAAAAAATCACCAAAAAATTTACCGATTTGCTTCTTAATAATCCTCCCCCAATGGGCTAAAAGCATCTGCTAATAAAAGCAGAAGGAGAGAGAAAGATATGTAGGATGTGTGTGAATGTATTTTGTGGTGACAGGTTGAGGATGTTACAGTCAATGACTGATAGAATCCTTCCCCCCACACACACATTGATAGAATCCTTCCCCCCACACACACATTGATAGAATCCTCCCCCCACACACACACATTGATAGAATCCTCCCCCCCACACACATTAATAGAATCCTCTCCCCACACACATTAATAGAATCCCCCACACACACATTGATAGAATCCTCCCCCCCACACACATTAATAGAATCCTCTCCCCCACACACATTAATAGAATCCCCCATACACACATTGATAGAATCCTTCCCCCCACACACACATTGATAGAATCCTCCCCCCACACACACACATTGATAGAATCCTCCCCCCCACACACATTAATAGAATCCTCTCCCCCACACACATTAATAGAATCCCCCACACACACATTAATAGAATAATCCCCCCCACATTCACATTAATAGATCCCCCCACACCAGGGTTGCCTACCTTTAACATTCTCTTCCCGGGAGAAGCCCGGGTAAGAGATGCAGCAGGGGGCCGACGGGGGCGGGGCTTGATGATTCGCGTCATTAAGCCCCGCCCCCTCGCGGTAAAATTGCCACGATTGGGCACAATTTACATAGGGGGCGGGGCCAAATGCTGTGATTCATGCAGAATCACAGCTTAAGCCCCGCCCCCTTCACGGAGACCCGCGATTGCCGCGGGTATTCTCCTAATTCTGCCCACTTCACTAGGAAGTGGGCAGAATGCGGGAGAAATGCCTACCCTTCCGGGGTGCGGGGGGTTACCCGAAAAATCGGGAGCCTCCCGCGAAAACCGGGAGGGTAGGCATGTATGCCCCACACACACATTAATAGAACCCCCCACATTCACATTAATAGACCATACCTCCCAACATGACCCTCTCCAGGAGGGACACAATGCTCTGGTCCTGGATTTCCCTGGTAAGAGCTGGGGCTGCAGCACAGTTCAAAATTGAAATAGGGGAGTCACACCAACTGTCATTTCACACACTGCCAAACATCACTGGCTGGGACTCACTGGCAGTTGGTGTGACTCCCCTATTTGAATTTTGGACTGTGCTGCAGCCCCACCGCTGGAGCCGCCACACACACACACACACACACACACACACACACACACACACACACACACACACACACACACACACACACACACACACACACAATTTTATGGCTCTGAATTGTGAAACTCACACACAGCTCCTCAGGTTCAGACAGCTTGGCATCGGCTCCTCCTCATCTGTCCTCTTCGGTTATGGCTGGGCAGGGAATGCTGGGAGCATTGGTCTCTCTCAGCAGTCTGTGCGAACTTGGGGCCCTGATTCAGAGCCGGCCGCTCTTTCAGGGCGGCATTATTTTTTTTTGGTGTCGGCTTCCTGGCCGCTCGCTTGTGCGAGCGTCCAGGAGATGGTCGCGATGGTCGCGACCATCGCAACCATCGGGCTTGCGATGAGACCCTTGTGGCAGGGTCTCGTCCATCGCAAGCCATAGAGCCAGAATCTCACTACTGAGGCCGCCCCCAAACGGCAGGCGTTCCTTCGGTAACGCCTCCGTTTGGCCAGCCACCCCCCCTGCCCGCCTCCAAAACGGGGCGAGCTGTCAATCAAAATTGGCAGCCGCCCAGTTTTGGTGCGAGACCCGTAGCAACGGAGCGCCCGTCGTTGGCCGGGTTTCGTGCATGTGCACGCCGACTCCGATGTGCTCATGCACAGTGGGGGACCATCCACCCGCTTGCGAGCACTATTCACTCGCGAGCGGGTCTGAATCAGGCCCTTGGGCCGGTAAGTCAGCTCTGTGGAGGGGGGGCACCCGGGAGGCATCTCCCTGTAGCAAACGGACTCCTTGCCCCTGCGTCTTCACATATTCAAGCCCGGACCCCGCCCCCATTAAATCCGGACTCGCGCATGCGCAGTCTGGATTTTCTGCAAAGCAGTGGAAAAAAGCGAGGGATTACATTTACTTGCAGGGTAGCGGGAGCTCCCACCTTAATTCGGGAGGCTCCCGTGGAATTCGGGAGTGTACGCAAGCATGATTATTGATTGATAGGAATATTATCCCATTGGCCTATGGAGGATTATGATATCTCTTACCAGACATGACTGGACTGTAACAGAAATACATAAACAAACAAAAATATAAACCATATAAAAAATAAAGCACAAACACACAATCACACCACACACAAAAAATAGACAACATACAGAAAAAGGAACAAGAAAACTAACCACAATTAGCAATCACTTTATATACAGTATTTCTCATTATAATTTCCTACAAATTTCTCCTTCTCCTCATAGACCCACATAGTAAAAGTAGCCGGCTGTCAGTTCCTATGATGTCAGGTGAATGTTGTCTCTGTAAAAGCGCCACTAGATGAATGTTCATAGAATAGCTTCTATTCAACATTGGTTTCAATAGAAACTACCGCTATATATAACACGCCATGGCGGATTATAATTTTGAATCCGCCGAAGATCGACGACGTATTATGTTTAGACATCAAAACTGACCTTTAGTAAATGCTAGAAATTTGACATGAAGACCGCCATAAGTTGATAGCGGTTTCTTGTGGGTTTTAAATGACGTCAAACGCGCCGATTAGTAAATTTAGCCCGCAGTGTGAGATAGTAGAAGGCGAAGCTTGTTTCTGCCTATGCTCAATTGTTGTTCACCGTTAGTTCAACTGATTGTTTATTTGTAAAGTTATACACTGTGGGGCAGATGTATGAAGCTCTGGAAAGTGAAAAATTGGAGAGTGATAAATGATCAGCCACTCAGCTCAAAACTGTCATGTTACAGGCTGTGGCCCTGATTCAGAGCCGGACGCTCTGACAGAGCGTTCGCTCTGAATCAGGGCAGTCCTTCTTGTTTTTCAGAGCGGCCTCCTGGCCGCTCGCATAGCTGTGGGTGACCACCCACAGCTATAGCGAGCGCCCAGGAAGATGGTCGCGATGGTCAAGACCATCGCGACCATCGGGCTTGCGACGAGACCCTTGTGGTAGGGTCTCGTTGCCGCAAGCCCCAGAGTGCTTTCGGCTCTAACAGAGCCGAAAGCACTCCCACTGACATCACTTGTGATGTCAGTGGGGCCGGCCCCAGACGGTAGGCGTTCACATGGGAACGCCTCCATCTGGGCAGCCACGCCCCCGGCCCGCCCACCAAAGGGGGCGTGCTGTCACTCAACATCGACGCACGCCCTCTTTGGTACGAGACCCAGAGCGACGGATTGCCCGTCGCTATCCGGGTATCGCGCATGCGCACGATGGAGCCGGCTGCATAGCGCTCGCGAGCGGGTCTGAATCAGGCCCTGTGTTTGAAAAATGACAGTTGGGAGCTGATTGGTTGGTCGTTTATCACTGTCCACTTTATCACTTCCCAGAGCTTCATACATCTGCCCCAGTGTGATGAAACGCTTCAAGGCAAATGTAATAGCCTGTGCGATGCAGGCATTGGGGAGTTTCTGACAGTTTGACTGATGTTTTAAAGGGGCATTCATTTAAAAGGCAATACCAACCTGTCTTTGCCTTTTAAATTATTGCTCCTTTAAAACATCTAGCAGACTGGCTGGGAACTCACTTATGCCTGCATCATGCAGGCTGTTACATTTACCACTGATATATTCATACTAGCGGCTCTCCCCGGCTTCACACGGCTTCTCCCCATCTCACCAAAGCCCCCTGCATCTCATAACAACCTACTCCATGTCACCACAGTCCCCTGCATCTCGTAACAACCTACACCATGTCACCACAGTACACTGCATCTCATAACCTACACCATGTCACCACAGCCCACTGCATCTCATAACAACCTATGCCATGTCACCACAGTCCCCTGCATCTCATAACATCCTACACCATGTCACCACAGTCCCCTGCATTTCATAACAACCTACACCATGTCACCACAGTCCCCTGCATCTTATAACAGCCTACACCATGTCACCACAGTCCCCTGCATCTCATAACAACCTACACCATGTCACCACAGTCCCCTGCATCTCATACCATGTCACCACAGTCCCCTGCATCTCATAACAACCTACACCATGTCACCACAGCCCCCTACATCTCATAACAACCTACACCATGTTACCACAGTCCCCTACATCTCATACCAACCTACATCATGTCACCACAGTCCCCTGCATCTCATAACAACCTACACCATGTTACCACAGTCCCCTGCATTTCATAACAACCTACATCATGTCACCACAGTCCCCTGCATCTCATAACAACCTACACCATGTCACCACAGTCCCCTGCATCTCATAACAACCTACACCATGTCACCACAGTCCCCTGCATTTCATAACCTACACCCTGTCACCACAGTCCCCTGCATCTCATAACAACCTACACCATGTCACCACAGTCCCCTGCATCTCATAACAACCTACACCCTGTCACCACAGTCCCCTGCATTTCATAACAACCTACACCATGTCACCACAGCCCCCTGCATCTCATAACAACCTACACCATGTCACCACAGTCCCCTGCATCTCATAACAACCTACACCATGTCACCACAGTCCCCTGCATCACATAACAACCTACACCATGTCACCACAGTCCCCTGCATCACATAACAACCTACACCATGTCACCACAGCCCCCTGCATCTCATAACAACCTACACCATGTCACCACAGCCCCCTGCATCTCATAACAACCTACACCATGTCACCACAGTCCCCTGCATCTCATAACAACCTACACCATGTCACCACAGCCCCCTGCATCTCATAACAACCTACACCATGTTACCACAGTCCCCTGCATCTCATAACAACCTACACCATGTCACCACAGTCCCCTACATCACATAACAACCTACACCATGTCACCACAGTCCCCTGCATTTCATAACAACCTACACCATGTTACCACAGTCCCCTGCATCTCGTAACGGGATGAAGTCAGGAAGCCGACGGTCGAAATGCCGACCGCCGGCTTCCCGACTGTCAAATCCTGGCAGGCAGCGGCATTTTAAGAGAGGAGGGGGCCCGTATGCACTCCCCGTGTGGGGCCCCCTCCTCTCTCCCCGGTGGCCGGCAGCCGACTGATGCGGCTGGCCAGCCACCGGAGTATTAGTAGACTCCGGGCACTAGAGTGTGCCCGGAGTCTACTGCGCATGCACAGAACACCGGAATAATGGCCGCAGCGGCCATTTTCCGGTGTTATGAGCAGCGCAGACACCCGCCGCGGGACCATGGACAGGTAAGTTTAAAATAATATGGGTGCAGGATGTGCGGTGCGGGGCCACCTGGACCCGAACACACTGCACCCGTTATAGATACGTCACTGCTGGCAGAGGTCTAATGATAGGCGTCTGTCATTATCCCTACGCCGGGAGCCCAACGCCCGGCATACCGAACGAAGGTAAGACAGGCGGCGGGCGCGGGAGGGGGGGTTAGGTTTAGCCACTTACAGGGGGAGGTTAGGGTTAGGCGCTAGGGGGGGAGGTTAGGCACCCCTAAAGGAGGGTTTGGGGGGAGAGGGTCAGAAATAGTTCATTTATTTACCTTGTCGGGATGTTCACTGCCGGTCTTCCGGCGTCGGGATTTGAACCGGACTTAGGTCCGGCGGTATTTCATACCGATCCCCTCATAACAACCTACGCCATGTCACCACAACCCCCTGCTTCTTATTCCTGACCCCTGCATCTCACCACAACCCCCACTATTTGTGTGCAGTTACAATGTATGTCAGCGCTTTATAGATACCACCCCCATCTGCAGCCTTTAGCTCTCTTAAAATGTAGAAATGAAACCACAAAAATAAATAATTTACTTTTGTGAAGTGGTGAAAATAAAAAGAATACATTACTACTTCAAAAGTGTCATCCTAGCAGGCGGGTGACATAATGCAAGCCAGCCTCATGTATTGTTCCTTCTTCATCACTTGCACACATATTTTACTGCCTTTCATGGCCGGGCATTGGTGGGCACAAACCTGAGATATACAGTATGTGCATGTTAGCAGGGGCAAATGCAGGATTTCTAGATGGGGGTTTCTGATTGCACCTTCCCGGTGTGCTGGATGATTGATATTGATCATCCAGCACACCACCAACGACGGGCCAGCAACCTGCAATCAACGATAGCGGGTCCCTATGTAACCTGGACGATATCTACCAGGTTGGCCTGCATGCACGGCTGATGGTCGCTATCATTATCATCTATATGTGCCTGTGCATCGCTGATCGTTTGAGGGTTGGAAGGCACAAAAAAAGGAACGATCTGAACAATAACGATATCGTTATCGTTCATATCATGCATGTTTATCGTTTCCGTGTGTTCGCACCATCAGACGTTAGATGCAGCAGTAAGGCCACCAATACAAAGTGCAGTGTATGTAATACTTCATACATATACAGGGCCAGCGATCACAGCAAGCTGTTAGATGCGGCAGTCAGGAACAGTGAGAGGGTTGGGAGCGGATACTTATTACCCAGCCCCGGGCCTGGGCCAGCTGCTGAGGAGGACAAATGTCTCAATTTGCAGCGCGCAGCACCACTTTTCGGCAATGCTCATGGTATTTTTCATTGTTTTTTATGGAGGGAACATGGCCACGCCTCCCATATTTGGCCACGTTCGCTTACGTACCTGAGGGCCTGATTCAGAGCCGGACGCTCTGATCAGAGCGCTCGCTCTGAATCAGTGCCCTCCTCCCTAAAAATGGAGCAGCCTCTTGGACGCTCGCATAGCTGTGGGTTACCACCCACAGCTTATGCGAGCGTCCATGATGATGGTCGCGATGGTCAAGACCATCACGACCATCGGGCTTGCGACGAGACCCTGCGGTAGGGTCTCGGTGACTGCAAGCCCTGGAGTGATTTTGGCTCTATCAGAGCCAAAATCACTCCCACTGACATCACTAGTGATGTCAGTGGGGCCGGATCCAGACGGTAGGCGTTCCCATGGGAACGCCTCCGTCTGGAAGCCACGCCCTCGGCATGCCCACCAAAGGGGGCTTGCTGTCACTCACCATCGACAGCACGCCCCCTTTGGTGCGAGACCACGAGTGACGTATTCCTCGTCGCTCGCCGGGATCGCGCATGCGCACGACGGAGCTCCCTCCGTCGTGCGCATGCGCATTTGCCCAACATCGACCCGCTTGCGAGCGTCCTTCGCTCGCGAGCAGGTATGAATGACCCCCTGAGTCCCGTGGCTGTCTTAATGACCTTTGCAGCAGTCTGAGCTGATTTTGTTTTCTGGATGTGGGCAACATTCCGCCATCCAAGTCCCCTTTTCTGCTGAGCATTGGAGCAAGTCTGGGAGTCTGAGGGGGCGGCAGAAGAAACTAGCACCATCCTTGGACATATCTTTCCACATTGGCCACCTTATACACTGGATAATGTATTTAATACATTGTTAATTATTAAGAGTATAGATGGTCTATAGTATAGTAGTATAGACTGTAGGGAAGAGAGTATAAAAAACAAACTTTCTGTATCTTGTAACAAAAAGGTTCCAAATCCTATTTTATATAAATATATATATATATATATATATATATATATATACTGTAATATAACCAGTAGGGACAGATCTGAGATGTCTAGGCACACATTCTCCCACCTCATGGTAAGACACCTGTCTTTTCTTGCTGGCAGCTGCTCTCTGGCCGGTAGGCTAATTGAGCGCTCAGATCCACACACACAACAGACTTGGTAGGAGACGTTGCTGCTACTGGACATCTGCAGCAACTCTGGGCCTGATTCAGAGCCAGACGCTCTGACAGAGCGCTCGCTCTGAATCAGGGCCAGGCTATTTTTTTTTTAGAACGGCCTCCTGGCCGCTCGCATAGCTGTGGGTGACCACCCACAGCTATAGCGAGCGGCCAGGAAGATGGTCAAGACCATCGCGACCATCGGGCTTGCGATGAGACCCTTGTGGTAGGGTCTCGTTGCGCAAGCCCCAGAGAGATTTCGGCTCTAACAGAGCCGAAATCTCTCCCACTGACATCACTGGTAATGTCAGTGGGGCCGCCCCCAAACGGAGTCGTACACATTGGAACGCCTCCGTTTGGGCAGCCACTCCCCTGGCCCGCCCACCAAAGGGGGCGAGCTGTCACTCAACATCCCCTTTGTTGCGAGACCCGGAGCAATGGAGTGCCCGTCGCTATCCGGGTCTCGCGCATGCGCACGACGGAGCCGGCTCCGTCGTGCGCATGCGCACTGGCCCACCATCGACCCAGTTGCGAGCACACAGCGCTTGCGACCGGGTCTGAATCAGACCCTCTGTTCCATCCATTATACTCCATGTTGCAGCAGCTTTAGTAAATTCATATCATATACTACTATTATTGTGTTCATAGTTCTAGCTGCTAGCAAGAGTAGCGCGGGGAGTTTCCAGGCAACAGGGAACTCTCCTGTGTTTGCCTATGGTTATTATATACTCCTGAATATATAATTGCCTCTGCATGTGATATACCTGATGATCATGTGCTGTACAACTTCCCTGTTATGAAGCACATTTTATTTTCCAGACCTGCATTGTAGGGGCTTGGATATATAATAATAAGCAATTCTTCTATTATGATTTGCAGCTGCACACAACATCGCTAATTATGGAATGTATTTAATAGACCGGTGGACTAAATGCAGACGGTCTATACCCCGACACCAGAAGCCAGGCGGGGAACTGAAGAAAGGCGTTGAAATTCTGACGCCTATATTCATCCCTACGCCGGAATGTCGAAGGACGCCGGATCGATCGAGGTAAGTCCGGCCGTCCCTAGCACTTAGCCGCGGGGGGGGATGTTAGGTTTAGGCAACCCTGGGGTGACTTTGGCTTAGGCACCCCACGGGGAGGGTTAGGCTAGGGGATGGGGGGGATAGGATTAGGCGCCACTGGGGGGACGTTAGGGTTAGGCACCACCCCAGGAGGGTTAGGTTTGGGGTGTGGGGTAGGGTTAGGATTAGGCACCCCTGGGGGGGGATTTAGAGTTAGGCACCACCCCGGGAGTTTAGGGTTAGGCACCATCCCAGGAGTTTAGGGTTAGGCACTCCTAAGGGAGGGTTACGGTTAGGGGGGGAGAGGGGGGGGTTAGGAGATTTATCTGCCGCTGTCGGGATTTCCTCCTGTCGGGCTGCTGCCGCCGGCATTTCAATCCCATTCCGCTAATTACACCTGTATGAGGTGCAAGGGAAAATCTGCAATATTGGTTCTCGCCAGGTGCCAGAAAAAGGATGGCACATTGCTGCCTCGAAGCCTCAATAATGGTATAGAAATAGAATACAAAGTTTTTCTCATCCAGTTTGTTTAAGTCATGTCACAGTAAGGCCCTCATTCAGAGCCAGACGCTATTTGCAGTCGTTCATTCTGGAAAAAGGGGTGGCTATTCAAATGAACCGTTCGCTCTTTGCGGTCTGTTCACGCCTCTATGCCTGAACGAGCGAACAAAACTTGCGGCCGTAATTTTGAAAAAGACGCCCCCTGGCCGCTCGCACCATACGTCATGTCCGCTATTTATTAGATTAATCGAGTACATCGAACAGCGTATGAACTGCTCACTATTCTTGTGGTTGGTTTTTCCTACCGCTATCTTGCGAGCAGTTCTGACTATAAAACAACCCAGTGACGTGGTCAATGATGCTGCTGTCTTAATTATGCACACCCATAAAACGCCCGTTTTGACCTTTAAGCACGCCTGCGTTCTGAATTCCACTCCCCGTTTTCAAGCACCTTCCCCTGTTACCACCCACACACGCCTCCTCCTGTCACTCAAAATAGCAGGCATTCGCTATTTAGCGAACAAACGATTTTCGGCCGCACTGACTGGTTCGCGCATGCGTATTACAATCCGTACGCTTGCGCAGATGAGCGAACATTGCTCATAACGAACGAGCGGCCGCTTACGAGTGGCTCTGAATCAGGGCCTAAGTGTAGTGAATGCATCAGATTAGATGTTGTATTGGTTTGCAACCAGAGAACTATATTGATGATCTGTGAGCTGTATAGAAAATGACTAATCAGTGTTACCCCATACTATAATAATGTGTGCACACAAAGTGCCCATATGCCCTTGTCCTAAGAGACCTGGTTCTCACTGGGCCCCAGAACCTGTAGCAGCTGTCTGGGTTGATCATAGAACCTTTTCTGTCCATCCCCTGCACCTGTGCATAACAGCATACAACGTGTGAACAGCGTTATAGAATTTGGAGCCACACAAATACTTCGTGGCCATTGGGGGAGTACATACATGCCACAAAAAGGGTAAAATTAAATAGGGACTACAGGAATATATTATGTCCCCTTTTATTGCCTGGACTTCCTACGCCACACCTGTTATATCCCCATGTTAGTTTCTATCATGCCTCCACCACTTACCGTGCACAGACAGACAACCTTTCTAAAAAAATAAGGAACCCAAATCAAGTAGTTATTCTTTATTTCATGCTTAGGGAACCGAGCACCAGAACAATAAGCCCAGACTCACCGAGGCCCACTCATACTGCCATGACCACCGAGGCCCACTCATACTGCCCAGACTCAACGAGACCCACTCATACTGCCATGACCACCGAGGCCCACTCATACAGCCATGACCACCGAGGCCCACTCATACTGCCATGACCACCGAGGCCCACTCATACTGCCATGACCACCGAGGCCCACTCATACTGCCATGACCACCGAGGCCCACTCATACTGCCATGACCACCGAGGCCCACTCATACTGCCATGACCACCGAGGCCCACTCATACTGCCATGACCACCGAGGCCCACTCATACTGCCATGACCACCGAGGCCCACTCATATTGCCATGACCACCGAGGCCCACTCATACTGCCATGACCACCGAGGCCCACTCATACTGCCATGACCACCGAGGCCCACTCATACTGCCATGACCACCGAGGCCCACTCATACTGCCATGACCACCGAGGCCCACTCATACTGCCATGACCACCGAGGCCCACTCATACTGCCATGACCACAGAGGGAAGGCAGCTGATGGCTGTGTGCAAAACGCGTTTGTCACTTCACTGACTTCCTCCCCACAGCCCAGACCTCCCCTTCCCCATCTGTGCTACCCTGATCAGTCATTATCACAGGTGTGTCTGAGTACAGGGCAGTCTCAGGAGGCAAAATGGC
Source organism: Taudactylus pleione (assembly GCA_031769625.1). Taxonomy (NCBI): domain Eukaryota; kingdom Metazoa; phylum Chordata; class Amphibia; order Anura; family Myobatrachidae; genus Taudactylus; species Taudactylus pleione. The sequence goes on from JAUIMM010000450.1 coordinate 6,221,111, forward strand.
GAAGAGGCTGCACCTGTAGGGCCCCCTGTGCATTGGTGCACAGGAGAAACATCATAAGCTGGTATGGCTGTAATTACATCCTTGTTTCTTCTTCCTTTTAGCATTTAGGGATTCACTAGTTTCATAAAGTGTAATTAAGTATCTCAGTTTGGGAGCTAAACATGCTCTGTGTAGTGTTTTTAAATCCATGTTATAATAGTTGCCGGAAACCAACGTTTGGTTAATGTAGGTATTAATACGTTTGTGTTGGAAGGTGGTGCAGCCATATAGCATGTTTGGAAGACCTGATATTGTCCTGATTTAATTCATTATCACACTGGGAGGTGAGGGCGTGATTGCTGGCACTTTGAGCTCATCTAAAGGATTTCTCCAGACCTGGACTTGTATAAGGGGAGATATAGAGTTTTGGTAACTTTTACACTGAAAATATGGAAATACATGTTTGGGTTTAATTGAAAATCTGGTTTGTATTTGCTGATTTTGGAGTAAGCTTTGAGCTTGATCATCCATAATGTCACCTCACCCATGTAAGCCAGCGTGGTGCCATGTATGAAATTGGATGATTGTCTGTTTTGGAAAGATGGATTCCGAATTGAAGTATAGAGAATTGTAAATGTAGTCTTGTTCTAATTAGTTGCTGTGCTTTATGATTGGTTCAGATTAATGAGTTGTTTTGGATCTTTTCAGTGCTCGAGTCCTAATAGCAGGAAATGTATTTTATGCCCCTGAAGCTGTGGGCGGGACTTGATGATGCACACCTTCCCATAATGGCCTGCTCCAGGTTTCACCGCCATTGAATACACGTATAGAAATGTACACACTAACTGTATGCTGAAAACATTTGTTTCATCTTTAATATTACAAATAACTTACAAATATATCTGTATACCACACCCTCCCCTCACCGGTCTGAGCTCCACATGCCCCCCCTACTCACTAGCCTGTATACCACATGCCTCACATCCACCATTTTGTGCCCTACATGACCAATCCTCACCGGTCTGTGCACCACGTGCCCCCTTATCTATGCACGCCAGGACAGATGTGTTACTGGATTGTCCAATTATAGAGAACTCCACTCAGTAACTTCTTTAATCAACCACTGCCCATGCACCTATCCTGGCATTGTAGGACTGGTGCAAGGGACCCGCAACAGTGCTGCATTGTGGGAGAAAGCAGGGAGAGATTTGCCTCAAACCTGCTTTTCCCAATTGAGAGAAGACATAATGGCATCCAGAGATAGTGTCAGCGGTGTCTCCTACCTTTTCCTGGCACGGGGGCTGGCGTTCAGCAGCCCAGGCGGCTTCTGTTCTCTTTTTGACTCCTGCCATGTGCATTGCGCAGGCATAATGCACCTGGCAGGGCCCGCAACCGGCGCAGAAGCACCGGCTTCTAGGGACTGCATCTGCTGGAGACTTCCATCGGAAGCGCTCTCTCTGCTAATCGTGGTCGGGACTGGCAGTCCCAGGGGGAGAAAACACCTCCCCTGGTACTGCCTGTCTGGCTGTGATTAGCAGAGAGCTCTTCTAATAAGAAACCAGTGCCAGTAAATACTCATGGGGGGTGGCGGATTTTACACGATATGCTATAGCCCTGTAACCTCTCCACCACTGGTTGGTGTTGTGTTTTGAACATCTGTGTCTGTGAAGATCTCATTGATACCTATGGGGCTGCAGGAATCTGATAGGAGAAAAGAAGGGGCAGAGCCAAAATTAACAATGGGGGTGGATGGGGTTACAGCTCCAGGCCTCCACATACAAATAGGCCCATCATCATAGCAGCATAATGATAATCAGCTGCCCAGCTGGCCACACGTTCAATAAATCTTAATTATTAAAATGATACAATGTTTCTACAGTTACGTATTCGGGGCTGATAGTGTAGGAATATTTTAGGCTTTCTCCAGCATAACGGCTAAAGATTATTTTTCTATCTTATTTTACTAAATAGACCCCTATTTGTATAAGATAAGTGACTGTTGCTTCCATTTTGGTGTACAGTAGGTACATATTGTTTTTGCCAGACCCAGACTATAGCATATCTACAGTATACAAAGATGCCAAATTATATCAGTTTATGGGGTCTAGTTACTAAGCAGTGTTAGGAGACAGAGTGAAAAGTGATAAGTAAGTGATAAGGTGCCAGCCAATCAGCTCCCAACTGTCATTTTTCAAACACAGCCTGTGAGATGACAGTTAGGAGCTGATTGGCTGGCACCTTATCACAGATTTATCACTTTTCACTCTGTCTCCTAACACTGCTTAGTAACTATACCCCTATGTTATGTAATTATAGGCCGCCATGGGTCTATAACAGACATATTAACAGTGTTTAGGTTTTGAATTAGATTGTTATTTTATTATCGGGGCAGTGTTTGTAATGTAAATTTGACTATATTGTGTCTATAGTGTATAATATCCAGTCACTGTATTTAGTAGCTTCGGTTTGCCATTGGTACTTGGGTACACAACTTGCTAAGGCCATGGTTTTATCCAGGTTAGCTATGAACCTGAAACCTGCTTTTCTTGTAATAATGCAGAGGTTTTGCCCTGAGACCAGTCTATGCCTACCTCTGGTGAAGGTTACACATGGCTAAGGACTCAGGAATGGGTCTAATACCAGTGACAGTAGGGAATCAGTGAAGTGCCTCATTGTCATATGTGATATTTTGAATTGTAGTCATTGATAGTCAGGAAAGCTTAGGTAAGTGGTAGTTTTCCCCTCTATGGGGCATATTCAATTAGGTGCGAAAAGCCGTCTTTTGGGAAAAAGTTTTGCTGGTGACGTCATTTCGCAAGGCGAAAACTTTTCCCTGTATTCAATTCCCCAGACTTTGCCGGTGTGGAAAGTCAATGCATTGGAATCGGCGAAAAAGATTCGCCTATGAAAGCAGGCGGAAAAAAGTGCAGAATTGCGGTTTAGGGGTGCAAACTTGCGGGAACCCCCCTGCACCCTTGGGACAGCCCCCAAAGCTAAACTGTGTAAAAAATAATACTTAAGAACATCCCAAAAAAGTACTTTCAATTTGGGAGCGAAAATTTACTCCAGGGGGGTCCCCAAGTGTGCGCCAGGTATTTTTAAGTTTGCAGGTGCTTGCAGCAGGTGGATTTTTAAAGTTTTTTAAAACTTCACTTTAGCAACTTTAAAATATGCTAGCACCCATTTTTATGTACCCCAAATTTGCTGGGACTAGTTATTTGGATGAAAAAAATTGCTTAATGCCATTCTTCACCACTTATGCAAAGACGCTAATAGCAAGCTATTGAGAGAACTAAATTACCCAAAATAGCTTTATAAGGGCTACTAGTACACCCCTATGGTGATCCCCTATGTTAGTGCTGCTTTTCTGGGGGGGGGGGGGTACAGGCTGTTTTCCCCATTTTTGAAGGTACTTTTCGCTAGCTCCGAATTGGACGAGCGCGATACTTTTCCGCATGGAAAACCAGCGATGACGGCGAAAACCTCGCACAGCGATAAAGTTTTCGACTTTTTGCACCTAATTGAATATGCACCTATGAGTGAAGGAAAGAGCCTCCGATACATTTTAATTAATTATCTGGTTGAGATGTGGTCATAAAATATTATTAAAGGCTTTATCTGCATCATATGATAAGAAGATGTTGCTTTTGTCTTTCTTATGCATTCCGTATGTTCGTTATTGATTGTCTGCCGCAAGTAAATCCAGATTGTGTGTCATGTAATAATTGGGGTAGGATTTGCTGTAAACATGTTGCAAATATTTTTGTGAATACTTTAAAGCGTAAGAGGCTTATTCGTGGCAATAAGAAATGAAGTATGAAGACACACCCCCAGGTACACTGCTCCAATAGGAGCCCATTCCTGCGGTGTGTAAGAAGTGAATGCAACTCCTTTTCTTCTGCACCAGGAGCCGTTCTGCGTGCGCACGCTCTGCTGACCACGTATGCGCTAGTGGACCCCTCTCCGGTAGTTTTTGTGAAAAGTAATCCATAGGCTACAATGGCTAATGCAGTGGCGTATCTATAATGAGTGCAGAGTGTGCAGGGGGGCCCCGCACCGCACACCCTGCACCCATATTATTTTAAATGTACCTGTCTGTGGTCCCACAGCGGGTGTCAGTGCTGCTGAGAACACCGGAAAATGGCCGCCGCGGCAATTTTTCCGGTGTTCTGAGCATGCGCAGTAGACTCCGGGCACACTCTAGTGCCCGGAGTCTACTAATGCTCCGGTGGCTGGCCAGCCGCGTCAGTCGGCTGCCGGCCACCGAGGAGAGAGGAGGGGGCCCTGCACGGGGAGTGCACACGGGCACCTTCCTCTCTTAAGACGCCCCTGGGCTAATGCCATGGAAATGGCATTCGCTACCCGGGCCAAGCTCCGGAATGCATCGCATTAGAACTGTCACAATCCCTGTGCCAGCATCCCAACAGTAAATTGTGGGGTTAGGGGGAGGGTAAGGGTTAGGCACTAAGGGGGGAGGGTTAGGTTTAGGGTGCAGAGATGGGGAGGTTAGGTTTAGGCACTAGGTGGGAGGTTAGGTTTAGGCACCGGGGAGGGAAAGTGAGGGGGAGGGTCAGGAAACTGACCGCCAAGTGTCGGTATCCTAACCCTGTCGGGATGCTGGCATCGGGGTTCAGACCGCCGGGATCCCAAGCGCTGGCATCCCGTATCCAACCCTTTTTTTTTTTAGGGGTGTTTAAACCTACAACATTTCAAGATGACATTTTCAGATTAAGTTTCAGGGTTGAAGTTGGATCTGAGGTCATCGTGGTTGGGGGATGTAACCTACAGTATACCTTGTCTTCTCTTTGCAGAATAGGGGTCATTAGATAAATATTGGTTTGTGTCCCTGTCCCAGTGAGTAGAGATGTAGAACCTGGTAATGCTCATACTTATACCAATAGGGAAGCCAGATGTTTGATGGACTTTCTGTATGTCTGTGGGTTTGTCACTTCTGTTTTTTTAACTTTCTCTTAACCTGAAAAACAAGAACTATAAGTAAAGCATATTGTGAATGCTTAAAATTGCTTTTACCCATATCCTTTACCACAATAGGTAACAAAATATAATAATGTTTAGAACGTAAATCAAAATGTTGAGCTCATATAGGCCTCAAATAACAGTGATCTGATCCCCGCAAACCTCTGCTGTTGATTTCCTAGACCAAACAGGTAATTACGTTCTTAGCACAATTTATATTGCACATTATCACTGGTCTGGGTTAATGACTTTTTCCACTGTTCTGTGGACCAATCTCATCTGCTCTTTCAGTCAATGTAGGACTGACAGCCAGTAACCCGTTCCTGTTGCAGCCATTCCATGAAGAACTGAGACAATTAGTTTCCTTGTACAAGTTCAGGAAGACCTATCACTCTGACATTCTTATGGCTGCTTTGATTTTAGTCTTCTACCCTTCGATAAGAAATTTCTTCTTGATGTTGGATTGTGCCTTGTGCACTGGTCAGGTCACCCAACAGTGTAGATGTCATCTGGGTGTAGTAGTTTGTGCGAGAAATGTTTATAGAGACACGTCTTCATCCAGTAAAGGTAAACAGGTGTGTAAGATAACATGTGGTTCTGTTTTAGGCTTTTGCTACTCCCCACATCTTTTAAGTTTGTAAACTCATTTGGGCAGAGCCATCTATACTTGCTGTTTCATGTGTTTGTATGTCATTTATTTGTAGGGTGGGACTGGCCCACTGGGGTACTGGGCAAGTCCCTGGTGGGCCCCACTGGCCTGCTCTAGTGGTCAGGATCAGGACTACGCACTCACATTATACATTCCTATTCTACTAGAGGGTCAGTTAGCTGGTGGAGCAGGGATATGGATAAACATGGGTGCTTGGTTCACTTGTATAGAACCTACGCCACGATTCACCCACCTGCCAATTGTTGGCTGGGTGTTTTGGTAAAATAATGAACACAGTTCCTGCCAGTTATAGTGATCGAAATGGAATTTTAGTTCTGCATTAATTCACTAATGAAAAAAGAAGTTATACCAGTGGTAAGGGCTTAGCTAGCTGAATTTCGTTTACAATGGTCTGTATTTTACCTTTACTAGGCCTAACGCAGTTGTCACTGACTTCTAGACATTGGCTGGTAATACCGGGTTCCCCCATCACATGTACAGTGCATAACTGTGATATACAGTATATAGAGGTGATCACCGTCATGTGCTTACTTATTGTACATGTTTTACATTATACTGCCTTCTCAGGACTATGATGTATTCACTCAAGCTGCATACACACTAGACGATGTATGTATGCAGCAATATCGTCTGCGGCGGGACCTGGCCGGGGTGCCGACATTGGTAAGTGTATTCAGACTTACCAATGTCCGCCACGACAAACGACGGCGAGGGTGGGGCCATGCTGAATTCAGCAGCATGGCATCGTTAACGATATTCCCAAGATTGAGCTGCAAGTTTAGCAAACTGGGGATATTGTTAACGACCCGCGGGAGTGCACATCGTTGGTCGTTCAGGGCATACACACTAGACGATATAATCGATAACGCTATCGTTCATATTGTTCATGAAAATCGTCTAGTGTGTATGCCCCACTACAGTCCATTGCTTTTACCCATCTGGTACATTATCATGCACTATAAGTATTTACTATACATATTTATAAAGGGTCCCAGACCAGGCACTCCCTATTGGTTAGCCTATGTGGTGGCTGGCCACACCCCCTGTTGTGTCTGACCTCACCCTTAAGCATGGGCCCTTACAGGGGCAGAACTATGGGAGACAATGGAGGCACCTGCTGCCAGGCTCCAGCTCTGCAGGGGCACCTCCTCCATTGTCCACAATGTATTAATTCCACTTAGGGCTGTAACTATGTACCCGGAATTGTACCGTCACGGCCACCCAATACATGGCACCCCTTCCCAGCACCTGAGAAGCCACCATACACTAGTGGAGAGCTCCATGTCAGACCATCAGCTGGTGTCTGCGTCTATCTATAGCCTGTCTGCATGCAAATTGCTACATTACATTGAGGGGGGCACCAACTTATAACTTGCCTCCGGGCATCTGGGATGAACTTACCCCACTGGGCCCTTACCACTGCATACACCTGGTGGACCCTTCATGCACTAGTCTAGCACTGTTTATTTGTATCATAGTAAAGACTAATTCATCTCAGGATATGTTCATTATCCCCTCAATGTACAGCGCTGCTTAATATGTTGGCACAATATAAATAAAGGGTAATAATAATGTTTGGGGTTAAATAGTCTTGAAGTAGCTGGCATAGTATTTTCATAAGGATGTGTATGTAACGATAGAGGATTAGGGGCAGATGTACTAAGCTCTGAAAAGTAAATTGGAGAGTGATAAACTACCAACCAATCAGCTCCTGACATTTTTGCAGCCTGTAATATGACAGTAAGGACCCAAGTGGTTTGTAGTTTATCACTTTCCAATTTATCACTTTCCAGAGCTGAGTACATCTGCCCCTAGGAGTGTTTAATGTGTTAGCTATTTTCTTTGGTGTATATTTTGGTGAATTGTCCATGCTGTGTGGTCCCTATTCCATACATTTTATCTCATGCCTATAGTGAAGGAACATGTTATCTTTATCAGACTGAGGGGACTATTTACTAAGCATGTTAGGAGACAGAGTGAAAAGTGATAAGAAAGTGATAAGGTGCCAACCAATCAGCTCCCAACTGTCATCTCACAGGCTGTGTTTGAAAATAGACCCCTAAGCACTTGCAGATATGAATGACGAGGTCACCGAAAGAGATGAATTCAGTGCATGAAGAATATTGGGCCTGATTCAGAGCCGCTCGCAAGCGGCAGTACGCTCGTTCGCACATCTGCGCATGCGTACGGTTTGTAATACGCATGCGCGAACCAGTCAGTGTGGACGAAAATCGTTTGTTCGCTATATAGCGAATACCTGCTACTTTGAGTGACAGGATGAGGGTGGTAACAGGGGAAGGAGCTTGAAAACAGGGAGTGGAATTAAGAACGCAGGCGTGCTTAAAGGTCAAAACAGGCGTTTTATGGGTGTGCATAATTAAAACAGCAGCGTCATTGACCACGTCACCTGGTTGTTTTATAGTCAGAACTGCTCGCAATATAGTGATAGGAAAAACCAACCACAAGAATAGCGAGCAGTTCATACGCTGATCGATGTACTCGATTAATCTAATAAACAGCGGACATGACGTATGATGCGAGCGGCCAGGGGGCGTATTTTTCAAATAAACGTGTTTTGTTCGCTTGTTCAGACATGGAGGCGTGAACAGACCACAAAGAGCGAACGGTTCATTTGAATAGCCACCCCCTTTTTCTGAACGAGCGAGCGCTAATAGCGTCTGGCTCTGATCAGGCCCATTGTCCGGTCTTTATGTATAATTGCCGGTGTGAGATGAAGTATTACCAGGGAAGGGAAGTTCGGTGCACATCAGGATGTTCAGGCCAGAAGATCAGCCTGTGCATTAAGGTTTCAGTTCACACTTTACAGCAAACTTGGGTGGTGAGTCAAAGTGTTCCTAAATCTGCAAGACGAGCTGGGGGTCACTTCTGGTTTTTAGGATCGTTGTCCGGTCACTAGTGTGGCCGCCTGGTAAACGGAGCTTTGCTTTACCATTTCTCAGCGGGGGTCTTACTGCGGTGTGGCTGCCATTTTAGGCACGGATATTTGTTGGATAATGTAAGTAGCAAGCACAAAGCTGAAATTCCAGGGTGATATTTGGCTAAAGGGTGTATAAAGGGTGTCTCTTGATGTGTGAGGCAGTAATTGTGAATGGCAATGGATTACTGTTACCCAGTGAGAGCATGTTGTGTAACATGTCGGCCTCCAGGTAGTAAAAAAAGAAAAAAAAAAAAAAATTGGATTTATTTATTTTTAAATCAAATTTTCCCCATGATGATCTCTTTGTATTTTGTATGCTGATTTCAAATCTATGAAAAACTTTCTCTTTTGTGAATGCAAGTAAAAAGACCTGCACTGATTCAGCCAGATGAAAATTCACCAATTAGAGATTATATAGATTGCTATTCATTTTCCTTAGATTAAAAAAATAATAACTTTGTGATATCTATATAACCATATACATATATGTCATATCTATATAAACCACATACAAATCTAAAATAAATTAAATATCACATATATCTCTTGAAATAACAATAAAATACTGCAATTAGAAATTATTAAAAATAAAACAGTAGATAGTCTTTGAAAGGAACTGCACGTGGTGTTAGTAATTATGTAGCCAAAGTTAGGCTGGAGGTAGGGATAGGCTGCAGGTAGAGTTAGGCTGCAAATAGAGTTAGGCTGGAGGTAGGGATAGGCTGCAGGTAGAGTTAGGCTGCAAATAGAGTTAGGCTGGAGGTAGGGATAGGCTGCAGGTAGAGTTAGGCTGCAAATAGAGTTAGGCTGGAGGTAGAGATAGGCTGCAGTTAGGGTTAGGCTGTGGTTAGGCTGCGGGTACCGTTAGGCTGCAGGTAGGGTTAGGTTGTGGTTAGGCTAAGATAGTATTTTCGACATTCTCACCATCGACATGCATACTATTGACATGCTGACTTTGAAACTCTGTCGACACTCACAACATTAGGCCCCATAGCAGCTGCACCCCTTGCACCTTTGGTAATTATGCACATGTGGTCTGGCGTCCATTCATTTGTCACCTGTACTTATACTGCGCTACCATTACTGCGTCCAATGCTTGTACAACATCCCTGTTACTAATCTTGCATGTGCAGGGACACTAGTCCGGTCAACTACCCACGCTATACGAATAAGAGGTCTGAGCTAAGTCTGGGTGGCGAGCATGCGGTAGGTGCCTGAGAGTATGCACCTGTACCACCCAACAGTTGAACAGGCAGCTACACATGCACAGAAATTAAAGACAATATAATTTATCCTCCACAATGTTGTATTTAAAGTGTGTGAAATTCAATTTTTACCATTGTGTATATCAGACTATAGTAGGAAATGTAAGGAGTTTAGTGAAGTGACAAGAAGATCAAAGGATGGACCATCACAACACTACATAGGTAGTTGGGGGTGGTAGCCTCTTTGTGATGTAATATAACTGATACTTGGTTACTTGTTTGCCCTGTATGACTATCCTCATTTGCCCCCACATTCAGACTGACGTAAATTGTTTTTGTCTTCTCACAGGATGATGTCAGAGAGGATAAGTCTACGCTCAGCCAAAACCTAGAGATGACATGGATCTTGAACAAGTTAGGAATGCTGGGACCCCATGGTGTTTTAAAACAATGATATGGAAGGTTTGTGGATGGATGCCCTCATATAATAATTTGGATTTGTACCCATTTGGGTTGAAGCCATTTAGGAGTATATCTACCAGTGACCCTGTGGACTTCCACAATTGTGATTTGTCTCTGTCTCCAGTTTAGGTTAAGATATTTGGTTTCCAGTAATGATCGTATTACTGGGATATATACAGCCTATTTTGTTAGACTTGCTAGTTTCTTGCACCATCTTTCTCAAATCTTCCTCTGCCTACTTATTTGTCCTTGCTCTGTTAGGTCTGTGGATCCTAAGGTACAGGAGACAGCTCACATCCAGTGCCTGTCTGGAATCCCTCCAGGAGATCATGATGAAGCTGCAGGAGCTTCAGATGTTGAATGTGGAGGAGGTCCAACGTCTTCAGAAATTAACCTCACTGCCTAAGTGGGCAGAGGCCCTGATGGACATACTAGGTGGGAAGGGCAGGTGGTACCTTCAAGGACTCCAAAACTGCATAGAGAGCAGCCGTACCTGCCTGTACCTGCGCATGCGTCACTATGGTGAGTTGTGTGCTCTGCAGGTGACCTGGTGATTTTGGAATCTCTGCTGACATTAGTTTAACGTCTTTGTGTTTTTATTATTTTTTTCAGATCCTCTGGTTAAGAAGTATTTGGACAATGTGGTATATATGGATCACCATTCACTTTTGAAACAACTAGACTCTCTTATAATGGTGGAAGGTTTCACCGATGCCCAGCTTCAAGAACATGATATTGTTCAGCTGGAGCTAGGACAGGGTGGGAGAGGAACCCCCAAGAAATTGCCTCTGGAAAAACTACTAATGCCACTGTCAAAAGTCTGCCTTCCCCCACGTATCACCTTAACCGTGGGAGTGGCAGGAGTTGGTAAAAGCACCCTGGTGAGACTTTTTGTGGAAAAATGGGCACGGGGAGAGCTATTCTCAAACATTACCTCTGTGTTTTCTTTGAATTTCTGGGAGTTGAATATATATGATCGTCTCTCTGCGGAGAAGTTGGTACGCATCGCCTGCCCATGTTATTCTGTGCCACCTCCAAGCTCTCTCTTTATTTTGGATGGCTTGGATGAGTTACGGGCCCCGTTGGATTTCTCAGACTCTGTGGCCAGCACTGACCCCCAGAAAGAGCTTCCGCCTGAGTGTCTCATTACTAATATTCTGCGGGGCAACCTGCTGCCAGACGTCTGCGTGTGGATTACATCAAGGCCAGGAGCGGCTGCTAGGATTCCTGCAGGGCTTGTTGATCGGATGACAGAGATATCCGGACTAGATTCAAATGAAATGAAGGTGTTTCTGGATCAGCAGCTACATGACACCAAGGGTACAGTGGAGAGGGTCTGGGATCATCTACAATGTCATCGTTCTTTGAAGGCCTTATGTACTGTTCCCACTTTGTGCCACATTATAGGGATTTCTCTTGGGTTTGCTCTGCATGCCCAAGACTCCACCTATCAACCTCTACCAGATACATTGTCAACCATATTTGCCTGGTATTTGAAAGCCCAGTTTTATGACTTGGAGGTGATAGAACAACCAACCAGTGCCAGGCGAACAGTTGGCAACCTAGGAAAGCTGGCATTTCAAGGACTGGTTCGGAAACGTTCAGTTTTTTATGAGTCAGATTTGAAATCCTGTGGGATTGAGACACCTATTTTGCCTGGAAGCCTTTGTTCCCGACTGCTGCTTTCCCAGCATTCCCCCTCATGTCCAGCTTTCAGCTTCTCCCATAGTTTACTGCAGGAATTCCTAGCAGCTGTCCACTACTACTTTGCTGCCAAACGTGCCATCTTTGACCTGTTTGCCGACGGGGGCGTTTCTTGGCCCAAGTTGGGTTTTCTCAATCACTATAAAAGTGCAACACAACGCTTTTTACAAGCTGATGGAGTGGAGCTGTCCATCTTCCTCCGCTTCCTCTCTGGGCTACTGTCACCACAGGTCCTGCGTATATTAGCCGGATGCCTACCGAGTAAGGAGGAGCCAAACAGCTACCATGGATCAGCAGTTGACTACTTGCAGAGCTTGCTCAGTACAGGAAAGACCATCTCATGTGAAATGGTGAACTTGATGTGCTGCCTGCATGAAATGGGACACACAGAGTTGATCAGTGCCGTTGAAGAGGCGATGAACAGTGGAACACTTGGTGGAAAGTTGAACCCATTGACGTGTTCAGCTCTTGCCTACCTGCTGCGAACATCAGACAGCTTTGTCCAAGAAATAAATTTGTGCCAGTGCCTGAATTACAACCTCGTAAAGAACTTCCTACCACAGCTACAATACTGTACCAACCTAAGGTAATTGCTATCTTACATAGAAATATAGAATTTGAGGGCAGATAAGAACCATATGGCCCATCCAGTGTGCCCATTAGGGTATAAGGGTTAGGGGTTAGAGTAGGGGTGGGCAATTAGCGGCCCCCCAGCTGTTGTAGAAGTACGCATCCCAGCATGCCCTGCCACAGTTTTGCTATTTGGCCATGCTAAAACTGTTGCAAGGCATGCTGGGATGTGTAGTTCAGCAACAGCTGGAGGGCCACTTATTGCACCCCCCTAGGTTAGATAAGGGATTCCTTCTCTTGCCTGGGTTAATAACTTGTTATCGGTCCAGTAGATAATTTGCAAAAAAGTGGTGTGGCCTAGCTGTCACAAGGCCATGCCCCGTTTTTTTGCTGACGTCTTTGGTATGAGATTTGCATGAGCATGACATTGTGTCACACCACTGTAGTAGTGCCCATTATGCAGTGCTTCCTGTAGTAGTGCCCCGTATGCAATACCCCTTGTAGCAGATATGCAGTGCCCCCTGTAGTTGTGCCCCTCATGCAGTGCCCCTTGTAGTTGTGCCCCATATGCAGTGCCCTCTGTAGTTGTGTCCCATATGCAGTGCCCTCTGTAGTTGTGTACCTTATGCAGTGCCCCCTGTAGTTGTGCCCCATATGCAGTGCCCCCATAGTTGTGCCCCTTATGCAGTGCCCCCTGTAGTTGTGCCACATATGCAGTGCCCCCTGTAGTTATGCCCCATATGCAGTGCCCCCCTTAGTTGTGCCCCATATGCAGTGCCCCCCCTTAGCTGTGCCCCATATGCAGTGTACCCATAGTTCTGCCCCATATGCAGTGCCCCCCCGTAGCTCTGTCCCATATGCATTGCCCCCGTAGTTGTGCCCCATATGCAGTGCCCCCTGTAGTTGTGCCCCATATGCAGTGCCCCCGTAGTTGTGCCCCATATGCAGTGCCCCTCTGTAGTTGTGCCCCATATGCAGTGCCCCCTGTATTTGTGCCCCATATGCAGTGCCCCCGTAGTTGTGCCCCATATGCAGTGCCCCCGTAGTTGTGCCCCATATGCAGTGCCCCCTGTAGTTGTGCCCCATATACAGTGCCCCCTGTAGTTGTGCCCCATATGCAGTGCCCCCTGTAGTTGTGCCCCATATGCAGTGCCCCCCTGTAGTTCTGCCCCATATGCAGTGCCCCCTGTAGTTGTGCCCCATATACAGTGCCCCCTGTAGTTGTGCCCCCATATGCAGTGCCCCCTGTAGTTGTGCCCCATATGCAGTGCCCCCGTAGTTGTGCCCCATATGCAGTGCCCTCTGTAGTTGTGCCCCATATGCAGTGCCCCCCTGTAGTTCTGCCCCATATGCAGTGCCCCCTGTAGTTGTGCCCCATATACAGTGCCCCCTGTAGTTGTGCCCCATATGCAGTGCCCCCTGTAGTTGTGCCCCATATGCAGTGCCCCCTGTAGTTGTGCCCTTTGCAGTGCCCCATATACAGTGCCCCCTGTAGTTGTGCCCCATATGCAGTGCCCCCTGTAGTTGTGCCCCATATGCAGTGCCCCCAATAGTTGTGCCCCATATACAGTGCCCCCTGTAGTTGTGCCCCTTATGCAGTTCTCCCTGTAGTTATGCCACTTATCCTTTGTTTCCAAGGGAATAGCTGTTTATTGGACAAGCAAGTGAGCATAATATATTCCGGAGAGACACCATGAAATAATGTCTATATATAAATGATGGAGCTGATAAGATGTTTAGCACTAAGGTGGGCAAATGGATGGTGGAACTTTACTACACTATGGGCCTGACTCAGAGCCGGACGCTCTGAACGAGCGTCCGCTCTGAATCAGGGTGTGTTTTTTTTTTGCGAGGCGGCCTCATGGACGCTCGCATAGCTGTTTGCTACCACCCACAGCTTATGCGAGCATCCATGATGATGGTCGCGATGGTGGTAGGGTCTCGTCTGCAGCAAGCCCTGGAGTGATTTTGGCTCTATCACAGCCAAAATCACTCCCACTGACATCACTAGTGATGTCAGTGGGGCCGGACCCAGACGGTAGGCGTTCCCAAGGGAACGCCTCCGTCTGGGCAGCCACGCCCCCGGCATGCCCACCAAAGGGGGCGTGCTGTCAATCACCATCGACAGCACGCCCCCTTTGGTGCGAGACCCATAACGACGGCTACCCCGTCGTTATTCGGGTCTCGTGCATGCGCATGACAGAGGCGCCTCCGTCGTGCGCATGCGCATTTGGGAAACATAGATCCGCTTGCGAGCGCTCAGCGCTCGCGAGCGGGTCTGAATGAGACCCTATGTCCAAATGGATTTTGAATGAGCATATTAGTATTTATAAGCACATGCGACCATTACTGTATGTTTCCATCAATCCTCATGCTCCAGTGCAGCCGCCATTACAGGGACACATGTCACAACGGACAGAGCCTAAATGTTTTGCTCGAGTTTAATGCAACAATTTTTTTATTGCAACAAGCATGCGTCCCGATTTTTCTCGTATGGAGTCAGCGAATCACAGAAGCTGGCAGGAGGCGCCTATTTTCACAAGACGCCTACTGTGGCATATTATCGCACAGCCGATGCGTACAAAGAAGCAACGGTGATGCGATTGGCGTAAATTGCTAAATCAGGCCCTAAGTTCTATAAAGTAATGATAATGATGATGATGATGATGATGAATGTATTACCATAGTAGTACGTTCTAGTCGGAAAGTAAATACCTTCCAATACAGTATGACCAGTGTCATATTTATAATGGGCGCAGGGTGTGCACACCCTGCACCCATATTTTTTTAATACCTCTCCGAAAGTCCCGCGTCGGCTATAGCGCTGCACAAAGCACCTGGGAACTGGCCATCGCTTTGGGCAAATGCCAGAATGGTCGATGGCCTGATGGACTGGGTGGGCCGCCTGAAAAGAAAGCCTGGTTGTGCAGCTCCACCTTCCGGCTCTCTGCTCGGCCGGCATGCGGTGGGACGGGGCGACATGTCTGTGTGAGGCGAGGCCACACCCCTTTGTTATGTGAGTGCACAGTAAGGGATGTCAGAGCTGATTTACAGCCCCAGTGCGTCCATACAGCAAGATATGGTCTACAGTGACCATGTCAACTCCACAATGTTGACATTGTTCTTCATGTTGACAGGCACTATGTTGACTTCAACAGAATGTCAACATGTTCACAATGTCGACATGTTATATCACCATGTGAAATGTCGACATACTCAGAATGCGGATGGTTAGGCTCAAGCGGCACTGTGAGGGTTATGCTGCAGGGGGGGTGCTTAGGGTTAAGGGAAACGGTATGAAATACCGGCTGATGCATGGCCGGCAGTTCGATTCCCGGCAGCGTCAGTCCGACAGATGCAGAGATCCCGGCAGCGGCAGCCCGACAGCGCTGGAAATCCCGATCGTCCCTAGGTAAGTATAAACTAACCTAACCCCCTAACCATCCTTAGGGGTGCCTAACCCTAACCTCCCCCCCTGTGCCTAACCCTAATCCCCCCTCTAGGTGCCTAAACCTAACCCCCCCTTCCCCGCTGCCTAAACCTAAGTCCCCCGGGGGGTGCCTAACCCTGACCTCCCCCTGGGGGGTGCCTAACCCTAACCCCCCCCTCCCCTAGCCTAACCCTAAGTCCCCCCCGGGTGCCCTAAATCTAACCCTCCCCCCCGCGGCTGTCCGCTCGCGGCGCCCGGAATCCCTTTGATCGGGGTGCCAGGCGCAGTCTTCCGGCGTCAGAAAAATGACAGGCGTCTAGATTTAGACGCCTGTCATTTAACCCTCGCCGGGATAAAGCAATCGGGAAGTCGGCTGTTGGGCTTATGTAAGCCGGTTTCCCGATTGAATACCGGGTTAAGCATTAGGGAAAGGGTTAGGAATAGGGAAATAATACTTACCAGGACCGCCGCTTGGCAGATGTCTGCGTCGGAATTGCTACATACATGACTGCCGGGACCCGAAGATGATGCTGCACCCGCCTGGACCAGTGACCGCTGGGCCACCAGGGATGTTAGGTTGACAGTCTATATTGTCAGCTCTCATTCTAAACTCCTGCTACTTGCTCCTTCCTCCTTGTCTATCCCATCTGTGTCACCCCTGTTTGTCTGCCCCTCCCTATTAGAATGTAATCTCTCACAAGCAGGGCCCTCTACCCTCTTGTGTTTCCCCCTACTTATACCTTCATCTACTCCTCACTTTGGCGCCTAACAGTTGGTTGCTTATGTCCTGTTGTTTATTGTGAGTGTTATAATCAATATTTATGTACTATGTAAGGCGCTGCGGAACATTTGTGGCACCATATAAATAAAAGATAATAATAATATGTCATCCGTGTGGACATGATGAATGTTATCATGGTCACTGTCGATATTTTGACCACGTCGACATACGCATGTCGAACTGATGCACGTTGACCTAACATACCACACCCGTAATCGAGAATCTGTGGAATGATTTCGGAAATTGCTGCTCCCCTAGTGTCCCCATCTAATATGATGAAACTGGGGCAGTATTATAGAATGCGCCTATACAGATGTGCACAGCTGGCTCATCCAAATAGACCCTCTGCTGTTATCTGATATTCAAGTCTCGTGGTATTCAGTTGTAAGAATTCCAGAATAAAACGTTTTAATTACACAATGTAAGAGAAAGAATCTAGGGGTGGATGCTTATTCCTAACTTCTGTATATATAAAATAGATTTCATTACAAGTTTCAAAAATATAAATATTCTTTGAATTTTTAAACTCTATGAGCATTTTTGTTTTGTGCTGTAAATGACACTATTTGATGCGTGACCTGTGACAAATGAGCAGCATATTGCTGTAGAGGGAAATTGGTTATTTTACACATACAGGGCCTGATTCAGCAAGGATCGCTCTTCTGCTTATACGCACGCAACGCAGTTGCTAATAACAGCGGGGATATGTAAATGTTTGCATTCGTATTGCGATCGCGGGCTTGACATAAGGAAGCCCACTTCCCTCTACTCACATCCGTATACTTGGGCAAAATACTGTAGCAAAATAATCGGTACCATCGGACCCATACGCACAGCTATGGCAGGTCAGACCTCACTCAGGAATTGCTGACTTTAGCGCACGCTATGAGGCCTCAGGCTGCGTATGGTATAGCAGTGGATAATTTATGCACGCCCCTGCAACAGCGCTGAAACGCACACTGGCAGCGTTTGCCCGACCCCCCCCATCACCACCCACAAGCGGCTCTTCCTGTCAATCACTCAGCGATGGATCTGTGTCACCACTGTTATCACCGTTCCGGTTGCAGCATCTGGTTCGCGCATGCGCAGTACGTAACAATTGGCAGATTGCGTGCGTATAAGCAACTGCGATCCTCGCTGAATCAGGCCCTTAGTACGAGTAGTGGAATAAAAAACATAATTTAAACATAATATAATATAACTGATTGCTTTGAGTTTCGAAGTGTACAATTTTGTGCCAGGGGACACAAGTTTGTTTTTCTTTAGTTTTTTTTTTTCTTTTTCTACTGTAATGCACCGAAAACATAGATCAGAGAGCGATAAGAGCCTGTTATAGCCTATGGTGCAGTATATACCGTTAGAACCTGATTCACTAGTGAATGCAATGGCGAATACGGACACAGATCGAGCGATTGTTCGCCATCGCACATGCGTATAAGCTACACTGTGCATGCGCAGTGATCGCATTGCCATTATGCACACAAAGAGGAACCCATCACAGAGTGATTGACAGGCTGTCAGTGTTTGGGGGTGGTAACAGGGGGGTGGTCAGAAAAACGCAGGAGTGTCTATCCGTCTGAACGCCATTTTATGGCCATGTATAAATTAGCCATTGCGATTGCATAGACAGCATGAGAGCTCTCTGCGTGCATGCGTGTAAGGAGACTTGCAGTGTCTGCGGCTGGTCAGACCTGTTGTAAATGCTGCGTGACCAGTCGATGTGCATCGATGGTACCGATTTTTTAAGCAGAACAGCGACATTGGACGGATATGAGAAAGCAGCAGCGGGCGTCTTTATGCCGGCTGAGCTTTGGCAAGCATTAGCATATATTCGCAGCTGCGATTGCATTAGTGATCGCTGCTGAATCAGGCCCTTTGTTTGGTAGCATTTTTCAGAAACAGCATGTCTATAAGTTTTCTATTTGTTGTGTTATGCCATTCCTCCAAAGGGGGTGGGGGTGGGGCATTCAATAGATCTACAGTAAAAAGGTCGACAGTGTCTAGGTAGACATCAATAGGTCGACAGGTACAAAAGGCCAACATGCAAAATGTCAACATGGATGAAGGTCGACAGGTACAAAAAGTCGACATGATCAAAAGGTCATCATAAAAATGGTCGACATTTGTTTTTTGTTAGGCTTAGGCACTTACTGGAGGGTTATGGGGGGCATCCACTAGACGATTTTATCCCTGTCCAACCTCTTAACGATTTTCCCTTGAAGTTTCCCTTGAAATATGATCTTCCACTCTGAACAATTTGCAAAGGATTTGCAAAAGATTTGCAAAGGATTTGCAAAAGATTTGCAAACGATTTGCAAAAGATCTAACAATAAACTATGTTGTTTTAATCTGTGATTGAGAGCTTTCAACTATAGTGGGCAGACAGTGGTTCATCGTTTGATCGTTCAGCATGAACGATGTGTAAACGATGTGTAAACGATTTGTAAGCAATCAAGTGAAATTGACCTGCATGTTCAGTCGATGGAGGAGACGATCAAACGACCAGCGGGAGCGCGCATCGTACATCGTTAGAAACAATTACTGCACGATTTGCAAACGATGTTCGAACGATTATCGAACGATTTTATCATTATCGTTCAATCGTTCAACTTTATCGTCTAGTGGATACCCCCCTTTATAGGCTCTAGAAGGGAAGATTAGGGTAAGGCACTAGGAGGGACAGTTAGGGTTAGGCACCTACCGGAGGGTTAGGGTTAGGCACCAGAAGGGGGGGTTAGGCACCAGAAGGGAAAAAGTTTCAACCATTGTTGTTTCGAACTTTTGGCCATATCGACCTTTTGTACCGGTCGACCTTCATCTATGTCGACCTTTTGTGTGTCGACCATTTTCCCATCTACCAGCTGTTATCTACCTAGACATTGTCAACCCTTTTACTGTAGACCATTTAATCCACATGGCAGGGGGCGGGGGGTTTGGTAAAAATCGATGATTATCTGTGATTTTCCTGCAGGATTTAAAGTGGCGCCAATGACGCGTGCACAGCTTGCTAATAATCACAAGATGTAGCCGCATTCACACTTGCGTGCGAATCAGGCTCATAACGTGTAACTTGTCACCTGTTATCCTTCACATCCGTCTGGCTCATGGCCGATGCTGCCATTAGATAACTAAGGACTCCTGCCACTGGAGGGCGCCGCTGAGTCCACAAAAAAAAAATGAATGGCATAATTCATGGCTAAATGGCATATGAAGAATTTGTGGCACAGCTGTGTGGCATACTATGAATTTGCAGCAGTGTTATGAGGTACATTATGATTTTGGCGTTCTGCTGTGTGTAATATTCTATATAGTATATTATGAATTTGGGACACTGCTGTGTGGCATGTTATTGAACTGGGGAGACTGATGCATGACATATTATGAATTGGAGGGAGCAGGGTCGGTTGGTGAAATGTTGCCTAGGGCGCCCGGAAACCATGCACCGGCCCTGGCCAGGCTTCACACTAACATGACACGCTTCCACGCACATGGTATCTGGAGACACGCATCACTCGCTGGCTTTTAAATACTACACGCATATACAGGGGTGTATCTTGGGGTCCGAGCGCCCCTGGCAAACTAAGGGACTGGCGCCCCCCTCCAATGACTGGTTCTACTGGAAAAAAATAACACACACTGGGGGTAGTTTAATTCACACACCTGTAGAAATAGAAAAATAATAGAAAAATATTTTTTTTATTTCTCTGTTTAATATAACAAGAGATATGGTAAGAACTTACCTTTGTTATCTCCGTTTCTACGAAGTCCATAGGGTCCACAGGGTTGACCTTGGGGTTATAGCTGGAACAGGATCCATGGGCACCACACAGTTAAGCTTTTAGCTCCCAGGATGCACTTGGGTCCTCCTCTATACCCCGCCCCCGAACCACAGGCACCTCAGTTGGTAAGCAGCCTAGGCCGGAGGAGAATATGGAACAGAGAGAAGGAAGACTGGAACACACAAGAAACCATACACACAGCAATGTGAGACGGAAAACCGGTGACCAGCCACACAGCCCATTTGAAGCCAGGTGCGTCAGGGCGGGCGCCCTGTGGACCCTATGGACTTCGTAGAAACAGAGATAACAAAGGTAAGTTCTTACCATATCTCTTGTTTTCTACTTCAGGGTCCATAGGGGGTCCACAGGGTTGACCTTGGGGATGTCCCAAAGCAGTTCAACTAAGGGCGGGGACGCTCCTGTGCTGAAAGGAGCACCCGGCGTCCTAAGGATGCATCCTGAGAGGCGAAGGTGTCAAATGCATAGAACCTCAAAAACGTTTGAATAGAAGACCAAGTGGCCGCCTTACACAGCTGAACAGCAGAAGCGCCACGTCTAGCAGCCCAAGAGGGACCCACAGAACGAGTGGAATGAGCCTTAACAGAGGCTGGCACAGGTAAACCCTCCTGTGCATAAGCCTCACAAATAACGGAACGAAGCCAACGGGCTAACGTTTGTTTGTTGGCAGGCCAACCCCTCTTGTGAAAACCAAAGAGGATAAACAAGGAATCAGACTTCCTAACCGAAGCCGTCCGGTCCACATAAATTCTAAGTGCCCGGACCACATCTAAGGAAGTCTCACCAGCTGAAACATCAGGGGACTGAAAAGCTGGCACAACAAGTTCCTGATTAATGTGGAACTTCGAGACCACTTTGGGCAAAAACTCAGGACGAGTGCGGAGCACCGCTCTGTCCTGGTGAAAAATCAGGAAAGGAGGGCGACAGGAAAGCGCCCCCAATTCAGACACCCTCCTGGCCGAAGCAATTGCCAGGAGAAAAACGGTCTTAAATGTCAGCCACTTGAGCTCCACCGACTCAAGAGGCTCAAACGGAGGACCCTGCAGGACCCGTAGAACCACCGCCAAGTCCCAAGGAGCCACAGGAGGCACAAAGGGAGGCTGGATCCTGAGAACACCTTGGAAAAAGGTGTGAACATCCGGCAGCATTGCAATCCGCCGTTGAAACCACACAGACAAGGCGGAAACCTGAACCTTCAGAGATGCAAGGCGTAAGCCGAGGTCCAATCCTTATTGAAGAAATTCCAAGACCCTAGAAACTCGGAACACCTGAGGATCATAATTTCTGGACTCACACCACTGAAAGTAAGTGTGCCACACCCTGCGATAAATCCGTGCGGAAGCAGGCTTGCGTGCCCTGAGCATGGTACCAATAACCGAACTGGAGAAGCCCCGAGACCTCAAGACGGCTGTCTCAAGAGCCACGCCGTCAAAGACAGCCGACCCAGATCCGGGTAAAGACAGGGCCCTTGAGACAACAGGTCCCGACGCTGAGGAAGAAGGTACGGAGCGTCGATGGAGAGGCTCCTGAGATCGGAGTACCAAGGACGTCTGGGCCACGCCAGAGCTACCAGCACTAGCGTGCCGCCGTCCTGCTTGAATTTCCGCAGAACCCGAGGAAGTAGGGATATCGGAGGAAACAGATACGCCAGGTGAAACGTCCATTGCACCGACAGCGCGTCCACCAGACTTGCGCCTGCGTCTCTTGTCCTTGACCCGTAAACGGGCAACTTGTGATTGTGACGGGAGGCCATCAAGACCAGCTCCGGCAGTCCCCACCTGTCCACGAGTAGCTGAAACACCTCTGGGTGAAGCGACCATTCCCCGGGATGCACGTCGTGACGGCTGAGGAAGTCCGCTTCCCAATTGAGGACTCCAGGGATGAAGACCGCCGAGATCGCTGGAATGTGACCCTCCGCCCAAGTCAGGATGCGAGACACCTCCGACATCGCTGCCCGACTGCGAGTTCTTCCTTGGTGGTTGATATACGCCACCGTGGTGGCGTTGTCGGACTGCACCTGTACCGCCCTTCCGTGAAGAGCGGGGCCGGACGACTGCAGGGCCCTGTATACAGCCCTCAGTTCCAGGATGTTGATGGGAAGAAGAGTTTCTTCCGCAGACCAACGACCCTGGAGAGACAATGAGCCGGTTACTGCCCCCCAACCTCGGAGACTGGCATCCGTCGTGAGCAGGACCCAGTCCGGGATCCAAAATGGGCACCCCTCGACCAGATGAGCTGTCTGAAGCCACCAAGCCAAAGATTGCCGAACGTCCGGAGACAACACCAGCACCTGAGAGCGGATCCGGTGAGGTAACCCGTTCCATTCCGATAGAATCAGCCCCTGCAGGGGCCGGGAATGGAACTGGGCAAATTCCACCATGTCGAATGTCGACACCATGGACCCCAGAACTCTCATTGCCGAATGGACCGACAGGCGGCAACTGCTCAGGCAACTGCGTATCCGCAGCTGTAGGGAGGCGACCTTCTCCGGAGTCAGGAAGATCCTTTGCTGACGCGAATCCAGCAGGGCTCCCAAATGAACCATCCGCTGTGATGGAATCAGGGAGGACTTTTTCCAATTTATCAACCACCCGTGTGCTTGCAGGCAAGCGATCGTCAGGTGGAGATGTTGAAGCAGTACCTCTGGGGAGCTCGCCAGCAACAGGAGGTCGTCCAGATACGGCAGCAGCCGTACATTCTGGTTCCGAAGATGTGCGGCCATGACCTCCATAATCTTCGTGAACACCCTCGGCGCCGTGGAGAGACCAAAGGGTAGCGCCCGGAACTGATAGTGGTGTTGAAGGATAGCGAACCTCAGATACCGCTGGTGCGAAGGTGCTATCGGAACATGGAGGTAGGCGTCCTGGATATCCAGGGACACCATGTAATCCCCCGGTTCCATCGCCAGAATGATGGAACGTAACGTCTCCATCCTGAACTTGGGAACCCTGAGGAATTTGTTCAGAGACTTAAAGTTGAGGATAGGGCGATGAGAACCATTGGGTTTCTGCACCAGAAACAGAGACGAATAATACCCCGTCCCTCGTTGTGATTGAGGAACGGGAACAATGACCCCTGCTTTCAGCAAGGACTCTATAGCCTCCTGTATCCGTAACGCCTTGGTCTTGTCCTGAGAAGGACTCATGCAGAAAAACTGGTGGGGTGGTCTGTGCCGAAAAGACAGGGCGTACCCCTGGGAGACCACTTCTCGAACCCAGGCATCCGTGGTGGTATTGTGCCAGCACTGGGCAAATAGAAGAAGTCGGCCTCCCACTCTGAGGTCCCCCAGAGGGAGGCCCGTCCCATCAGGCCGCAGGTTTATCTTCCTGCTTGGAAGAAGGGCGCCGTGCACTCCAGGCTTGCTTCTTGGGCTTAGAGGCAGTCTTACTCGCAGATTGTCTCGGGAAGGACTGACCTTTCGCCTTCCCCTGAACCCGAAAGGAACGAAAAGCCGAACTCCGAACCTTAGCAGGCAGTGCCGCCGAAGGGAGGAAGGCTGACTTGGATTTAGCCAGGGTATCCACAATTTTGTCCAAGTCCGGACCAAATAGTAATTCCCCATTGAAAGGTAAGGCCTCCAGGCCCTTCTTTGAATCAGAGTCCGCTCTCCAGGACCGCAACCATAAGGATCGGCGGGCAGACACCGCTGCAGCCGATACCCGCGAAGTCAGCAGACTAGCATCTAAAGAAGCTTCTCCAATGTAAGAAGCAGCGTCCCTCATCTGTCCCAACAACGCCAGCTGGACATCCGGAGCGTCATCCGAGAAGGTATCTTCCAATGCATTGGCCCACCCCTCAATGGCCTTGGCCACCCAGGAGATGGCCATGGACGGTCGGGCCATCGCCCCAGAGAGGGAGTAAATAGACTTTAAACAAGTCTCAACTTTCCTGTCCGTGGGATCCTTCAGCGAGGATATCGACGGTAATGGTAAAGTAGCGCCCCGAGTTAAACGGGTGACATGGGAATCCACCGCCGGTGGAGTTTCCCATTTTTTACAATGTGCCTCAGGGAAGGGATAATTAGAAGCCAACCGCTTCTGAGGAAGGAATCTCTTACTGGGCGCCTGCCAAGCTACCGCCATATGATCCGTCAACTGATCCGACAGGGGAAACACCGCAGAAGCCACCCTAGTTTTTTTGAAACTAGGTAACTTCGACTTAGGAACCGGTGCCTCATCCTCTATAAGAAGAATAGCTCGCACCGCCCTAACCAGTGCTCGCACATTAATGGACGACTTGGTATCCATTTCCTGGACCGAGGCGTCCGAGTCAGTGTCATCAGGGACCTCCCCATCATCTGAGGAACCCTCTGAGTCCGATACCTGAGCAGCCCGTGCCATGAGTGAGCGTTTTGAAACCCTAGAAGGCATGTCAGTCTGCAACATTGACTGAAAAACCGAGGAAGCGGCCGCCAAATTTTGTACTGAGTTGGAGAGCACATCCACCCAGGGTGGAGGAGTCACCATAGGGGCCTGAAAAGGTACCACAGGCTGCTGCGGCACAGGGGAAGCCTGTATATACATAGGCAACCCCGCATAGGGACCCACCGACTGAGACCCAGGAGGACTCCGCAATAACTGCGGGACACCCGGGGAATGGGGGATGGTCGGCTGGGGTAACGCCCTAGTAGGGAGAGCAGTCGGGACCGATAGACGGTCCGCAATAGACACCAGCACTTGAGAAAACATCGCCCACGGTGGTTCCTGCGTCAGAGAAGGTCTGGATGGGCCAGGAGCCACCTGGCACCGACTACACAGACCCTCCTGTGACAAATCCTCCCTATCCACTCCTGCAGAACAGCGTCCGCAGGAGGCCAACATTGGAGCCACTGAGCGCTCAACCTCCTCGTCTGACATGACAGAATATATTATATATCTGGCACCAGGGTAGAAGTAAAACGCACTCACCGGTGTGCTGAACAACAGCCCACAATATGGCACTGAGTAGCACACAACTGTATGTGACGGACCTCACAAATACGTGATCTATATAAGTGAGGTCAGTAGAAACGCCCCTCCCCCACACACCTGTAGAGTAAAGGGACAGGTATAAGCTGACAGTAAGCGGAAAATAAGCACAGACAGGCAGCACTAGCAAAAGTCACATACCATGCATAAGTAATACTCACTGCACCTTTACACTACAATCAACCTGCCCAGATTCAGTGTCTGGGAGGGCTATAGTGCTGTGTACGCTGTCCTTAATCAGGGGAGAGGTACACAGGGGGACCGGTCCGCATGCTCCCTGAGATCTGCGCTGCCACTGTGAGAAAATGGCCGCTGGAGACCTCAGAGGAGGAGTGGCCGAGTAGTCTGCAGCTCAGCGACGCCAGACTACGTGCTGAAAGGCGCGCTGAGCTGAGGGGAGGAGCCGCTGACAGGGAAGGCTTCCTCCCCTGGCTGGCCATAACCCCAGGGATGCTGGCTTCCCGCTTGCCCCTTTATCCCTGGTGGTCTAGTGGTCCCACGGGTTATGGGGGGGGCCCGCGGCCACTGCCAGCAGCCTCCGGTCTGTTCCCAGGACCGGAGGCTAAAGGACTGCATTTAAGGTATTCCGCGCGCCGCCGCTAGCCAGCGACGCGCGGCTCACCTGCATCCCCGGCGACTCCGGCAGCAGTCCTGGGAGGTAGACAGAGTCCGGCTAGTACGGACTCTGCCCTCCCGCCGCGATCCCCAGATCAGTACTGGCGTCGCGGCGCCAGTCGGGGATCAGAGCGGCAGCGTGGGCGTCTGTACAGACAGCCCTTCGCTGCCGTCTGTAGTAAAAGGAGATTAAAATAAATAAAATCTAACTTAAAATAAAAGCTTCTGGGGGCTGCTCCTGCAGCCCCCCTGCGCGGTGACCGACTCCGGCCGGGCACCAGCTTACACTGAGGTGCCTGTGGCTCGGGGGTGGGGTATAGAGGAGGACCCAAGTGCATCCTGGGAGCTAAAAGCTTAACTGTGTGGTGCCCATGGATCCTGTTCCAGCTATAACCCCAAGGTCAACCCTGTGGACCCCCTATGGACCCTGAAGTAGAAATATATCTTTTATAGAACTTACTCTATTGCAAACCATTATTTACTTATGCCAAAAACCACAGAAAATGCATGAAAACATTGCACCAAAAATAAACAAAGTGCATTATGGGTAAAATAATTTACATATATACTGTATTTGTTTTTTAGCCACAGATAGTTACACCCTGACATATAATTCAGTAATATGATAGCCCACATGGGTGCACTACAATCTACCACCTTAAAATAAAGACAGTCCATAAGGATCATGTCTTATTCCCAGCATTAAAGTATCCACAACCTATGAAGATCATGGTCAATTCACCATACAGAGAAAAATATAAATTTAGCTGTACTTACACTGGGGGTAGTTCAACTTACACGCCTGTAGAAATAGGGAGATATATATATATATATATATATTAATATATTTTTAGATGTATTTCAGTTCTAACACTTAATACATGCAAGCACTGTTTATTAATTTCTATATGTCAACAACACCGGAAAAGAGGGCATCAATAACAAGCAAGATGCATTTTGGGCAAGATGATTTGCATATATGCAAATTACCTTGCGAATAGAGCATTGTGGTTGATGTGGTGCTTGCACTCTTTTCCTGCATGGTTGACATATGGGAATTAGTGAGTGGTGATTGGTATGTGGTGGGTATTGTGGGAGAAGAGATATATTAGGAAAAATAAAAAATTAGTCTCTCTAATTTTAAATGTTTCTGATATAAAGGGACATATAAGAAGCTTGATACATGTTAGGAATCAATGGACACTGGTAAGAGCAGAGGAGACAGAAAGAGACCAGTGATCATTTGCTAGTGATGGGTGGTAACGTCGCCCCCTCTCAGCTGGCGCTCTTGGCCAGTAGGAAGATATGCCCCTGCGTATATATATGTATATTTTTTTATTAAAATGTTACACAGCTGCAGCTCATCATATGTCATTTTTTTGTGTTGTACCCAGAATGGAGAATAACAACTTTAAAGACGATGTGATGGAGCTACTAGCCAGCATCCTGTGCTGTAAGGACTGCGCCATCCAGAGGATCAGGTGAGAGAACTGGGGAAACTCTGCCTGTGTCCAGTAGCTCTTAACACTCCTATATATGGGAAATAATGTGTCCTGTCTTATATATGGAGGCTGTAGAGGAGGTCCATGGCCATATACAGACAGAAGAAGCAACTTTACACAGGTCATGTAATTGGCCTGTAATACCCATATAATATACTATCACCTATCATCTAAACAGTACAGGGGAGTGGTGGCTCTGACCATATTCCATGATGGGGGCTGCCTGTGTTGCAGTGCGGTCAGAGGTCAGGACCGTTGTAGTGCCTGCTAGGTCCATTGTGCATGTGCAAAAAATCCTGCATGCGCTGCGACTGCCGTATGCGCAAAACACCGGCTTCTAGAGACTGCATCAGATTAAATGTAATGTGTTATTATTATTAGTACATCTATTTGCAATGTTATATATAATATTAGAACAGATAACTTTAAAAACTAAGGGAGAAATGTATCAAGCCTTCAAAAAGAGGATAAGTGAAGTTGCCCATAGCAACCAATCAGGGGTACTAAGCAGCAATATGCTCTGTTTCAGCCTCGCAGAGAACCAGCTGAGTAACCGTGGAGTGAAGGTGCTGGGAAGAGCCCTGATGGTGAACCGCACTCTCTCCGCTATTGAGTGAGTGATCTGGAATCTGAGGGAGCCAGTAAGATATCACTGATGGGTAAACATGCCATTAACTCATTGCGTTATGTGCCACAGCCTCCATGGAAACGCCATTGGTCCCAGTGGTGCCAGGGCCTTGGCAGAGGTTCTGAAGAACAATCAAGTGCTGCTGAGTCTGAAGTAAGTGGAGTAATACCATTGGAGACTCTCTTCCCTCTGTTATTTGTCTGCACAGTGTTGTCAGCATTCAGATGTCTATAAAGATCTACTAATGATGAAAAAATGATTAACACTTCAGGGCATATAGCAGGAAATGAAGGCTTTTCTCTGCAGAAGTAACCAAATTATTGTAGTATAGAGAAAGAGAGAGTCCAATCTGTCAATTAATGATATAAAAGGTTTTTCAAAGTTGTTGTCCAGTAAAGTGCACGATTATGGCATTTGACCAGATATGATATGATAAATGACGCGTTTCATGGTACAACTGCCCACTTCATCAGAGTCAATGATGATTTTTCGATTATAGATATCCAGCTCCTGTGCTGCTTTAGAGAACTGTGACCTCTTTTGAATAGTGCTATCCTGTGTGCTGTATTGAGTGGAGTGGCAGTGTCATTACAGAAGTACTAAAGGAACTCTGTTAATATTATTCACTCCTTAGATGACAAATGAAAAAAGTTTTATATCACTAATTGCTGTCGGCTTGGACTATATATATATATATATATATATATATATATATATATATATACATATATTCTACAACAATCCAGTTAAACCTGTGCCCAGGTGAAAATCCTCAATTTCTTGTCTATCTATAGAGGTTCCTGGATTCTTCGAAGGGCTGCAAGTGCAACCATTTTTCAATTACAACCTTTATTTTAATTAGCTGAGGGGTGCAGATTCCCCGTCCCTACAGAGATTATAGCAGCCAATCAGATGGTACATTTCAATAAGCTAAGCCAACGGGCCTGGTTTAGAGTGTTTTTTTTCTTTTCAAAACTGCGCCCATGCACATCTGGCATCCATATTGAGAGTTACACATATCATGCACTTGTATCCTCTAATGTCAGTGTCATTAAGACGTCATTTTGGGAAGGTCGTGCTTGCAGTCACATGATGGGCATGTCCCCTTGAGATGCATCATATTTTGTGTTAGCAGGATAATGACAGAACATAGAGGGGGCAGGTACAAATACTGGGTCTCGTGCCTGTTTGAGGGCCCTGATGCCCCCAAGGTGGTGTGGCCACACTGGCATTCCGTACTCACAATGTGGCGTGTTCACGCCCTCACACACTTGCTCACTCTCCCACTTAGTACCAGGGGCCCAAAATGGTACCAATTTACAAACATATTTTTTGGTTAGAAATCGGAGGTAAAATCCATACTACTGTATGTTTGTTTTCAAATAGCAAATGGAGTTAATCTGCCCGTTATAAAGACAATTTAGCTCCACTTTCTGCTTCATCATTTAAATTTTTACTATGCAATCGGTTAATGTTTATTGTTCTTTACAATAAGCTGTAGAATACTGGAAAATGGCCGCTTTTGTCCCATGTACATTTTCCACCATCACCGGTAACGAGCCTATACATTTTGAAAGGCATCAATTTAATTTTGGTGGATTACTTAAGGCCCATTTGCTACTTAGGGGGTGTGGCCTAATCCGGAAGGCATGGCCACAACCTCTCCCAAACTCCCCCTCCAACTTAAAGTACTATGCACATTGCACTGCAAAGGCCAGCACCTCTGCCAGGCCCCTCCAACAGGCCCATGCCTGGGCAATTAGTACCTGACCCCTCCCCCCCTTCAGCTACCCTGCTATCAGGAACTAAATACAATAATGACTCAGTTGCAGGGGCGGATTGGGCCACCGGGAAGTCGGGTCATTTCCCGCTGGGCCGGTCAGCACTGGGCTGTGCTGATCCCATCCTCACCCCTCTCCTCCCCCTGGCCGCTCCGCGGCCAATTCACAGTTACTGCAATTGAACACAGCTGCTTTCGGGCAGCATGTGCAGAAGAAGCTCAATACAGGCAGAGGCAGAATAATCAGCGGTCAGCTTAACTGCTGACCACACTCCACCTTTACACTATAGCAACTGCAGTTGCTGCACTGCAGCCATTGGCCAGAGCACCTTCACATTCACACAGCGGCTGACCCCTCCTCTTCCTGCTCCTCGTCTGAGTGACAGTGACTGCCTGCCGGGTTCCTGAGCTGCCTCCCCGCCCTTACTTCAATGTCCTGGCTCCCTGCTGCAGCTACTTACTTTTAAGAAACAAGAAAACCAGGTACCATGGGGGTGCTCTGTGTGTGGGGGGAGGGGGAATACTGGGCTGTCATATGTGGGTGATGTGTGTACTGGGGGGTAATATGGGGGGGCTGTGTATATTGTACTGTAATATTAGGTTCTGTGTGTACTGGGTTGATATGGGGATGGGGAGCGGTGTATAGTGGGCTGTCATGTGGGTGATGTGTGAACTTGAGGGGTTATATGGGGAGGGGGGGCTGTGTATACTGGGCTGTCATATGTGGGTGATGTGTGTACTGGGAGGTAATATGGGGATGGGGGACTGTGTATACTGGGCTGTCATATGTGGGTGATGTGTGTACTGGGGGGTAATATGGGGGGCTGTGTATATTGTACTGTAATATTAGGTTCTGTGTGTACTGGGTTGATATGGGGATGGGGGGCTGTGTATAGTGGGCTGTCATATGTGGGTGATGTGTGTACTGGGAGGTAATATGGGGAGGGGCGCTGTGTATACTGGACTGTAATATGTGGGTGATGTGTGTACTTGGGGGTGATATGGGGGGGCTGTGTATACTGGACTGTAATATTAGGCCTTTTGTGTACTGGGTTGATATGGGGATGGGGGACTGTGTATACTGGGCTGTCATATGTGGGTGATGTGTGTACTGGGGGGTAATATGGGGGGCTGTGTATATTGTACTGTAATATTAGGTTCTGTGTGTACTGGGTTGATATGGGGATGGGGGGCTGTGTATAGTGGGCTGTCATGTGGGTGATATGTGAACTTGAGGGGTTATATGGGGAGGGGGGGCTGTGTATACTGGGCTGTCATGTGGGTGATGTGTGTACTGGGGGGTAATATGGGGAGGGGGGCTGTGTATACTGGAGTGTAATATGTGGGTGCTGTGTGTACTGAGGGGTGATATGGGGGAGAGAGGGGGGCTGTGTATACTGGAGTGTAAAACCGGGGCGCTGTGTGCACTGAAAGGTATTATGATGAAGTACACTGTGTATATGAGTGGTATTATGGGGGGTGCTGTGTATACTGGGTGGTATTATATGGGAGGTTTGTGTATACTCAGTTGTATTATGGGGGTATTGGGTATACTGAGTGGTATTATGGAGGATGCTGTGCATACTAAGGGGTACTTAGGCAGTGATGTATATAATTAGGAGAAGAGGCTATAAGAGGGCAAAATTAAAGGGTTTCATACAACATGAGCTAGTCTGACCACGTAATGGGGGTGGTGAGCAAAACGCAGGGGATGTGTCTCCGACCGCAAATGAATATGCAGCTGTAAAGACCCCGGGCATCTTAGAGACGCTGTCAGTGGCCAACTCAATACAAATCCCCACTGCTGTGACAGATCCACTGCGTTCAAATTCTCAATCGCGATGGAATTTGTGTGCATTTCAGGCCGTAAGGGGAGAATTTACGAAGCAACGACTTCTGTAAGCTGCTACTTCCCGGCGGGTTGCGGCCTATATTTAAAATGTCACCTGCAGTCAGTGTAAAGCCCGGCGTGCTTAACACTGACTGCAGGTGACAAAGTCTGGCGTGCTTAACACTGACTGCGGGTGTCATTTTGAATACTCAATTGCAACCTGCCGGGAAGCGACAGCATACAGAAGCAGCTGCTTCATAAATTCGCCCCTAAGTGTCTTTTGCACAGGGGAGGTTGGGACTTTGGGGGCAATTAGGACCAAGCATATGTTTGCTCCAGAGCCCATCAGTCGCTTGTTCTGACTCATTGTATAGTATGAGTGAAATGCCCGAGAGGGACCTGCTGCGCATGCCTAGCAGCAGCAATTCCTCCCATGAGCCTTTGCTCAGCTCCACGAGTCACTCCTCATGGCTCCAGCAGCAACACTGAAGGTGCCTACACATATAGCGATCTGCCCTCAATCACACGATGTGTGCGATATCCCCTGAACTCTCCCCCGGCAGCTCCCCGGCAGTCCTATACATGATTTGGAGTAAAAAATTTCCAAACTGACTTAAGATCTATCGTCCATCCAGGGCATTGTGTCCCAGATTGGCAAATCTGCCCTACAGCACGGCAGATCTAAAGATGCGATATACGACAAGCGGGGACGCGCATTGGCATCGTGATCGTGACTGGACACTCACGATTTGGGCATATTTTACAATTTGTCGTCACGATTCGTCAAAATCGGGCAAATCGTGTAAAATATCGCTATGTGTGTAGGCACCTTTAAGGTAAGGTGCAGCTGGCCCTGCTGTTCTGACTGCATCATACAGAAGTGACACAGGGCATACATCACAGTCATACTGCACATGGGCAGTGATTAGTTAGCGACAACAGTTGTAGTGAGGACTTAATCGTGAAGTGATTGACATGCGTGTCATAGCTGTTTTTGGGGCATGTGTTACCCTGCAATTCCATACACAATGTATTTGGCATCTGCATCTCAGATACAGTGGCCAAGCTGAGCAACTATAGAGCTATTCAGAACTTTGATCATCGACTAATCTGCGACAGATGCTGCATCTTCGTACATCCCCCTCGGCCATCTAGCTCCTGGGATTAGCAAAGCCTCCGGTGGACATCTCAATACAAATCCAGGCGGCAGCACCATTTGCACTTTTTTCACAGCTGTGTACAAATTTGCAGTTGCGAATGCATTAGTATACATCTCTGAAGCAAGCCCAAAGGCAGTAAAAATGACTATCTAGTAGATTGTAATAATATTTAACATATACGAATATATCTATATATCTCAAATACAAAAATAAACTAGGCACAGATAGCGTAGAATGTTAAAAACACAATGGTTTATTTAGGAATCATCAAACGTACAGCAGAAAAGTTAAAAACTGGCAAATCAGGGCTTACAAGCCAGTCAGTAGAAATGACCGTGGTTCTGTTTTCAAACCAGCAACCAGCTTCCAATATCGTCTGGACTCGTTAGCCCCTGATATGTATGGCAGTTTTTAACTTTTCTAGCAGTGGGCTTGTACAAGATTCGCTGACCGATGATGGAGTATAAAGATACACAAAGCATGATTGCAACATCTGTAGACATTAAAAGTGGGCCTCAGTCCTCACACCTTCAGGTGCATGGCTGTGCACCAGGGAAGTGCTTTGTAGCGGCATTAGTTTAAAATCCCAAACTCAACTGCAGCAATAGGCGCAAGGAAAGCCGTGACTGCCTTGACTCACTGGCCTGATGAGGAGTGTCCCGCCTCCTCCACAGGCCCCGCCTCCTCTACAGACCCCACCTCCTCTACAGACCCCACCTTCTCTACAGACCCACCCCCATTAGGGCTGCTTTCAGAAATTTCCCGGGCTGGTTTTCCATCCCAATCCGCCCCTGCTCAGTTGTCTCAGTGTGTGGACAGTTTTATTCCAGCCACAATACAGTGTGCAGCATATGAATTGAATAAATCATTCATACCAGACTATCTACTATACTAAGCATTTTACATATCTCTGCATGTTTCCCATCATATTTTCCCTTCTTTTCATTACACTAAGGGAAAAAAGCATTGATGATATTCTTGAAATCTTAAAATAACTTCCAGTCAATGTAATGCTGTGTGGAAATGTTGGGCATTTGTACTGTAATTTAAAAGTAACTGAAATTGATCTTCATACTAAAGAGACGTTTCTCTGAATGATACATTTCTTTTTATAATGTACGTTTGTGCTTCAAACTTCACCCAGGTTAGATTTTTTGTAAAAAAAAATGTTGATGTTTAATTCAGAGAGAATACGATGAATCTGTTCCCCTCAAACGTTTCCTGTCATCGTCTCTCTTACAGTTTACAGAACAATCTCATTAAATCGGAAGGGGCACAGTACCTGGCTAAGTCTCTACTGCTGAACCGCACGCTGAAGGCGCTGAAGTGAGTTTCTGCAGCTACACTACCACTCACGTGTCAGTTCCTTGTCAGTCAGCAGCAGATAATGACTCCTATGTACTCATGCAATAGAACAGAATAACATCTCTTCAAGGTTCTATAAAAAGGTTTTCATTATGTTCAACAACCAGAGACTGAAACAAATCCTGGCAGCTTTACAGCTGGTTTCCTATTAGATAGAAGAGTTTAAGAATGCAAGAAATAAATCAGATTCAATTAGTAAATACGGCCACTGCTCTATTAATCTTATTTGGCTTTATTCAGAGACGGACGCTAATGTGATTGCAGATGCGACTTGGTACGTAACGCAGCTGCGAAAGTATGCTAATGGTTCCAAAGCTTACCCGAGTATAGACGCCTTCTCATATGTGTATGACATCACTTACCTGCGTAAATATCGGTAACATCGAGCGGCCATCTTGTCTGACCAGTCGCAGACTCTGCAGCTCTCCTGACTCGCAGAGGCTTCTCATGCTGCGTCGGAGATCACAAGGGCTAATTTATGCACGCCCATGTAATGCGTACAAACGATGAAATGCGCCTGTGTTTTTCTGTCCACCCCCATGTTACCACCCCCAAATGCTGACTGCCTGTCACTCACTTTGCAAGTGGATCTATTGTGCGCCCGTAATCGCAATGCAGTGCGGCTTATAGGCATGCGCACAATCACTCGATCTGCATCCGCAATCGACATTGTGTTCATCTTTGAATCATGCCCATAGCCGACATCAGCAATGAAGGTAAAATATGTGGAAGGCGCTAGTATGTGTGTCTATGAAATCCAATCAGAATACATTAGGTGCAGCTGGCTAGTTTAAGGGGTCTATTTACTAAGCAGTGTTTGGAGACAGAGTGAAAAGTGATAAGGTACCAGCCAATCAGCTCCCAACTGTCATTTTTCAAACACAGCCTGTGAGATGGCAGTTGGGAGCTGATTGGCTGGTACCTTATCACTTTTCACTCTGTCTCCAAACACTGCTTAATAAATAGACCCCTAAGAGAGGTGTGCACTCCTCCCAATATGAAGGGTAAAAAAGAATCACAGACTGCGCACTCAAAAAGATATTTAGTCTAATACATTTTTTAAAAATACATATTTTAATTGAAACCAATACGTATAAACAGCCATATAAAATAAATTCCGTATGAACACAAAATGATAATTTTCTACTATAATGTATATAGGGAATTTCTGAGAATCACAATATCATATTAAATAAAATACAATATAATAAAATGAAATGGATATAAAAATAAAAAGATTAAGTATAGACATAAAAAACAGAGGCCCTCATTCAGAGCCGTACGCTCTGAATGAGGGCCGCCCTCCATAAAAATGGAGCGTCCTCCTGGATGCTCGTATAGCTGTGGGTCACCACCCACAGCCTATACGAGCGTGCAGTTTGATGGCCGCGATGGTCGTGACCATCGCGACCATCGAAACTGCGAGCCGGAGCCTGCGGTTGAGGTTTTCAACCGCAAGCCCCGGAGTGATTTTGGCTCTATCAGAGCCAAAATCACTCCCACTGACATCACTAGTGATGTCAGTGGGCCGGCTTCTGACGGGAGGCGTTCCCGTGGGAACGCCCCCGTCAGGGAGGCACTCCCCCAGCACGCCCACCAAAGGGGGCGTGCTGTCAATCAACATCGACAGCACGCCCCCTTTGATCAGACACAACGAGCGAAGGACTTTCCTTCGCTCGTCGCGTCTGGCGCATGTGCACGACGGAGCTCCCTCCGTCGTGCGCATGCTCAGTGCAGAACATCGACCCACTTGCGAGCGGACAGCCGCTCGCGAGTGGGTCTGAATCAGGGCCTGAGTCACCAGCAGCAGATCAATAAAGGACAATAGAAAAGCAGCGTTCACTAAAAAACATGTAGAGAATAAATTGTAAAGTATCTATTCAAGTGCTTGACAGTCATGTAGCAGTAATTCAGGAATAATGTTTCAGCTCGTGCTACAAATAAAGTCTGATTATAGTATCACACCAATGTAGGCAAAACATCTGCTGCTACTTAATATCAGAATCAAAGGCTTGTCAGTTCAGGAACACAGAGACCTGGTAAAGTCAATAGTATGCTTCACACCGTGCTGGAAATCTTGGTGTCTAGTAATTAAAGCAGGCTTACCGGTGAAGGTGCCCATCCATATAGCGATATTTGCAAGCGATTGCACGATAACGACATCGTGCATGCATCGTGCAGTTATGTCGGAAATGACCAGCGATGCGCACGTCTGCTGGTCGTTTCCGACATCTATCATCGGGCAAACCTGATGATATTGTCAGGTTCAGCATGTTGCCAGATAATTGATGAGCCTGCACTGAACGTCTGCTCGTTCGGTGCAGGCTCATCACAGAAGGAGAAACGACAGCACGATTACAATGTCGTAATCGTGCTCTCGTTTCTCCGTCGGCTAGTGGATGGGCACCTTAATAATCAGCAGTCTGGTCGGGACCAGATGGTAATCACAGGTCTGTGTCTCCGCGGCTTATTCAACACACAAGACAACTTCGTCCATGGGATGACATTACTATATGGTCCTGACCAGACTGCTGATTCTTGCCAGGAAGCCTGCTTTAATTACTAGACACCAAGATTTCCAGCACGGTGTGAAGCATACTATTGACTTTACCGGATCTCTGTGTTCCTGAACTGACAAGCCTTTGATTCTGATATTAAGTAGCAGCAGATGTTTTGCCTACATTGGTGTGATACTATAATCAGACTTTATTTGTAGCATGAGCTGAAACATTATTCCTGAATTACTGCTACATGACTGTCAAGCACCTGAATAGATCCAATTTATTCTGTACATGTTTTTAGTGAACGCTGCTTCACAAGACTTTTCTATTGTCCTTTATTGATCTGCTGCTGGTGAATCTTTTTTTATTTTTATATCCATTTCATTTTATTATATTGTATTTAATTTAATATGATATTGTGATTCTCAGAAATTCCCTTTATACATAATAGTAGAAAATTGTCATTTTGTGTTCATACGGAATATCTTTTATATGGATTTTTATATGTATTGATTCGTCTCAATTGAAGTATGTCTTTTTTTATAAACTTATTAGACTCGTTGGCTCTGAATATCTCTTGAGTGAGCAGTCTGTGATTCTTCTTTGCTTTCCATAGCCGACATCACCAAGCTCCTTGGCTGAGACCTGGTGAAGCGGCTGCAGTGAGATGGTACCAACACAGAGATGCCCAAACTGCCCAAGGAGTGGCCAAATGGGCATTGGACACAATACCTGTTATATTGGAATCGGTATGAAACACTGCCGGCCGCATGGCCGACAGATGAGCAGAGTCCGGCAGCGGACGCCCGACAGCGCTGGAAATCCCGATCGTCCTAAGGTAAGTATAAACTAACCTAACCCCCTAACCCTCCTTAGGGGTGCCTAACCCTAACCTCCCCCCCCAAGTGCCTAACCCTAATCCCCCCCTTCCCCGCTGCCTAAACCTAAGTCCCCCGGGGGGTGCCTAACCCTAAGTCCCCCCCGGGGGTGCCTAACCCTAACCCTCCCCCTAGCCTAACCCTAACCCTCCCGGGGGGATGCCTAACCCTAAGTCACCCCCGGGTGCCCTAAACCTAACCCTCCCCCCCGCAGCTGTCCGCTCACGGCGCCCGGCATCCCTTCGATCGGGATGCCGGGCGCCTGTCTCCCGGTGTCGGGGAAATGTCAGGCGTTTACATCTAGACGCCGGTCATTTCACCCTCGCCGGGATATGACAGTTGGGAAGCCGGCTGTCGGTATTAAGGCAGCCGGTTTCCCGATTGTATACCGTTATATCCTTTCCCGCTCATGGTGAAATCATGTAACTATAAAGGCAAATTAGCTACCGTATATGTGGTACATATTCTATTGGTAGCAGCATATGTAGGGTCTGTGACTATTAATTTACTGGGTAATGTAAACACGATGGGCACTAGAGCTATATGTAACATTCTATTTAGTGTTTTCTGCTGCTGGATAAAGTACGTGACCAAACAGTAAGTGGATAGAATAGATATAAATCTTCACACAGATTCTTCCATCCCTAACCACTCCTCATCTATATTTAGTGTGTGCAATGACCTTCATCTAGCAGAAGCTGTCCTCTCTCTACATGTTAGAAATCTGTATAGAAGTTGATGAATCGTGTTACAGAGCACTTAGTCCATGACGTTGGCTACAAAAATATACATAAAAAGGCGTTAAAGATATTTTTTACATCCTGATGTACCCGGAGGTCAAGAAAGTCAGTGCATTACTACTGCATAGTAACCAACTGTCCCTACGTTTTATAGGGATATTCCAAGGTCTTAAACATTTGTCCCTGGACATTTTCCCTATTTTTTCTGTACTGAACAACTGCACAGTACTCTTCCTATATTTCTGCATGTCAGGCATGATTCTTACAATCTATTCTAATGGTCTAGGCCAGTGGTTCTCAAACTCGGTCCTCAGGACCCCACGCAGTTCACTTTTTGCAGGTCACCCAGCAGGTGCCCAGGTGTATTCATTACTCACTGACACATTTTATAAGATCTACAGGTGCAGCTAATTATTTCACTAGTAATTATGTGAGGAGACCTGCAAAACATGCACTGTTTGGGGTCCTGAGGACCGACTTTGAGAACCTGTGGTCTAGGCCACAAGTTCTCAAACACGGTCCTCAGGACAACAAAACAGTGCATGTTTTCCAGGTCTCCTCAGAGAATCACAAGGGAAATAATTGTCTCCACCTGTGGATCTTTTAAAATGTGTCAGTGAGTAAGGAGTACACCTGTGCACTTGCTGGGTGACATGGAAAACGTGACCTGTGTGGGGTCCTGAGGACCAAGTTTGAGAACCACTGGTCTAGGCATTGGGAGGTAATATTTACTAAAAAGATGTATTTTAAATTAAAAAAGTACACTATTACAAAGATACAGTACACATACACAGGGGATTGCAGTGCTACAAGAACCGCTGAGACAGTATGACACCCAAGTGGTGGGGATGTACAGTCTCAGCAGTGTCCCCGAAAATATTCTAAATTGTCGGCAACTATGCTACTGTCTACTGAGTGGATGACTCATTCAGTGACTTGGTAGTTGGTGGTCCAGCAATTTCACCATTTGACTGTATATGACAGTGGTTCTCAAACTCAGTCCCCAAGGCACCCTAAAGATTTTCTGTCCAACCAGCCAGCTGGTTGATTGGTTGGAATGAAAATCTGGTAATGTATGGGAGTAACTGATGTTCAGCAATTTGCTCCTAAATGTCAGATAACAGATAAAATGGACGTCAGACAAGTTTGTTAAATGTTTGATCTAAACAATTTATACAAAAAACAGTTTTTGTCCACTTTCCGGCATTTGGGAGCAAATTGCTGATTGTCATTTGCTTTCATGCCTTACCAGATTTTCATTCCAACCATTCAACTAGTTGGCTGGTTGGACAGATAATCTTTAGATGTGTGGCCAGCTTAACAGTTAAGGTTTGAAGGATATCCATTCTTAAGCACAGGTGACTTAATTAAAACCTAATTTGTTTTGATTAATCCATCTGTGCTCAAACATGGACATCCTTAGAACCTGGACTGTTATGGTGCCTTGTGGACCGAGTTTGGGAAGCACTGAAAGTTTGTTTTATACATAAGAGGTGAGGTTTGGCGATGTAGTACAATGATAAAAGGATATCAGTCCTCAGGGACCACTGACAGTGCATGTTTTACAGATCTCCTAGTGGATGCACAGGCATATTCATTACTGGCTGACACATTTTAAAAAGATCCACAGACACATATTCTACCAGAAATGTAATTCAGGCTGTGCTTTCAGTCTTGGGTGTTTGAAGCCTCATATGCTGGCATGTCACCCAGAAGAGTGTCTGTCACTTTATATTATATTCTCACATTCTATAGTGTGAGGTCTGGAACTCATTATGGGTTTAGGGGCAATCTATAGCAAGGCAGAAAAGGTATCCTTGTTTACATAATGTTCCAAGTGTGCATTATCATTTAGTATGTTTTTTATATATAAGCAACTTATTGTGTCACTTTTAATTGGCATCGTAATCAAGCTGTACAATAGGGAGCAATTTTTGTTTACCGGGCACCCAGATCTATAGCCCTAGGCCTTGCCAGGCTAAAATAAATCTGGCCATACACCAGACCAACTTTCCTCCAACCATTCAACTAGTTGGTTGGTTGTAATGAAAATCTGGTAATGTATCATTTGCTCCCAAACAACTTAAAACAGACGAAAGCTGTCGTTCAGACTGGCCTGAATGACCTTTTTTTTATGTTATCTGGTGTTTGGGAGCAAACGGCTGATTGACATTTGCTCCCATGCACTACCGGAGTTTCATTCCAACCAACCAGTTGGGTGGTTGAAGGAAAGTTGGTCTGGTGAATGAGAAAACTTAAGACTCTACTTTGTTCCCCGACAGCATAAAGAAGAACAACATTGGGGTAGAGGGAGCAAAGAGCCTGGCTGCAAGTCTGAGAGAGAACCAGGTGCTACAGGAGCTGTGGTGAGTTCTAGATCTACATCTATCAGCTAGTTCTAGTGCCCAGGCTGCAATCTCAGAGGACGTCTGCACTCTGCTCTTCAAATCTCGGTCTAATCTTTAAACCTTTTTCATCGATATGTTACTGTTATTTGTAGTAATCCATGTCCACCTGCTTTTCTCTTTCTTACTGTTGTGTTGCAGGTTATCGAGCAATACCCTAGGGGACTTAGGAGCTGCAGCCCTAGCTGAAGCGCTCGCCACAAATTCAAGTTTAAGCACCCTTGAGTGAGTCACATTCAAAGTGGGTAGAGAGATTAATAATATGCAGCAAAGTTGGGAATGTGAGGGGTACATGGAGGGGATTCCTGGCATATCTTTCCAGAGATCTTTACAAAGTTATCTCCATTGTGGGTAAGCAAGTGTACCTTACAGAGCTGTAGCTCAGTTGGGGTTTTATTCATATCTTATTAATGATTTAACACATTTTAGTGTTAGTGCACCGTGGTCATCATGTCCATCATTGTGAGTATAGTAACAGGGTAGAGATCTGCAAGTCTCATAGGAAATTATATTCTACAAACTGGAGAACGACAAATTAAGGTCTTGCTGTATTGACCATTCCCTGAGCAGTATTTTCAGGTTGTTGGATGAAATACTGACCATTTAGAACTTGTCGTGATAAGTCGTAGTTATCAGCAGGTCTTGTTGTATTGACCACTGCCTGTCTACAGGTCCTGATATAATGAGTAGTATTTCCAGTTCTTGTTGGGCTGAGTAGTGACTATATACAGGACTTGTTATAAGTCGTAGTTTTCAGCACGTCTTGTTGGATTGAGTACTAACTATAAGCTGGACTAGTTGTGATAAGTAGTAGTTATAAGCAGGTCTTGTTAGGTTGAGTAGTGACGATAAGCAGGACTCGTTGTCATAAGTCGTAGTTATCAGCAGGTTTTGTTGTATTAATCTCTACCTGTTTACAGGTCCTGGGCTAATGAGCAGAAGTTCCAGGTCTTGTCGGGTTGCGTAGTGACTATAAGCAGGACTTGCTGTAATAAGCCGTGTTTATCTGCAGGTCTTGTTGGGGTTGTGTAGTGACTATAAGCAGGACTTGCTGTAATAAGCTGTATTTATCTGCAGGTCTTGTCGGGTTGCGTAGTGACTATAAGCAGGACTTTTTGTAATAAGCCGTGTTTATCTGCAGGTCTTGTCGGGTTGTGTAGTGACTATAAGCAGGACTTGCTGTAATAAGCTGTGTTTAGCTGCAGGTCTTGTTGGGTTGTGTAGTGACTATAAGCAGTACATGCTGTAATAAGCCGTGTTTATCTGCAGGTCTTGTCGGGTTGTGTAGTGACTATAAGCAGGACTTGATGTAATAAGCTGTGTTTAGCTGCAGGTCTTGTTGGGTTGCGTAGTGACTATAAGCAGGACTTGCTGTAATAAGCTGTGTTTATCTGCAGGTCTTGTCGGGTTGTGTAGTGACTATAAGCAGGACTTGCTGTAATAAGCCGTGTTTAGCTGCAGGTCTTGTCGGGTTGTGTAGTGACTATAAGCAGGACTTGCTGTAATAAGCCGTGTTTAGCTGCAGGTCTTGTTGGGTTGTGTAGTGACTATAAGCAGGACTTGCTGTAATAAGCCGCGTTTATCTGCAGG
Organism: Taudactylus pleione; assembly: GCA_031769625.1. Classification (NCBI taxonomy): domain Eukaryota; kingdom Metazoa; phylum Chordata; class Amphibia; order Anura; family Myobatrachidae; genus Taudactylus; species Taudactylus pleione. The sequence continues at coordinate 6,263,586 of JAUIMM010000450.1, forward strand.
TCTTGTCGGGTTATGTAGTGACTATAAGCAGGACTTGCTGTAATAAGCCGTGTTTAGCTGCAGGTCTTGTCGGGTTGTGTAGTGACTATAAGCAGGACTTGCTGTAATAAGCCGTGTTTAGCTGCAGGTCTTGTCGGGTTGCGTAGTGACTATAAGCAGGACTTGCTGTAATAAGCCGTGTTTATCTACAGGTCTTGTTGGGTTGTGTAGTGACTATAAGCAGGACTTGCTGTAATAAGCCGTGTTTATCTGCAGGTCTTGTTGGGTTGTGTAGTGACTATAAGCAGGACTTGCTGTATTAAGCCGTGTTTATCTGCAGGTCTTGTTGGGGTTGCGTAGTGACTATAAGCAGGACTTGCTGTAATAAGCCGTGTTTAGCTGCAGGTCTTGTCGGGTTGCGTAGTGACTATAAGCAGGACTTGCTGTAATAAGCCGTGTTTAGCTGCAGGTCTTGTCGGGTTGTGTAGTGACTATAAGCAGGACTTGCTGTAATAAGCCGCGTTTATCTGCAGGTCTTGTCGGGTTGTGTAGTGACTATAAGCAGGACTTGCTGTAATAAGCCGTGTTTATCTGCAGGTCTTGTCGGGTTGCGTAGTGACTATAAGCAGGACTTGCTGTAATAAGCCGTGTTTAGCTGCAGGTCTTGTCGGGTTGTGTAGTGACTATAAGCAGGACTTGCTGTAATAAGCCGTGTTTAGCTGCAGGTCTTGTTAGGTTGTGTAGTGACTATAAGCAGGACTTGCTGTAATAAGCCGTATTTATCTGCAGGTCTTGTCGGGTTGTGTAGTGACTATAAGCAGGACTTGCTGTAATAAGCCGTGTTTATCTGCAGGTCTTGTCGGGTTGTGTAGTGACTATAAGCAGGACTTGCTGTAATAAGCCGTGTTTATCTGCAGGTCTTGTTGGGGTTGCGTAGTGACTATAAGCAGGACTTGCTGTAATAAGCCGTGTTTAGCTGCAGGTCTTGTCGGGTTGCGTAGTGACTATAAGCAGGACTTGCTGTAATAAGCCGTGTTTATCTGCAGGTCTTGTTGGGTTGTGTAGTGACTATAAGCAGGACTTGCAGTAATAAGCTGTGTTTATCTGCAGGTCTTGTTGGGTTGTGTAGTGACTATAAGCAGGACTTGCTGTAATAAGCCGTGTTTATCTGCAGGTCTTGTTGGGGTTGCGTAGTGACTATAAGCAGGACTTGCTGTAATAAGCCGTATTTATCTGCAGGTCTTGTCGGGTTGTGTAGTGACTATAAGCAGGTCTTGCTGTAATAAGCCGTGTTTATCTGCAGGTCTTGTTGGGGTTGCGTAGTGGCTATAAGCAGGACTTGCTGTAATAAGCCGTGTTTAGCTGCAGGTCTTGTCGGGTTGCGTAGTGACTATAAGCAGGACTTGCTGTAATAAGCCGTATTTATCTGCAGGCCTTGTCGGGTTGCGTAGTGACTATAAGCAGGACTTGCTGTAATAAGCCGTGTTTATCTGCAGGTCTTGTCGGGTTGTGTAGTGCCTATAAGCAGGACTTGCTGTAATAAGCTGTATTTATCTGTAGGTCTTGTTGGGTTGTGTAGTGACTATAAGCAGGACTTGCTGTAATAAGCCGTGTTTATCTGCAGGTCTTGTTGGGTTGCGTAGTGACTATAAGCAGGACTTGCTGTAATAAGCCGTGTTTAGCTACAGGTCTTGTTGGGGTTGCGTAGTGACTATAAGCAGGACTTGCTGTAATAAGCCGTATTTATCTGCAGGTCTTGTCGGGTTGTGTAGTGACTATAAGCAGGACTTGCTGTAATAAGCCGTGTTTATCTGCAGGTCTTGTTGGGGTTGCGTAGTGACTATAAGCAGGACTTGCTGTAATAAGCCGTGTTTAGCTGCAGGTCTTGTCGGGTTGCGTAGTGACTATAAGCAGGACTTGCTGTAATAAGCCGTATTTATCTGCAGGCCTTGTCGGGTTGCGTAGTGACTATAAGCAGGACTTGCTGTAATAAGCCGTGTTTAGCTGCAGGTCTTGTCGGGTTGCGTAGTGACTATAAGCAGGACTTGCTGTAATAAGCCGTGTTTATCTGTAGGTCTTGTCGGGTTGTGTAGTGACTATAAGTAGGACTTGCTGTAATAAGCCGTGTTTATCTGTAGGTCTTGTTGGGTTGTGTAGTGACTATAAGCAGGACTTGCTGTAATAAGCCGTGTTTATCTGCAGGTCTTGTTGGGTTGTGTAGTGACTATAAGCAGGACTTGCTGTAATAAGCCGTGTTTATCTGCAGGTCTTGTCGGGTTGCGTAGTGACTATAAGCAGGACTTGCTGTAATAAGCTGTGTTTATCTACAGGCCTTGTCGGGTTGCGTAGTGACTATAGGCAGGACTTGCTGTAATAAGCCGTGTTTATCTGCAGGTCTTGTCGGGTTGCGTAGTGACTATAAGCAGGACTATTATAATGCATAGTAACCATCTGCAAGTCTTTTGATGAGCAGGGAGTATCTTCAGGTCGTATGATATCAGGTTAGTTTTTTGTGATACAGGAACTTTCAACAGGAGTTTTTCTTTATTAATTAGTTTTCTCTTCTACAAAGGATGGCTGCTAATAAACTTACATTATGAGTTTACTAATCTGTTTGGAAATCAGTCTTTGACTTACAGTTTACATGGTTCATTTAGTCCTAGACCGAGTTAGTAAGAACATTTTATACTTTGGAATTTAACAGCTGCCAAACATGTTCATTGGACCTTCTTCTTTCCTGACAATACAAAGAGGATTCCACTGGAGTCAGATCAGTTAGCATTATCTGTTTAGTTTTGTTGAATGGATCTGTGTCCTGTAGGTCTCCAGTAGTTTCTTATAAACTGTTTTATCCTTACTGAAATAGTGTGTTCAGTCTACAGAGTAATTCCATCAGCAACCACGGACTGAAATGCTTGACCTATGGCTTAAGTCAGAACCACAGCCTGAAATACCTTAAGTGAGTGTTTTTTACTTTTTTGAATACTATGATTATCAATATTTAATAACTTTCTTAATTTACATATCATATAATTTGTGTTTATTTGAAACATATTTATATAAGCCCAGTTCCTTGGAGGGTAAGTACTGTGGGAAAGCTATACTGTATCACATGCAGGAATAATGTTCTACGCCTGCCGTCCAAATAACATAAATGCGTGTTGCATCTAGAATGGCGCCAGTCCTGGAGAGCGACTTCTGGTTGCTCCCATTGTTTGTTTGTAGCTTGGCTTTGCCAGCTAAGGGCTGGATTGAATTAGCCGCAAAAAGCCGAGGTTGGCGATAAGCGATGTTTTCGCCTCATTCGCGTGTTTTGAGGCGAAGTTTTTGCCTGCTTACTCAATGCGCACACACGTTTTTCGCCCTTTTCATTTGTAAAACAGGCGAAAATGCATATGGGTGAATGTAGCGAATAGCGGAACTGGCGAAAAGGCACGTTTTTTTGGGGGAAATCAGTCTGTACCCGCAATGAAGCCTAACTCACGCGGGGAATCAATATAGAAGTGTATTATTAGCCATAATAACAGTAATTATGGATCTTATTTTGAGTCAAAGGGCTGTTATATGCATATTTGCATAAGTGTGGGAAAATGATATTAAGCCATGTCTTTTATGAAAAATAATTGCTGTAGGTAAATTGGGGGTACATGAAAATGGGTACTAGTATATTTTTGGGTTTGTACAGTGCAGAATTTAAAAGTGTTAAAAATACACCTGCTGCAATTCAAATCTAAAAACACCTGTCCCATCCATACAGCCCCCCAAACACCTGTCCCACCCATACAGCCCCCCAAAATACTTGCCCCATTTTCCAACACAAATGACATATCTTTTTTGGGGTGAATTTAGATAATTTTTTTAGCCTAATTAGTCATTAGGGGGGGTGTCCAAAGGTTTCTGAACCGAGCCCCCACATTTGTACCCCAAAATATGGATTTTGCACTGCTTTTCTCCTGCCTTTTGCTGGAGAAACTTTTTCGCCTGTTTTTGCCCCTGTGGAGTTTTTGCCTATGTGAAAACATCCTGGAATTGAATAGGACGATACTTCGGAAACAGGTGAAAACCGCGCATTGGCGAAAACTTTTCGCCTATCGCGGCTTTTCGCCTCTAATTGAATACGGGCCTATGACTGTAACATGAATATCCATAGAGCTAAAAAGGCACCAGGTACATTGGGAAAGTTATCTCCAGAGCAGATGCCTAAGCAATATGCAAGCATCAGGGATGTGGCTCATTGTGGAAGGCCCTAGAAAAGGTTTGTCATGTCTTACTAAGATCATTCTCCACCTTCTCCTTTATTGCCCAGTGATATTGTTGTATGCCATTATATGCAGTGGCATTGACATCTAATGTAAGTACCTTGAAATGTAACCATTTATGGCACCTTGTTCCACACCCACCCAAGGGCCGTATTCAATTAGCAGCGAACACGGGCGATTATCGCCAAAACAGAGACGGCAAGTTTTCACCATCTCAGACCAGGTGAACAAAAATGCAAAATCCCTATTTTTGACTAAAAATGTGGGGATTTCTTTCAGAACCCTTTCAACCCCCCCCCCTTCCACCTTTAATGATAAATGACCCTAAACATTTTTTTGGAAAGTTGTGTAATTTGGTGAAAAATTACCGATCACATTTTTGGAGGAAAAAAAACCCCCCAAAATCTTTGAAAATGGGTATAGTATTGGGTCTGGTATTTCGGGGGGCGATATGGATGCGTCAAGTGTTTGAAACATTGCACGTGGTTGCAGCAGGCACTTTAACGGTTTTTAAAAGTGAGCTTTTACGACACTAAAATATACTGTACTTGCACCCATTTTAAGGTATCCCCAATTTACGTGGAACAGTAATTTCTGGAAAAATATTGCTTTCTATAATTTTCTTACATTTTTTTTCATATACGCAAATTACCGCCAACCGACGCAATTTAAATACCCTAAATACTTTTATTACGGACAATAATACACTTCTAACTTATTTTTTCCGATGTACGTCAGCCATTTTTTGGGGCACAGATGCAATTTCCTGCTTGTCCTAACTTTTTCGCCTGTTTTTTGGGTGAAAATCGTCCGTTATCGCCTTTTTTTATAGCATAAATCAGCAGATTTCGCCGCTAATTGAATACGGCACAAAGCTGGAATTGCAGCTCCTATTTAGGAACATCAATACAAGTTAGAATAAACAATGCACATTTGGGCAGAGATGTCAGCTTATTGCAGAGCTTTTGATGAGACGATATATAATTTGTGCTTTGTTTCTCGCTCTCCAGCCTACGAGAGAATTCCATCAGCATTGAGGGTGCCCAGGCACTGGCACAGTCTCTCCAGAAATACACCACCCTGGCACACTTGGAGTAAGTAAGGCTCTCTGTAATGATTTGCCAAAGAGGAGTATGTCTAATGTTTGCTGCGTGATGTCAGCTATCAGCTGTGCAATCAAGAATTAAACTGCGCACAAATAAAACAGTGCGTCTCTATCCCTCTGCCTATAGCCTGACTGCAAATCTGTTGCACGACGACGGCGTTGAGGCTCTCTCCGCAGCGCTGAGAGAGAACCGGAGCTTGGAGTCTCTACAGTAGGTGCCCACATTTCAATGAATCCATAACTGAACATTTTGATGATGTGATGATAATGAAACATTACCTACATTATTTATAAAGTATGTTACCAAGAAGAGAAATATTGAGTCAAAACTAGATTTCCTACGATATTCTAGATACAGCATATACAGTTGACCAAATGACATAGCAAAGGCATTATATATAGTGGCTCAGTCCACAAAGCACACCCTATTACCAATATCACATACGTTTTGCCATATTCACATCATTTCCATACCCACACTGCTATATTCCAGACAAAAGGACCTATTGCAGGGGCATTCAACATGCGGCCCTCCAGCTTCTTTGTGGAACTACAAATCCCAGCATGCCCTGCCACAGATTTGCTAGTAGGCATACTAAAGCTGTGGCAGGGCAGCTGGAAGGCTCTATGTTGAATACACCTGACCCATTGGATACTCTATACTAAGCTATTCATGGCCTTGCCATCTCTCTTTCAGTCTCCAGTGGAATCTGCTGCTGGTGGGGTCAGCGCGCTCCCTCGCAAGTGCTCTGCGGGTGAACCAGAGTCTACGTTGTTTAGGGTAAGTGTGCGCCGAATTTATATGTTGTCAATCACAACAGTCTTGTAACAGTGAAATGGATTGGTGCTCTGTGAGCTTAGCTCTTTGTACAGAAATATAAGTACATATATAAGATATGGACAGAATACTTAAAATTGTGCCCTATGTTTAACATAGTTTAACAAATGCAGGATATGATGGTCTAATTCTGTATTTCCTAATCTGATTAGCTTGCAGGAAAATGCCATCGGAGATGAGGGTCTGTCTGCACTATCTAGCGCCTTGCAGGAGAACTCTACTCTCACTGCTCTGTAGTAAGTCTTGAAATAAATGTAACGACTCTAAAAGTAGATGGAGAGGTGAACTCGGAGAGGGTGTGACGACGCTAGACTTGGACATTAACAATTGGATATTATCAAACTGGCCCAGTGGGACTGATAATAAATATTTGGTTATTGGTTACTCATTCAGCAAAACCATAAGTACAATGGGGTTGAGTACAGGATCCCGACAGGGTTAGGATACCGACAGCTGTCATCAGTATTCTAACCCTCTCTACCGACTGCCTAAACCTAACCCTCCTCCTCCCCCTAGTGCCTAAATCTAATCTCCCCCCCCCCCCCCCAGTGCCTAACCGTAACCCTCCCCCCTTAGTGCCTAACCCTCCCCCTAGCCCCTATTTACCGTGCGGATAATGGTGTCAGGATTCCGGCACCGGCATTCTAAGCGCCGCCATCATGACTGTTTTTATTATAACTACATCCAGTACAATGCTATGTGTGTGTTACAATGTTTATTTGCCAGTAAGAAATTAATCCTGCATGACTAATGACTACATTAAGTTACTTTTTTCCCATACCAATATACCCATTGTCTCCTGTCTAGCTACTTAGTACAAGCCTTTACAGGGACCTATCTCAGCTGGGAGTCCACAGGGAGATAGGGGACATCTGTAAAGCCCAGTTTCATCACTTAATATACTGGAAACCAATAGTGGCCGCCTCGGACCAAGAGTTAAAGGGGGGAGAGAGAGGTGGGGGTTGGAGAAACCGGTCCTGATTAGAGGGACAGAATCCTGTCAGACTAAGAATATTAGAGAAGCACGACCAGGGGATGGACAATCCCCACTATTTGTCTGCACAAGGAGTGGAGGAGCATGCGGTGAAATGAGGAGGAGTGGAGGAGCATGCGGTGAAATGAGGAGGAGTGGAGGAGCATGAGGTGAAATGAGGAAGAGGAGTGGAGGAGCATGAGGTGAAATGAGGAGGAGTGGAGGGGCATGCGGTGAAATGACGAGGAGTGAAGGAGTATGAGGTGAAATGAGGAGGAGGAGTGGAGGAGCATGAGGTGAAATGAGGAGGAGGAGTGGAGGAGCATGAGGTGAAATGAGGAGGAGGAGTGGAGGAGCATGCGGTGAAATGAGGAGGAGTGGAGGAGCATGCGGTGAAATGAGGAAGAGGAGTGGAGGAGCATGAGGTGAAATGAGGAAGAGGAGTGGAGGAGCATGAGGTGAAATGAGGAGGAGGAGTGGAGGAACATGAGGTGAAATGAGGAGAAGGAGTGGAGGGGCATGAGGTGAAATGAGGTGGAGGAGTATGAGGTGAAATGAGGAGGAGGAGTAGAGGAGCATGAGGTGAAATGAGGAGTGGAGGAGCATGCGGTGAAATGAGGAGGAGTGGAGGAGCATGCGGTGAAATGAGGAGTGGAGGAGCATGCGGTGAAATGAGGAGGAGTGGAGGAGCATGCGGTGAAATGAGGAGGAGTGGAGGAGCATGAGGTGAAATGAGGAGGAGGAGTGGAGGAGCATGAGGTGAAATGAGGAGGAGTGGAGGAGCATGAGGTGAAATGAGGAAGAGGAAGAGGAGCATGAGGTGAAATGAGGAAGAGGAGTGGAGAAGCATGAGGTGAAATGAGGAGGAGGAGTGGAGGAGCATGAGGTGAAATGAGGAGGAGGAGTGGAGGAGCATGAGGTGAAATGAGGAGGAGGAGTGGAGGAGCATGCGGTGAAATGAGGAGGAGGAGGAGTGGAGGAGCATGCGGTGAAATGAGGAGGAGTGGAGGAGCATGAGGTGAAATGAGCAGGAGTGGAGGAGCATGAGGTGAAATGAGCAGGAGTGGAGGAGCATGAGGTGAAATGAGCAGGAGTGGAGGGGCATGAGGTGAAATGAGGAGGAGTGGAGGGGCATGTGATGAAGTGAGGAGCATGAGGTGAAATGAGGAGGAATGGAGAAGCATGAGGTGAAATGAGGAATGGAGGAGCATGAGGTGAAATGAGGAGGAGTGGAGGAGCATGAGGTGAAATGAGGAAGATGAGTGGAGGAGCATGAAGTGAAGTGAGGAAGAGGAGTGGAGGAGCATGAAGTGAAATGAGGAGGAGTGGAGGAGCATGAGGTGAAATGAGGAGGAGGAGTGGAGGAGCATGAGGTGAAATGAGGAGGAGGAGTGGAGGAGCATGAGGTGAAATGAGGAGGAGTGGAGGGGCATGCGGTAAAATGAGGAGTGGAGGAGCATGAGGTGAAATGAGGAGGAGTGGAGGAGCATGAGGTGAAATGAGGAGGAGTGGAGGGGCATGAGGAGAAGTGAAGGGGCATGTGATGAAATGAGGAGGAGTGGAGGGGCATGAGGTGAAATGAGCAGGAGTGGAGGAGCATGAGGTGAAATGAGGAGGAGTGGAGGAGCATGAGGTGAAATGAGGAGGAGTGGAGGGGCATGAGGTGAAATGAGGAGGAGTGGAGGAGCATGAGGTGAAATGAGGAGGAGTGGAGGGGCATGTGATGAAATGAGGAGGAATGGAGGAGCATGAGGTGAAATGAGGAGGAATGGAGGAGCATGAGGTGAAATGAGGAGGAATGGAGAAGCATGAGGTGAAATGAGGAGGAGTGGAGGAGCATGAGGTGAAATGAGCAGTAGTGGAGGGGCATGAGGTGAAATGAGGAGGAGTGGAGGGGCATGTGATGAAATGAGGAGGAGTGGAGGAGCATGAGGTGAAATGAGCAGGAGTGGAGGAGCATGAGGTGAAATGAGGAGGAGTGGAGGGGCATGAGGGGAAATGAGGAGGAGTGGAGAGGCATGAGGTGAAATGAGGAGGAGGAGTGGAGGAGCATGCGGTGAAATGAGGAGGAGGAGGAGTGGAGGAGCATGCGGTGAAATGAGGAGGAGTGGAGGAGCTTGCGGTGAAATGAGGAGGAGTGGAGGAGCATGAGGTGAAATGAGCAGGAGTGGAGGAGCATGTGGTGAAATGAGGAGGAGTGGAGGGGCATGTGGTGAAATGAGGAGGAGTGGAGGGGCATGTGATGAAATGAGGAGGAGTGGAGGGGCATGAGGTGAAATGAGGAGGAGTGGAGGAGCATGAGGTGAAATGAGGAGTGGAGGGGCATGTGATGAAATGAGGAGGAATGGAGGAGCATGCGGTGAAATGAGGAGGAATGGAGGAGCATGAGGTGAAATGAGGAGGAATGGAGGAGCATGAGGTGAAATGAGGAGGAGTGGAGGGGCATGTGATGAAATGAGGAGGAATGGAGGAGCATGAGGGGAAATGAGGAGTAGAGGAGCAGGAGGTGAAATGAGGAGGAGTGGAGAAGCATGAGGTGAAATGAGGAGGAATGGAGGAGCATGAGGTGAAATGTGGAGGAGCATGAGGTGAAATGAGGAGGAGTGGAGGGGCATGTGATGAAATGAGGAGTGGAGGAGCATGAGGTGAAATGAGGAGTGGAGGAGCATGAGGTGAAATGAGGAGGAGTGGAGGGGCATGTGATGAAATGAGGAGTGGAGGAGCATGAGGTGAAATGAGGAGTGGAGGAGCATGAGGTGAAATGAGGAGGAGTGGAGGAGCATGAGGTGTAATGAGGAGTGGAGGGGCATGCGGTGAAATGAGGAGGGGTGGAGGAGCATGAGGTGAAATGAGGAGGAGTGGAGGAGCATGTGGTGAAATGGATGTGTGCCGAGAATGATGAGGTTAAACTAATGTGAGTAGAGAAGTGTAAGATAAATGAATGGGGGGTGGAGAAGGTTGAGGTGAAATGAGGTGGTGTGGAGAAAGGTGAGGTTAAGTGAATGCAGATGTGTCCTCATACACTGTGGCTTCAGCCACACCCCTCTCGGTGCACCAGGTCCAGTGTGACTTGGCAGCGCCGAGCGTCTTTCTTGCTCAAAATGTGCGTTTTATGTGCATAAGTAAAACTGGAAGGAATAAAACTACTTTGCTGGATTACGCTGATCAATTTGATGTCCGACAATTATACATCTGTGTAAGAATGGGTCTAAATGTGTATATGAAGTGCAGCGGCCGCGGCTTTTTCCCACGCCAAGCTCCATTGTGCTACATCTGCGACTTTGTACTTGTTTAAAACCAAGTACTGTGCGGTAAAAGTCGCAGCCCCTCGTCTCTAGCACTGAGAGTGATGTTTTGTTGCGTCTGCGATGCGAATAAGATGCAACATTTTAAGAAAATGATGGTTTGCGACTCCTTCAGAGGGGCTCCATCACCCCGGGTACCTCATGCCACATGGCGTACTGACGCTAGCTGTATGAGGACACATGTATAGGTGTGGAGTAGACATGATATTAGGTGGAGAATGAGGTTGTTAAATGAGTAAGTGTAAAATAAATGTAAAATATATTACACCATACAAGACATCAATTTAAAAACAATTTGGTTTTAGAGTAATATTTTTGTATTTAAACCAGTTTAAAAAAAGTGACCCGATTAAATTACACGTGTTACAAAATTGTAGTTGCTGTTACTCAAAGATAAACTGAAAGCCTACAGCTTATACAGAACTTTCACAATTGTTTCTGCAATTGTTTTTTTGAGGGCATTTTGTACTATTTTACATTTCCTTATAGGTTTTGTTTACACAGAGAATCTTTTATAAGCGTCTATGCCGGGTATTTAATTTAGTTTTATTTGTTAAAAACAAAAAACACAGCTCTGCACACTTATGGGATCGGCAAAGATGCAGGCATAGACTGATGTTTTTTATGTGGTGTTTGATTTTATATTTGAATGTTTTTGAACTTTTCTTATTCCAGTTGCTGACACTAGAAATTAAAACTAGAATGTGCATCAAATCTGTCAGTGTTTTTACAGCTCACTTAAACCGGCCCATTCAACACTGACAGTTGCTAATTGCAATAAGGAATATTTCTGACAGATAATAAATACATAAATCAAAGCATCGGTTTGAACCAACACAATGATCAAATCGTTTGACATGAATGATATCATTTAAGTTCTAACTTCCATGACAGTATTTCTTCTATGAAACCATTTGTTAGGTAATAAAATTTTTCATCGACTGAGGCACTTTTCAGTGTGTTACCTATTTGGGGTAATGTCAGCACATACCATTGTAATATTATACATTTTTCTATGTGCGTTGCATTGATTATTGATCAGTGATTATGTCCCAGTCTGCAGGGAGCATCTATTGGACATTCTGGGGCACAGTCACTTGCGGAGGCTCTAAAGGTGAACAAGAGCCTCACAACTCTGGAGTGAGTACTTTCAAGGGGAGAACAGCTGGGGGAACGGTTTATTCTTTTATACATATATAAATTCACTTAACTCTTAGCTTTAGCCAGTCCCTGTTACACAAGCATGAATTCTGTCCGACTGCAATATTTTGCTCTTTTCTGATGGGACGAGCTGGTGGAACCTGTATAGTGAAATCAGGCTCCTACAATAATGTAGCTCAAAAATAGACACATCATTATCTGTGTGTGTGGTTTGGAAAGTGATGGTAAACAGGGCCGTGAAGTTTTTATTCTAGCCAACAATCACATTCCCTTCCTGACCTACAATCCCCAAAATGGGGGCATATAAAGCAGGTGTGAGGCGACATATGGGCACAGAGTGACATGTAGCTGCATTTGTACAAAACTAAATGAGCTGTACCAATCAATATATTCTGCCATTAGTAAATTAGCCTTATTATGTACTAACATGACATATTTACTAATCATGTTTTAACATTGTTCATATAAAGGAAAACAAGGTCTCATAGCCCCATAATACTGGTCAGCACAGCAGTTTGTAAATAAACAGGATTTGGATGTCATGTAGATGCTCTGTAAAATACACAGTTCCTGCAGCTTCCTTTGTATGAACAAGTAATACTCAGGTCTGTCTCCCTACAGTCTACGCGGGAACAATATTGGTCTCAGAGGAGCCAAAGCTTTGGCTGGTGCACTGAGGGTTAACCGCACTCTGCAGACTCTCAAGTAAGTATCAGTTGACTGATGTATAAGGTTGGAGGTTTGTACACTGTAAGGAAAAGGCATAATAATAAGGTATTACAGCCAGTACCTCCATCCATTCTTCTTTTTCCAGTTTGCAAGAAAACTCCATTGGTCTGGATGGTGCTATCTGTTTGGCCAATGCTATCTCTGGGAACTGTTCTCTTATCGCCCTCAGGTAAGTCTTCATATACTGGTGTGCTGTCCCTTACAGCAGGTCATCATCATTAGCAAGATTAATCTCTGCCTCTCAGTACTTTGTTCTGCAGGGATCCCTACTTCAGTCCATTTAAGGTTTCCATACATTGTAAAACAATATGGCACAGGACAGCCGAGAAGAATAGCCTCAGACGGGCGTTGGGCATCTGAGAGTTGCCTGTACAGCATTTCAGGGCTCATATGGGATTGGCCACATTTGCACCAAAAGCACAGGTCTAAAAGGCATCCCAGAAATATAGCATTGTACCTGTGTATTTTGGGTTGTGTACGGGATGCCAGCGCTCGGGATCCCGGCAGTCAAAAACCTGACAGGGTTAGGATACCGACACCTGTCGGTCAGTATTCCAACCCTCTCCCTACCCCTAACCCTCCCTCCCCGGTGCCTGACCCTAACCTCCTCCCCTAATGCCTAACCCTCCCCCCCAGTGCCTAACCATAACCCTCCCCCTAGTGCCTAACCCTAACCCTGATACTTGCCTTCGGGATCCCGGCGGTCACGATACCGGTGCCAAGATTCTAAGCACCGGCATCCCGCATGCCGGTATACTGACCACATCCCGTGTATTTTACATGTCTCTGTGTTACTGGGATTTTATACTATGGGCTATGTCATTTAGTTTGCAGGGGAACCACATTGGTCAGTCTGGAGCCAAAGTGATTTCCGATACCCTGAGAACTGACGCTCCGCACTGCAAAGTACACATCTGAGAGGCCTGTATGCACCACTGTGAGAGTACAGCAATTGGCCTATACTACTACCATCAATCTGAGCACAGGACATTCAGGCAGAGATAAGGACACCAAAGACTCTGTAAGATGACGCTGTTATAGAGATTGGTTTCGCAATCCCTTAAAGAAAAAATAAAAACAAAACAAACAGATCAGCAGAATAAAAACTTTTTTTAAAATTTTTTTTTATACTTTTTCTCTTCAAAAGTTTTACTGACCTTGTAATAGTAAATTATTTCTCTTGTAATTTGTCTATAGTTTTATGCTCGTGCTCATGCTATTGTGCATCATTATAATAAATGTTTTTGTTTGATAATATTTTATTTTTTAAACAAAATGTAAAAGCTGGTGACAATAAATAGCGGTTACAATACACGGGTACTTTTCGGAGTGATTTGGAAATAGGGAGAGAACGAAAGGAAATAAGTGGGGTTGGTCACTGATTTAGGCACAGCATATGAAAGCTACGAGAGGTGTGTATATAGGGTGCCAAGCGCGGTCCTCAGGTTAGGATATGTGATGAGACAGACAGAAGCAGATTCCTTCAGGCACCACGTCTAGAAATCATTGTCGCTCTCCACAAATGACTCGGTTTGTTGCGCTCGTCGGCTGGGTTTGCGCAAGTTTTTGCCAGGCCCTCTTGTCCTCATGATAGCCGCCTCCTCCTCATCATCATCTTCGTCATCATCGTCGTCGTCATCCACGTCCATCTCGCTATCATCCAATGCGTCCTGAAAGAAGATTAGTTGAGCGGAGCAGCAAATATTGCAAACGCTAGCAAACAGATCTCCCATAATGCAATGGTCTGCACCTTGGGTGATCAGTAAGGACAGATATGCGGACGGGTATATGGGTGGTGGTCACAAATGGGATCACTCTGGATTGAGGTTTGCAGAGAACTAGATCCTACCAGCTACATGGTCTATGCATCAATGCCTTGCAGAGAAGTGATGCATCTTGGGAGGTGTCATAGGGGACATGTACCAACCTGCTGCTGGCCTCCGAGAGTCTCCGAGCTACTTATGATGGCAGGACTGGCTCCCGCCTTCATGTAATGACAGCAAGGAAATAAAAAGAACAATATATGGGATATGCAAAGCAAGCAGAGAATGGACTAGCAATCATGGCTAATGTAAAGAAAGTAAAAGAAAATAAACTTATCAAGAACAAATTATGAAAGATGATAAATATAAATGAGCCATTACCGGATTACTCTTCTAGCCGTGAAGTCCATTTTCATGAGTCACAGACAGACCAAATATATACAGTATATACAGTAAGCCTACAGATCACTACTCGGAAATTATTTTGTCTGTTCATTTCATTACAAAGCATTGAGACCCAAATTGTATTTTTATATGACAGTGTTTTATGTTACAAAACCATATTAAGAAAAAAACACAAACTAATAATATGTTGTTTGAATAATTATTTAATCCCCATTCTTTAACCCCTTTAGTGCCATGGCCAAGAACCACTCATCCTCAGCACTGCAGGAGTTCAAAGAAAAATAATATATTCACGGCTCCCCCTTCCCCCTCCCACCGGATGTTAATGCTGGTAGAGGCCGGGCTAGGAGATGGGGCAAGGATGATATAATCACCCGGGTGGCACAATTATGTCATCCGGTAACTGGGCAAAGTGTTCCTTGGGCGAATAGATGGAATCATGGCCTATTAAGAGATGACTATATGCAGAGATCTCTTTGCTTTCAGACAGAACTCTTGCAGCAAGGATGGGGCTGGTACAAGTCAGCCTCGGAAGCAGTCCCGATCCGTTCGCAAATGACCAATGTATTCCGGTCTGCGCATGCACCAAAGACGCAGTGCACTTGTCTTGCGATGGTGCTGCGGCTCCTGGCGCAGTGTCCTGTTAGCCACAGGCTGCAGGCACTTCCGGGCAGCGACGTGGAGCATTCCCGGAAACGGGGGAGTGTCGCAGTCTCGCTGACCCCGGAAGCGTAGTTTTGCCGGGCATCCTGTGTAACCTGAGGGTTACTCAGAGGTTCGATGCTGCGACAGATGGTCACTATGCTGATCTGATGATGAGTCTTCGGACGCAGCAGCGGATCAGAGTAGTCGACGGTGGAGCGTCTTTTTACACAAGAGTCCTTCTGCGTCTTTTGCATATTTCCGCCCTGACTGTGATGACAGCAACTTCCACAGGAAGATACATAGGGGTGGTGCGGACAAATGCATGCGACCAACCCTAAATACAGAAGAATACATTTATTTCCGTAACTGCAATGCGGCCTCTTCGGTGGCTTACTTGTGTGCACGCCGGAAAAGTTCAACCGCTTTCAAGTGCAGAATTTATCATAAATAACCTATTGTAGAATCCTGCTTTATTTTATTTTTTTATTTTATGTTTTTAGTGGTTTGTATAAAAACAAAATAAAGAACAAAACATCTCACTTCTGGTATAATGTTCCTCATTGCCACAGCTGTCCTTCAGGAAAATGTGGCAATCATCTTACTGTTTCACTGGGGGAAACCAATAGTGTCCTCAACTGATGATTGTTTTTCACCAGTGGAAATTTAGAGCGCCCACAAGCCAGGGATGAAATACATATCCAGAATATTTCTAGATTGTTTTTCTTAAACATTTAAAAAAAATAAAACCGTTTCAGTGCTTTGAAATAAAAATAACACACAGGACAAAGTTTCAGTGCTTGTTATTCAGTTAAAGTTGGACAGGGGTTTGAATTCTTCTGCAGGTCACTGTACTTATTAATTTTTAAATGATTTGCTTTTCAGATTAATTTCCTAGCTGTGGAGATTGAGAAGCTAGTAGTACCCTTGATCGGCCACTAGGTTGTGCAGTAGCCTGTAGTAAAGACACATTAGAGCTGCATGTGTTTTGTTTTAAAGTCTGGAGGTTAAATAAGAGCGTCGTGGACCAGCTAATTACTAATATGTAGGCTTGCCAGATCATCCCTTTAATTCAGGACACATATGAATTACACAGGTTCTGTGGCTGATTAAAACCAAGTGAAATGGAGCATTGAAGTCAGTCAGCCACAGAATCTATGTAATTCATACAGTATGTGTCCCGAATCAAAGGGATGATATGGCAAGCCTACAGATGTGTCCACATTCATCTATCCTCCGTGCGCTCCAATTGCGTTACACATAACGCGTGAGAGCCATGCGACTCAGTAGCACTCGTCTTTTTGCATGACTTTCTCCCTACAAATGTGTCCTATTCACAGAGCTATTAAGACACACAAGCAGCTTCTGCTGATTAAAATGATGGGCCTGATTCAGACCCGCTCGCAAGCGGGTCGATGGTGGCCCAGTGCGCACGCAACGCGCGTGCCCAGTAGCGAGTGAGACCTTCACTCGCTCCGGAGCTCGCAGCAAAACAGGGCGGCTGTCGATGTTGATCGACAGCTCGCCCCATTTTGTAGGCGGGTAGGGGGGGTGGCTGAACAAACGGAGGCGTTCCCGAAGGAACGCCTGCCCTTTGTGGGCATCCCTAATGACATCACACGTGATGTCAGTAGTGGACTTCCAGCTCTATTAGAGCTGGAAGTCCACTGGGCATTGCGAGTCCCGAGACCCTACCTTAGGGTCTCCTCGCAATGCCGATGGTTGTGATAATCGCGACCATCTCCTGCCCGCTCGCACTAGCTGTGTGTGCTTAGCGAGCGGACAGGAAAAAAATAAAAAAAAATACTCCCCGCCCTGATTCAGAGCGTACGCTCGCAAATAGCGAGCGGCTCTGAATCAGGCCCTATATATGTAGCGCTTAGCATGCAGATACACCCGCAGTTGCACACAGATCACAGACATGTTGCATATCATTTTAATCCGTGTAAGCTGCTTGTGCGTCCGATTCGCTTTACAAATAAGATGCATTTGAAGGGAAAAAGTTGCATGAACAGATGTTCGGCGCTACCGAGTCACGCTACGGCATGGCGCGACTAGAAGGGATGTTTAACGCACAAGGAGGCTAGATGTATGTGGACAAATCTGTATGTATACGCAATGGAGTAAATTCGCTAAGCGGTGTCTTGCAAGCGCCACCGCGCCTCAGCGTGTTTAAGCAGGTAATTTAAAACTGCAATACTATTCAGAGCAATACACGGCGCATGAAGGTCACTTACCTCATCACTGTCTCCTCCAATCATCGTGCCCACAATATGGCCGCTCCTCCCTGTAAGAATATAAATATCATTACACAGATTTAACACATTCTTCCCACAATGTCTGGTAGTAGTCTCCAGAATATCAGGGAGAGCTGTACTGGACTTGCAGGAGAGAAGGCCAGAGTCCCCCTAAAAAGTGGGCGGTCCGGGGGCTTGATGACGCAATTCTTATCATGGTGGCCCTGCCTCCTGCTGCGCAATGCTGCAAATCATTTCATCTTAGAGGGTGGCAGTGCCTCAATGACAGTAGTCACAGTGCAGAGTCCCCCAAACCTCCCACCTGGGGCTCACCGCTACAAAAGGAAATGGAAACATTTGACAGAGCGTGGTTTAGCACTATTCATTGTAATACATGATTTAGGAACTAAAGTGGTGAAACCCAAGTAATAACAATCTCAATCACATAATGGAGACTATGTAAGCGATCAATTCACCAGTAAAATAGGAAACTCATCCAGGATTCACATTTTTGTAGACCAGATTCCTTTATTTTCTTAAATGATTTTGGAGAGCGCAGGCACTCCCCTACAGAGAGTGGGCGCTCCCCTACACAGAGAGCGTGGGCACTCCCCTACACAGAGAGCGTGTTCACTCCCCTACACAGAGAGCGTGTTCACTCCCCTACACAGAGAGCGTGGGCACTCCCCTACACAGAGAGCGTGGGCACTCCCCTACACAGAGAGCGTGGGCACTCCCCTACACAGAGAGCGTGGGCACTCCCCTACACAGAGAGCGTGGGCACTCCACCACACAGAGAGCGGGGGCACTCCACCACACAGAGAGCGGGGGCACTCCCCTACACAGAGAGCGGGGGCACTCCCCTACACAGAGAGCGGGGGCACTCACCTACACAGAGAGCGTGTTCACTCCCCTACACAGAGAGCGTTGGCACTCCCCTACACAGAGAGCGTGGGCACTCCCCTACACAGAGAGCGTGGGCACTCCCCTACACAGAGAGCGGGGGCACTCCCCTACACAGAGAGCGGGGGCACTCCCCTACACAGAGAGCGGGGGCACTCCCCTACACAGAGAGCGGGGGCACTCCACCACACAGAGAGCGGGGGCACTCCACCACACAGAGAGCGGGGGCACTCCACCACACAGAGAGCGGGGGCACTCCCCTACACAGAGAGCGGGGGCACTCCCCTACACAGAGAGCGTGTTCACTCACCTACACAGAGAGCGGGGGCATTCCCCTACACAGAGCGCGGGGGCACTCCCCTACACAGAGCGCGGGGGCACTCCCCTACACAGAGCGCGCGGGCACTCCCCTACACAGAGAGCGCGAGCACTCCCCTACACAGAGAGCGCGGGCACTCCCCTACACAGAGCGCGGGCACTCCCCTACACAGAGAGCGCGGGCACTCCCCTACACAGAGAGCGCGGGCACTCCCCTACACAGAGAGCGCGGGCACTCCCCTACACAGAGAGCGCGGGCACTCCCCTACACAGAGAGCGCGGGCACTCCCCTACACAGAGAGCGCGGGCACTCCCCTACACAGAGAGCGCGGGCACTCCCCTACACAGAGAGCGCGGGCACTCCCCTACACAGAGAGCGCGGGCACTCCCCTACACAGAGAGCGCGGGCACTCCCCTACACAGAGAGCGCGGGCACTCCCCTACACAGAGAGCGTGGGCACTCACCTACAGAGAGCGCCGGCACTCACCTACATAGATTGTGGTGGCTGCGTTCTGGGAGCAGAGAAAATGCTACCAACCAGATAAACATTGAATAAGAAACGGTATACCAAGTGCATTATCCTATAGGGTACTTATATTGTCCACTAATACAGGGTCATCAAAAGTCCATATACATCACAAATCTTCCTTCCAATGGGAACGTATCTCTTCCACAGTTCCTCCAAAAAAAGAGAAAATTCAACCAATCAGTGGGTGTTTTATACATGAGTGGATTTATAGTATTCTTACTCACATATAAGCTTGAAATAAACGGCTCTCCACCGACTTTCCAATCAGATAAACTCTCCTGAGCAGAAATTCAGGTGAGGTGGATGACCGGGCAGATGGGCAGCTATTTGCAAAAAATTATAATTTCTTCCCAAAACTTGCATATCTACAGTGTAATATTTTCTTCAGGATGATCAAGCCAAATTTACAGCCACTTCCAGATCGCCATACAGCCAGAGAGAGGCTGAGGAATATTGATCTGCGTCCAGGCGGGG
Organism: Taudactylus pleione; assembly: GCA_031769625.1. Taxonomy (NCBI): domain Eukaryota; kingdom Metazoa; phylum Chordata; class Amphibia; order Anura; family Myobatrachidae; genus Taudactylus; species Taudactylus pleione. Next base: position 6,283,207 of record JAUIMM010000450.1, read on the forward strand.
AAAGGCAGTGAAGTGTGCTACATCGAGATGCTATTTACACTCTCAGACTTAAATGGAGAAAGTCTATGAGAGTAAATAGCATCTCGATGTAGCACACTTCACTGCCTTTCCCCACCTGGACGCAGATCAATATTCCTCAGCCTCTCTCTGGCTGTATGGCGATCTGGAAGTGGCTGTAAATTTGGAGTGATCATCCTGAAGAGAATATTACACTGTACATATTCAAGTTTTGGGAAGAAATTATACATTTTTGCAAATAGCTGCCCATCTGCCCCGGTCATCCCCTTTACCTGAATTTCTGCTCAGGAGGGTTTATCTGATTGGAAAGTCGGTGGAGAGACGTTTATTTCAAACTTATATGTGAGTAAAGGTGCATACACACGGGACGATCTGTACCACCAACGACATGAAAGATATCTTTCAGGGAGTCATCCTGCCACATCTCTAAACATGCAAAGTTGACGATATCGTCCAGATTGGCCTGCATGCACGGACGATCATAGATATCGTTATCGTTCATGCGGGAACGCGCATCGTTGGTCGTTCAGTGCATAAAAATTAACGATATGTACGATATATCGTTAAACGATATCGTTATCGTTCATATCGCAACGATATATCTGTCCGTGTGTACGCACCTTAAGAATACTATAAATCCACTCACAAATAAACACCCACTGATTGGTTGAATTTTCTCTTTTTTTGGAGGAACTAAATGGAAGAGATACGTTCCCATTGGAAGGAAGATTTGTGATGTATATGGACTTTTGATGACCCTGTATTAGTGGACAATATAAGTACCCCATAGGATATTGCGCTTGGTATACCGTTTCTTATTCTATATCACTAGTGTGGTGGGGACCACATTCTTACCCAGCAGCATTTTCCATACTTGGGAGCGCAGCGTTTTATTCATTTTTTACATATACCCAGATAAACATTGCATAATGCATTTTCATGTAATTGCAAAGTGTGATAAATAATGTATAAATATGTATTTATTGCTGCCTATAAATAGACTGTGCCAGATACATATATTACATGCTTGGGAATAACAGTAGAGACTTCAGGTCACTTTGCCCACAAAATCATAAAGAAAAATTAAACTTAAAGATCTTAAATCCTTAAATCGTGCTTTACACTATGGGGCTGATTCAGAGCCGCTCGCAAGCGGCTCGATGTTACCCCACTGCGCATGCAACGCCTTCGGCGTGTGCATGCGCAAGACCTGTCCAGCGACTGCAGCTCAGGCACTACGGGTCTCGCTTCGAGATGGGGCGGCTGTCGATGGTGAGTGACAGCTCACCCTGTTTTGTAGGCGGGGAGGGGGGGTGGCTGCACAAACGCAGGCGTTCCCCTAGGAACGCCTGGCGTTTGTGGGCGGCCCTACTGACATCACTAGTGATGTCAGTAGTGGACTTCCTGCTCTATTAGAGCAGGAAGTCCACTCGGGCTTGCGGGAGCAGAGACCCTACCACAGCGTCTCGTCGTAAGCCCGATGGTAGTGATAATCGCGACGGACTCCAGGCCGCTCGCACAAGCTGTGGGTGGTCACACAAGTAGGCCGGCCCTGATTCAGAGCAAGCGCTCTGTCAGAGCGTCCGGCCCTGAATCAGGGCCTGTGGGCCTGATTCAGAGCCGGACGCTCTGAACGAGCGCCCGCTCTGAATCAGGGCATTTTTTTTTTTGTTGCGACCTCTTGGCCGCTCGCATAGCTGTGGGTTACCACCCACAGCTTATGCGAGCGACCATGATGATGGTCGCAATGGTCAAGACCATCGCGACCATCGGGCTTGCGACGAGACCCTTGCAGTAGGGTCTCGTTGCCGCAAGCCCCAGAGTGCTTTTGACTCTAACAGAGCCGAAAGCACTCCCACTGACATCACTTGTGATATCAGTTGGGCCGGCCCCAGACGGTAGGCGTTCCCATGCGCACTGGGCCACCATTGACCCGCTTGCGAGCGATTAGCGCTCGCGAGCGGATCTGAATCAGGCCCCGTGTATGCTGAGACACGGTACTGCACACAGAGATACTGCGTACACTGAGACATGGTGCTGCATGCTGAGATACTGTGTACGCTGAGAGACGGTGCTGCACACTGAGACACGGTGCTGCATGCTGAGAGACGGTGCTGCATGCTAAGATACTGTGCATGCTGAGACATGGTGCTGCACGCTGAGACACTGTGCACGCTGAGATACTGTGTACGCTGAGACAGGATGCTACACGCTGAGATACTGTGTACACTGAGACACGGTGCTGCATGCTGAGATACTGTGAACGCTGAGAGATGGTGCTGCACGCTGAGAGACGGTGCTGCACGCTGAGATACTGTGTACGCTGAGAGACGGTTCTGCACACTGTGATACTGTGTTCGCTGAGAGACAGTGCTGCACGCTGAGATACTGTGCACGTTGAGACACGGTGCTGCACGCTAAGACATGGTGCTGCATGCTGATATACTGTGTTCGCTGAGACATGGTGCTGAACGCTGGGACACTGCACGCTGAGACATGGTGCTGAATGCTGAGATACTGTGCACGCTGAGACACGGTGCTGCACGCTGAGATACTGTGTGCGCTGAGACAGGGTGCTGCACGCGGAGATACTGTGCACGCGGAGATACTGTGCATGCTGAGACATGGTGCTGCACGCTGAGATAGTGTGTACGCTGAGACACGGTGCTGCACACTGAGATACTGTGTTCGCTGAGACACACGGTGCTGCATGCTGAGATACTGTGTTCACTGAGACATGGTGCTGCACACTGAGATACTGTGTTCGCTGAGACATGGTGCTGAACTCTGCGACACTGCACGCTGAGACACGGTGCTGCATGCTGAGATACTGTGTTCGCTGAGACATGGTGCTGCACCCTGAGATACTGTGTTTGCTGAGACATGGTGCTGCACCCTGAGATACTGTGTTCGCTGAGACATGGTGCTGCACGCTGAGATACTGTGTACACTGAGACACGGTGCTGCATGCTGAGATACTGTGTACGCTGAGAGACGGTGCTGCACGCTGAGAGACTGTGCTGCATGCTGAGATACTGTGCATGTTGAGACACGGTGCTGCACACTGTGATACTGTGTTCGCTGAGAGACGGTGCTGCACGCTGAGATACTGTGCATGTTGAGACACGGTGCTGCACGCTAAGACATGGTGCTGCATGCTGAGATACTGTGTTCGCTGAGACATGGTGCTGAACGCTGAGACACTGCACGCTGAGAGATGGTGCTGAATGCTGAGATACTGTGCACGCTGAGACACGGTGCTGCACGCTGAGATACTGTGTGCGCTGAGACAGGGTGCTGCACGCGGAGATACTGTGCATGCTGAGACATGGTGCTGCACGCTGAGATAGTGTGTACGCTGAGACACGGTGCTGCACACTGAGATACTGTGTTCGCTGAGACACAAGGTGCTGCATGCTGAGATACTGTGTTCACTGAGACATGGTGCTGCACACTGAGATACTGTGTTCGCTGAGACACGTTGCTGCACGCTGAGATACTGTGTTCGCTGAGACACGGTGCTGCACACTGAGTGAGATACTGTGTTCGCTGAGACATGGTGCTGAACGCTGAGACACTGCACGCTGAGACACGGTGCTGCACCCTGAGATACTGTGTTCGCTGAGACATGGTGCTGCACCCTGAGATACTGTGTTCGCTGAGACACGGTGCTGCACGCTGAGATACTGTGTTCGCTGAGACATGGTGCTGAACGCTGAGACACTGCACGCTGAGACACGGTGCTGCATGCTGAGATACTGTGTTCGCTGAGACATGGTGCTGCACCCTGAGATACTGTGCACACTGAGACATGGTGCTGAATGCTCAGAAACTGTGTTCGCTGAGACACGGTGCTGAATGCTGAGATACTGTGCATGCTGAGACATGGTGCTGCACGCTGAGACACGGTGCCGCACACTGAGATACTGTGTTCGCTGAGACACGGTGCCGCACGCTGAGATACTGTGTTCGCTGAGACATGGTGCTGCACGCTGAGATACTGTGTTCGCTGAGACATGGTGCTGAACGCTGAGACACGGTGCTGCACACTGATATACTGTGTTCGCTGAGACACGGTGCTGCACACTGAGATACTGTGTTCGCTGAGACATGGTGCTGCACACTGAGATACTGTGTTCGCTGAGACATGGTGCTGCACGCTGAGATACTGTGTTCGCTGAGACATGGTGCTGCACGCTGAGATACTGTGTTCGCTGAGACACGGTGCTGCACGCTGAGATACTGTGTTCGCTGAGACATGGTGCTGCACACTGAGATACTGTGTTCGCTGAGACATGGTGCTGCACGCTGAGATAGTGTGTACGCTGAGACACGGTGCTGCACGCTGAGATACTGTGTTCGCTGAGATACGGTGCTGAACGCTGAGATACTGTGTTCGCTGAGACATGGTGCTGAATGCTGAGAAACTGTGCACGCTGAGACATGGTGCTGCACGCTGAGATACTGTGTTCGCTGAGACACGGTGCTGAATGCTGAGATACTGTGTACGCTTAGACATGGTGCTGCACGCTGAGACACGGTGCCGCACACTGAGATACTGTGTTTGCTGAGACACGGTGCTGCACGCTGAGATACTGTGTTCGCTGAGACACGGTGCTGCACGCTGAGATACTGTGTTTGCTGAGACATGGTGCTGCATGCTGAGATACTGTGTTCGCTGAGACACGGTGCTGCACGCTGAGATACTGTGTTCGCTGAGACACGATGCTGCACACAGTTTATTAAAGTCCTTTTTATCTTACAATCTACACCATGAGAAGTTTTTTATGTTTATTTGCATGAGCATCCTGTGACCTTGGGTCATGTGAAAGGTCCCAAAGTAGCCTTTATACGATTACAGAACATGAATTCACGTAAGACATAGTGTGAGCATCCCTATATCAGTTCTTATCCTGTATATGGTATGACACTTTGCCGGTTTTGGGTGAATATTGATGTGCACATATGCAGCTTAAGAAACCCAGATACAATTTTCTAATGTAAGCATTATCTGGTTTACATAATAATTCACTGGGTGTGGAGTCCGGGTGCCTTTCATGCATGAAGGATACTAACATTGTTTAAAAATCTATTTGGCTTCCTACTATTTCCACCTATTCACATGGGTTGTGATATTGAATTTTATCATTCATTTTGCGAATATAAGGTTTTTTTGTTTTTGTCTTTTTCCACTATTTTTGAGAATCATTGATTCAATAAGAGACATTTGCGTTTGGAGATAATCAAGGGCCTCATTCAGAGGCGGTCGTTAGATGCAAGCGGTCGCTCTGAATCAGGACGGCCGCTTGCATCCTGAACGGCCGCCTCCATGTCGGTCGTTAGGCTGTCGGGGCTTACGACCAGACCCTAGGGTAGGGTCTGGGCACTCGTAAGCCCCAGGGAGCTTCCTGCTCTGTTTGAGCAGGAAATTCCCCACTGACATCAGCAATGATGTCAGTGGGGCCGCCCCCAAATGGCAAGCATTCCGACTGGAACGCCTCTGTTTGGCCGGGCACGCCCCCGGCCCGCCCAGCAAACGGGGCGAGCTGTCAACATCGACAGCTCGCCCCGTCTGCTACGAGACCCCTAACAACGGAGTGCTCGTTGTTAGCCGGGTCTCGCGCATGCGCATGACGGAGCCGGCTCCGTCGTGCGCATGCGCTGTGGGGCAACATCGAGTCGGTCGCGAGCGCTCACGACCGACTCTGAATAAGCTCCCAAGTACCCATAGATACAGACATAACCAGCTGGAACAAGATTGGCACAAGGATATGTTACCTCTTTTTTTGTATATTCCTTGCTGTGTAAGTTTGGGTGACTTGTGTTGAGGTATTTTCATGCTGACAATCTGGCAGCGCATGGAGTGGGTTTATTGTGTATTGTAATAAATTAGGTGCTCCTCCAGACAACCACCTATTTTTGCATTTGTAAAACGTGCCCCTGATCCATCTCTCCAAACATAAGAGGCCGCAACCACAACAAATGCTGTACGATCCAACTCTAAATGAGGCCGATCGTATGTAGTCTTCCTGTCTTATTATGTGACAAAGCCACATCCTATGCATTAGAAATCAGTCTCCTACCTTGAATGGGAATACTGCGCCCCATTGGCAGCTTTCCAGGTCTCCTTTCCTCATCCTCTGTATCGTCAGAGCCTTCATCCTCCTGGATCTCACTGTCCGAGTCTTCATTGCTGTCTGGTGTGGAGAGATAAAGAGCTATGAGGTGGCACGAAAGTGAACATATAGGTGAACAAAGATATTAATATTCAACAAGTGAACAATCTGCAGTATTAACACATCTGTTGAGTCAGCATTAGCTTGTGATGACTGGTATATGAATGATTTAGAAGTGGAGGTAGTGGATGATGACTGGCGTATGAATGATTTAGAAGTGGTAGTAGTGGGAGATGACTGGTATATGAATGATTTAGAAGTGGTGGTAGTGGATGATGACTGGTATATGATTGATTTAGAAGTGGTGGTAGTAGGAGATGACTGGTATATGAATGATTTAGAAGTGGTGGTAGTGGATGATGACTGGTATATGAATGATTTAGAAGTGGTGTTAGTGGGAGATGACTGGTATATGAATGATTTAGAAGTGGTGGTAGTGGGAGATGACTGGTATATTAATGATTTAGAAGTGGTGGTAATGGATGATGACTGGTATATGAATAATTTAGAAGTGGTGGTAGTGGATGATGACTGGTATATGAATGATTTAGAAGTGGTGGTAGTGGATGATGACTGGTATATGAATGATTTAGAAGTGGTAGTGGCAGATGACTGGTATATGAATGATTTAGAAGTGGTAGTGGGAGATGACTGGTATATGAATGATTTAGAAGTGGTGGTAATGGATGATGACTGATATATGAATGATTTAGAAGTGGAGGTAGTGGATGATGACTGGTATATGAATGATTTAGAAGTGGAGGTAGTGGATGATGACTGGTATATGAATGATTTAGAAGTGGTGGTAGTGGATGATGACTGGAATATGAATGATTTAGAAGTGGTGGTAGTGGGAGATGACTGGTATATGAATGATTTAGAAGTGGTGGTAGTGGGAGATGACTGGTATATGAATGATTTAGAAGTGGTGGTAGTGGATGATGACTGGTATATGAATGATTTAGAAGTGGTGGTAGTGGATGATGACTGGTATATGAATGATTTAGAAGTGGTAGTGGCAGATGACTGGTATATGAATGATTTAGAAGTGGTAGTGAGAGATGACTGGTATATGAATGATTTAGAAGTGGTGGTAATGGATGATGACTGGTATATGAATGATTTAGAAGTGGAGGTAGTGGATGATGACTGGTATATGAATGATTTAGAAGTGGAGGTAGTGGATGATGACTGGTATATGAATGATTTAGAAGTGGTGGTAGTGGATGATGACTGGAATATGAATGATTTAGAAGTGGTGGTAGTGGGAGATGACTGGTATATGAATGATTTAGAAGTGGTAGTGGGAGATGACTGGTATATGAATGATTTAGAAGTGGTGGTAATGGATGATGACTGGTATATGAATGATTTAAAAGTGGTGGTAGTGGATGATGACTGGTATATGAATGATTTAGAAGTGGTGGTAGTGGGAGATGACTGGTGTATGAATGATTTAGAAGTGGTGGTAGTGGGAGATGACTGGTATATGAATGATTTAGAAGTGGTAGTAGTGGGAGATGACTGGTATATGAATGATTTAGAAGTGGTGGTAGTGGATGATAACTGGTATATGAATGATTTAGAAGTGGTAATGGATGATGACTGGTATATGAATGATTTAGAAGTGGTGGTAGTGGATGATGACTGGTATATGAATGATTTAGAAGTGGTGGTAGTGGGAGATGACTGGTATATGAATGATTTAGAAGTGGTAGTAGTGGGAGATGACTGGTATATGAATGATTTAGAAGTGGTAATGGATGATGACTGGTATATGAATGATTTAGAAGTGGTGGTAATGGATGATGACTGGTATATGAATGATTTAGAAGTGGAGGTAGTGGATGATGACTGGTATATGAATGATTTAGAAGTGGTGGTAGTGGATGATGACTGGTATATGAATGATTTAGAAGTGGTAGTAGTGGGAGATGACTGGTATATGAATGATTTAAAAGTGGTGGTAATGGATGATGACTGGTATATGAATGATTTAGAAGTGGTGGTAGTGGGAGATGACTGGTATATGAATTATTTAGAAGTGGTGGTAGTGGATGATGACTGGTATATGAATGGTTTAGAAGTGGTGGTAGTGGGAGATGACTGGTATATGAATGATTTAGAAGTGGTGGTAGTGGATGATGACTGGTATATGAATGGTTTAGAAGTGGTGGTAGTGGGAGATGACCGGTATATGAATGATTTAGAAGTGGTAGTAGTGGATGATGACTGGTATATGAATGGTTTAGAAGTGGTGGTAGTGGGAGATGACCAGTATATGAATGATTTAGAAGTGGTGGTAGTGGGAGATGACCGGTATATGAATGATTTAGAAGTGGTGGTAGTGGGAGATGACCGGTATATGAATGATTTAGAAGTGGTAGTAGTGGGAGATGACCGGTATATGAATGATTTAGAAGTGGTGGTAGTGGGAGATGACCGGTATATGAATGATTTAGAAGTGGTGGTAGTGGGAGATGACTGGTATATGAATGATTTAGAAGTGGTAGTAGTGGATGATGACTGGTATATGAATGATTTAGAAGTGGTGGTAGTGGGAGATGACTGGTATATGAATGATTTAGAAGTGGTGGTAGTGGGAGATGACTGGTATATGAATGATTTAGAAGTGGTGGTAGTGGGAGATGACTGCTATATGAATGATTTAGAAGTGGTGGTAGTGAGAGATGACTGGTATATGAATGATTTAGAAGTGGTGGTAGTGGGAAATGACAGATAGTGAATGAATTAGAAGTAGGTATTATTGAGTGATTACATGTACAGTATGTGATGAATGAACAGTGGTAGTAGTGGGTCATAAAAGGTATGTGAATGAATTGGAGATGACTGTGTTGTTGAGTGATGACAGTATGGGAATGAATTAGAGGTGGGGTTAGTGGGTGGTGAAAGATACATCAGATGAATTGATTAAATGTAGTGGTGTTAGTGGATGAAGACAGGAATGGCCACAACAAACTATGCTTAGCATGTATTAGGACTTGTCACTGAGGGAAGTGTGACAACTTTGTTCTGCTTCTGGACTAGAAGAGCAGGGTCTTATTTGCTACGGTCTTTGATGAACTAGAGATTCTGAATGTGAATGAACTCTCTGGACTTTATTTACAAAGCAGCGGCTTTTGTGTGCCACTGCTGCCCGGCGGCTTGCAGGTAAAAATGTAAAACGCAACCCGCAGTCAGTGCAAACTCCGCCGTGCTTTGGCATGTTAACATATTCATTATGTCCACTCGCTCCCATTCTCTATCCCATATCCTGCAGGTTACTCCATTATTCTTCTAACTAAACCCCACAGCACCAAATAGAAACAAAATCAGAGAGGAACAATATCAACCACATATTAAATGTTAACTTTTAACACTTTAAACAGGAGTAGTAAAGCATAAAAAGGCGAATACTGAGTGTCCTCCAATGGACTCAGGGCAAAGGATGAACTGCTCTCTCTTTCATCCTTTGGGGAACACTCACAGTAGAACAGTGTGCAGCACTTTCAGACATAAAATTGGCATCCGTAAACGCAAAACCATTACACTTATAACAATTCATAAAGGTATAAACCTAAGGCCATGTGCTCAGCTGAGGCCCTGCTACGTGCTGCCCTATGAGACAGTCGCTGAATTGATAGAATGCGCCTTTACATTGTAAGTAACAGGTTTCCACACCTCAATGTAAAGCTAGCAACTTACAGAAGAGACCCATCTAGCTAACGTCTGCTTAGAGGCAGGCCAACCTCTATGTGTGCATCACCAGATAGCGAGACTTATAAGCTAGAGACCCCAACTATAACACCCTGCTGGCCGTAGAAATAGCCAAGAGAAAAATATTTTCCAAGTGAGGACCTTCACATCCACTGTATCAACTGGTTCAAAAGGAGGCTATTGTATTGACGTTAACAGTAAATTCAGGTCCCTGGGCACAGGTGGAGCACTTTATGGTGGTTGGAACTGCGCCATTCCCTGCAAGAAAGTCTGCGATTCTAGGAAGAGTGCTAGCCTATTGTGAAAGATAATTGAAAGAGCTGAAGTCTCAACCTTCAAAGAGCTCAGCCTCAATCCATCATCCAGCAGCATTATCACCGTAGGAACAGATATGCCAAATTAAAATTCCTCGGAAACATCATGGTATCTACAAGGAAGGCCTGTGGGTCTTTTGGCAAAATTGTTCCACCTTGTCGTTCAACCAGGAAGCCATCATGTCAATATCTAGTTGCACTCAACTATCCATGGCCAGATTGACAAACCATGTCCCTAAATGCATGACATATCTGTCCCCAATTTTCCACCCCTGGTATAAGCAAAGACTGTTAAAAACTCGGCGATTAGCAAGTGTACCTTGTCCCCAATGAGAAAAGCCTTTTGGTGTTGCTAGTCGGACAGGAGAACTAGAAACCCAAACCCCTTGGTAGGAACCAGACGTGATTTCTGATAAATCTTCACCCAACCATGGGACTCTAATTCTTCACTAGCCCTATGTAATGTGTCAGAGTACATTTACCCTCTGGTATAACCAAAGATGTGAGCAGCATTCTGCCATCAATTTCACAGGCTGTGTATAGGGCATCAGCACCTGCATATCCACAAGGTAACTCAAAATGACATTTTCACACATGTGGAAATGATAACTGGTGCAGCCTCTACTGTCTTAGACCTGGTAGTACACCCTTGACAGGTCAGTGTACACACAAATGAACTATATCACACCGACACGCAAACCAGCAGGACAAGGTCAACAGACACATACAGTAAGTTCCTTATTAATAACAACCCAGCATTAGGATTAATTACCAGCAACTAAAGACCCACAGAAGAAGCCTGAAGCAGGAGCTTCTGGTAAAATGTCCATTTTGGCTTAAGCTTCCACCTTTTAAGGTAGAATGAGCACCAACACGGACATGCACTGCTGTGTATGATAACACCTCTTCCCAGTGCCCAGCTACAATGGCGGTCTCCGTCCTGGAGGACAGTTCCCTTAGCCAAACCTTTGTAAAAGTGTGGACTGCCTTCCAACTGAGCCACAGACCCAGGGTTCTGCACCTAGTGCAGACCCTGTACCATAACTGACCATAGCGAGGAGCCGTTATCTGACCGCTCCTCCAGTCTAGAGTAGTATGGGCCGCCATTCAATAGCAATGTTGGCAGTGGAAAGGTCCTCCCTAGGGGATGTCCCCTGACGACAGTGTGGGGGGGGGGATGATCCTGCATGTGGAGTCTCCTCTGACCGTTCTGATGTCAATCCACCCTGAGCTGACAGGTGCCAGAGGCTCTTGTATAAGTAATTAATTAAAAAAATAATGAATATATGAAATGAGGTTAAGTTCATTCTTTAAGTTTAGACTGTAAAAAGCACCCTTGCCAGCTACAAAACAGAGTTGCCTGCAGGAAGGCGATATAAACGAGTAAGGAGCATAATACATAATGAACATTTTAAAGTTCCAAAGTACTTAAAGAGCGTTTATGCCCCACTGATCCAGTGCCCCCCAAAAGATGTAAAAGAAAATAAAAACACGATTGAAGTGTTAGTAACAGTCTGCAGACAGCAGCAGATACCAGCTATTGGACTGTGAGTCTGATTCAGAGATGGGCGCTATTGCACAGCTGCAGGGAAGTGGATGCACAATACCGTCCAACGAAAATGCAAATGCAGCGGGAGGTGTCTGTAGCAAATAGATGCCGTCTGCATGTATCTGCGATCTGAGTGCAGCGAGTAAATCAGGCCCTGTGTTTGGTCTTCCTTTGATCTCATTAGTAGGCCTTAATCATCTCAGAAGTAATCTGACTACTCACTAACATGGACACCTATAGGTGTGACCAAACTGGACACCGATCAGGTCGCCCAGTGCTTTTACTAAGCGGCAGGATCCACCATTGTAATTAGATTTTACTGCACACAATATTTTGGTATTACAGCACCTTTCCCCCTACAGTTACCAGTCCCGACAAAGCACTTACTTCCTGCCTTCTGCAGCCGGTTCTCCTCCTCTCTCAGCTTGTTCTGCATCAGTTTTAGCGTGTTCTCTGCCTCCTACAGGACACAACAAGTTACATCATCAGACATCAAGGATGGCATGAAGCTCACTACTATATATACAGTAGAACGGGAGCAATAAGATTCGGCACAGTGCAAGCTTATACGCTGATACAATCAGTTACTATAAAGAAAATAAAGCCAGTGGGAGCACTGAATGTATAGAGTCTATAGCTGATACTGCATGTAATGTCAACCTCTATGTACGATAATAAGTGAAAATGAATCATTTGCCGTCAGTCTCAAAGTACCGTGCTTTCACTCAGAAAGGGCTGGACAGATCTGTTCACGGAAAAGTCCCACAGGCTGATGGCACTTGTGCCATGGATGTAAGCAGACTAATGTGGACAGGTCAAAGAACAGCATATGCACAGAGTATGTGACTGAATGGTGCTCATCAGGCTGTGAGGGTATGAGAGGAGACAGGTTTATTCATCTGGAGAAAAAGCTCAGCACTTATCCACTGCCCAGTATGGATTGTACAACTCCCTGGTGTCATCTGTCATGACAATCTCCAAGCAAGGAGAGAAGATACAAGTAAGGGTCTCTCACCTCTTCCAATAACCTATTTATAGTCACAGGGGTTTATATCTAACTTCTACAGCTGGTGATGAGCCGGCCAACCTACAGAAAAGCTGGAAGACAGTGCTGATGTCCTTTACAGTGACCAAAGAGGACCAGATAACTCTCCAAAGTAAACATGTGCTGTGTGCTAACAGTCATTCCCTTTTCTGTAACACGCTCAGGCCATGTGTGAAAACCTATTTACAAAGTAGAGGTCTGGTAAAATAATTCACAAACATATATTGAAATTATATTGCCCTTACCTAAGACCATAAAACAACAGTGACATTCCTCCCTCATATATGCGACATCTACCAGAAATGGTAGTCGGGGAATACAAGAACCATGAGCTGAAGCCTATTAATTCACTAGGGCCAGTGACACCATCTTGTTCCTGATGCCTCGGTAATATCAGGAGTTCCTAATGAGAACAAGACAATGCAGCCTAAGGCCAGAATGTAGTAAAGTGCAAATTTGCGGTGATGCAAATTATAGGTCACTGCCTTAAGAATGAATGGAGCACTCTGATTGGTAAAAACAGCCGTGCTCTGACCAATCAGTGTGCTCCCATTCATTCCTATGTCAATGTGAGGTTCTGGTTTTGTTGTGGGCCCAGGGTGGTAAAAGGAGCAGACACTGAAGCAGATTTAAAAATAAACGTGGAGTTTTTAATGAGTGGCTTAACAGACATGAATGTGGAAAAACAAAAAGTCCGGGTATAGCACTAAAGTGCACTTGGGAAACTGTAGTGAAGCAATGGGAAAAAGTCCAGGTAGTGATAATAGAAGGTAGTCCAGTATTCCAGGGTTTGTGAGGCTGAAAAGAATTGCAGGCCGAAATGAGTTGCAGACTGAAGTGAATGGCAGGCTGAAGTGAATGGCAGGCTGAAGTGAATGGCAGGCTGAAGTGAATTGCAGGCTGGGAAATAATATCCAGGGAAACTGCAAGTGGAGGCAAGGTAACAGCTGACACAGGTACTCAGGCAAGGGAGAGGCAAAGGAGGAGGCAGGAGGCAGGAGCCAGCGGGGCTGGAACAGGCAGGGTGAAGCAGGCTAGGTAATGATCCCAACAGACAGGTGAATGAGCACAGGAACTCTCTCTCAGCTCTCGCTGAGAAACACGTTGCACTGGCAATGAGAGGAAGCTCGGCACTCCCTTAAATACCCAGTGCTGCACTGTGACAGGCCAGAGAGAGCATGTGACACACCAGGATAGGGCGACCAGGTCACATGACCGAAGGCAAGATGGCGGCGCCCATGCCAGAGCGGAAGCACCATCAGGCCTAACCAGACCAGAGTGACAGTATGCTCGCACAGGACTACGCGCAGCCAATGCACCCCGCCAGATACCAGCGCCACCGCCAGACGACCCTCGCCATAACGTCCTCACAGGTAATATCTGCCGGCCGGCATGCCAAAAAACCCTGGACGTGACAGTACCCCCCCCCCCCCTTATAGATGGTCTCAGGACACTCACCAGGTTTTTCAGGATGGACAGTATGGAATTTCCTGATGAGTGCGGAAGCATGGATATCGTGGGCATCAGTCCAACAGCGTTCTTCCGGGCCGTAATCCATCCAATCCAGAAGGTACTGTAATCGACCCCTGCGGACACGAGAATCCAGAACCTCGGAGACCTCGAACTCCACACCTCTAGCAGTCTGGATATGAGGGGGAACAGGGAGAACTTTGAGGAACTTGTTTAGGATTAATGGCTAAAGTAAGGAAATGTGGAAGGAGTTTGGAATTCTTAAGTAAGAGGGAAGCTGAAGGCGATAAACCACAGGATTGATGATATCTGTGATGGAGAAGGGTCCGATGTAACGTGGGTCAAACTTCATGGAAGGGACTATGAGGCGTAGGTTCCGGGTGGACAACCAAACCTGGTCTCCAACTTTCATGCAAGGTACCTTCCTTCGCCTCCTGTCTGCTTGTAGTTTGTAGCGAGAGGACGTCTTCTCCAAATCAGTGCGCACTCGAGCCCATATGGACGCAAATCTCTGTACAGTATCCTCTATGGTTGGAACATCAAAAGCCGGCAGGCTCCGGAATTCAGGTACTCGAGGGTGAAGACCGTAAACTACCTGGAATGGAGTTTGATTCGTAGAGGAATGATATGAGACATTGTGCGCGAATTCGGCCCAGGTCAGTAACTCGGACCAATTGTCTTGGGATGATGACATGAATATTCTTAGAAAAGTCTCAAGGTCCTGGTTGACTCTTTCTGTGGATCCATTACTCTGTGGGTGGTAGGCTGTGGAAAAATTTAGTTTTACTTGCAGAATGGAACATAAGGCTCTCCAAAACTTTGCCACAAATTGAACGCCATGATCTGAGACTATTTCTGAAGGGAGTCCACGCAGGTGGAATGTGTGCTGGACAAACAAATGAGCTAAATCAGAAGCTGTGGGTAATTTCTTTAGAGGGACGTAATGGACCATCTTCGAAAATCGATCCACCACAACCCAGATGGTGGTGTAGCCCTCTGAACTTGGTAAGTCCAATACAAAGTCCATGGAGAGGTGTGTCCATGGACGTGATGGAAAGGGTAGAGGCAACAACTCACCCGCTGGGGATTGACGGGAGGATTTGTGCTGGGCACATAGGGTACATGAAGAGACAAACTCCAATACGTCAGTCTTCATCGAGGGCCACCAGTAGGACCTTTTCAAAAATTCCAGGGTCTTTCGAGTACCAGAATGACATGAAGCATGAGGAGTGAGCCCATGTCAGCAGCTGCTTCCTTAACTCCGGGGCCACAAAGGTGTTCCCAGTAGGAGGCTGTAGCTGTGTGGTAACAAACACCCTTAATTCCAGCACGGGGGTACTGTGCGAGGTTTCAGTATTGTTGTCACAGGGAAATGATCTAGACAGAGCATCTGCTTTCTAATTGAGGGCTCCAGAGCGAAAGGTCAGAGTAAAATGGAATCAAGCAAAGAATATTGCCCATCGGGCCAGACGAGGACCTACACACTGGATATTTTTGAGGACGAGGAGGTTTCTATGGTCGGTGAAGACAGTAAAAGGGAAATTAGCTCCTTCCAACAGGTATTGCCACTCTTTAAGTGCCAGCTTAACTGCCAAAAGTTCTTGTTCACCAATAGCGTAATTTTTTTCAGCAGGAGAAAACTTCTTGGAGAAGAAGCCACAAGGGTGAACTTGGTTATCCTCAAACCGTTGAGATAGAACTGCTCCCACTGCCTCCGAAGATGCATCTACTTCCAACAGAAAAGGTCTATCCACATCTGGTTGTCTTAACACTGGAGCAGTGAAAAAAGCTTGTTTCGAAAGCTGGAAGGCTGTCTCAGCTTCAGGAGTCCATAGATAAGGATTAGCGCCTTTACGAGTCAACGCTGTGATGGGAGCCAACAGGGACGAAAATCCTTTAATAAAGCGTCTATAGTAATTGGCGAATCCGAGCAGTCTCTGGATGGCTTTCAATGTTTGGGGTCGGGACCAATCTAGAATTGCCTGAACCTTGTTGGGGTCCATTTCCAGACTGGAACCGGAGATGACATAACCAAGGAATGGCACGCTGGGTACACTGCAGACACATTTCTCTAGTTTAGAAAAGAGATGTTTTTTTCTTAAATGAGACAGCACTTCCTTCACATGTTTATGGTGCTCCTCTAGAGAGGAGGAAAAAAATCAGTATATCGTCCAGATAAACGACTACGGAGACATACAACAAATCCCGGAAAATCTCATTGACGGAGCCTTGAAAGACAGCAGGAGCATTGCATAAGCCGAAGGGCATCACGAGATATTCAAAGTGTCCATCTCTGGTATTAAAAGCGGTTTTCCACTCATCTCCCGCACGATACGAATAAGGTTATAGGCCCCTCGTAGGTCTAATTTAGAAAAAACTATGGATCCCTTGACTCTGTCGAATAGCTCTGTAATCAACGGACGAGGGCATCGATTCTTGACTGTTATGTCATTAAGGCCTCGATAATCTATACATGGTCTTAGCCCACAATTCTTCTTCCGACGAAAAAGAATCCAGCACCAGCAGGAGACGTACAGGGACGAATTAACCCTTTCTCTAAATTCTCCCGGATGTACTCGGACATTGCTTTGGTCTCTGGCAAGGATAGAGGACAGGTGGGACCTCGAGGAGGCATCTTGTCAGGCAGCAATTCGATGGGCCAATCCCATTCCCTGTGAGGAGGTAAGATATTAGCTTGTTGTTCAGAAAAAACGTCAGCAAACAGTTGATACTCTTTGGGAATAGCTGGAGGTACTAACGAGACTGTTTTCCTCATAGGTCGTATCTTGGGAAGACAGGATCTCTGACACTCACCTCCCCATGATAGAATTTGCATAGAGCACCAGTCTATCCTGGGATTGTGCAGACACAACCAGGGTAACCCTAGAACGACTTCTTGGGAAGCCTCAGGAATCACGATAAATTTTAGATACTCAAAATGGAGTGCTCCAATGCGGACTAGCACTGGTTGAGTCTCCTTGGTGACAACTCCGTTAGCCAGTGGACGTCCGTCTACAGCAGTCAGAGAGATCATCTGTACAGCTTGTGTTCTTCTAAGATAAATGGTCAGTCTGCCGCACTAGTAATTAACTTTAAAGTAGGTTATTTGGACATAATAACGTGAACGCACAGAATTACTCTATATGGAAACGTTACATTGTAATAACAATTCCAAGAGCTTATTTCTCTTCTTCCCTATTAAGAAATAGTTTTTGGACTCATATACTTCCTCCCACAGCTTCTTTATCCCATTTTACAATTTGGCTAATGCAGTCTTAAGGTGCCTACACACTTGGCGATGTGCTCACGATCCGAAATTGTGTTCGATTTCTCCTTGAACTCAGCAGCTCCCCGGCAGTCGCGGGCACGATTTGGTGTTAAAAACTGTCCAATGTGACAAACGATCTATCGTGCCTCCTAACTATTCCACTGCATCGTGACTGAGATTGGCAGATTTGCCCTGCAGCACGGCAGATCGGAAGATGCGATGTACGACCTGCGGGGACGCGCATTGGCATCGTGATCGTGAGTGGACACTCCCGATATGGGCATATTTTACACAATTTGTCGTCACGATGCATTGGAATCGGCCAAATCGTGTACAAGTGTGTAGGCAACTTGAGAAGAGGAGTTTGGTATTTCATAAGCCGACCTCTCCCTCCCTTCCCACTTTTTCTTTTAAACTTTCTCACTAATCATTATGCGCCTTCCCTTTGTCTATCTTCAAACACCCCCCCACCACCAGTTAACGTCAGTCTTCGTTGACTTATTACATAATAGGTCAACCACAACAGTTCACTCAGCGTTCTTGTTCATTGGGCATATTCGATTGTTATAGCGCGCCCGATCTCCCGTCTAAAGTTACGGGAGATGGCGGGGCGCTATTCAATTGTTGCAGTTCTTCGCGCTGATCGCGCCCACAGTGGTCGGGTTTAGCCGTGTAAAGCAGCTACCCCTGACCAAAGTGCTGGGCGCGACCGCTAATAGTGACGTTCGGGTGCCCAAACGTGTCACTTTTCGCCCATTTCAGCTGGCACCCCGCTGGGGCTGCGAGCTGAAATGGTGTGCCGGCAGCTGAGTGCGCCCGACAGGAGGAACAATTGAATAGCTCCTGTTGGGCGCGTACAGGGGCATAACAATTGAATTCCGCCCATTATGTCTGCTCCCGATGGGACTGATTTATGTTTTGCATTGCTTTATTTGTTATGTCGTATGCTGCTTTATTTACGGTGATGGTTACTTCTATTGTGACATTGACAGTCACCACTTGTTGTTGGCTCTTGATGACAGATTACTTTGAACTGTCCCATTTGACTGTATGACGTGTTTGTACTTTATTATGTGAAAACTCCAATAAAACAAATTTACAAAATAAATATTTTTATTTTTTTTACCATCTGTCTGGTAAGGGTATTCAACATGCGTCCCTCCCGCTGCTGTGGAACTACACAACCCAGAATGCCCTGCTGTACTTTTACTATTAGGGCATGCTAAAACTGTGGCAAGGCATGCTGGGATGAGCAGTTCCACAGCAGCAGAAGGGCCGCTTGTTGAATACTACTGATTTAATGGATCACTAAACCAAAAAGACAACTTCTTGTGCTTCCCTAGTGTTCATTCTAGCACCCTGCACCTGTCATAAGCTGTGCAGTTCCCCCTTCCTGCCTGCCGCTCTCTGCTCTGGTGCTTCTAGCACACTCTAGTCCAGGCCAGGCCAACCTGTGGCTCTCCAGCTGTTGAGAAACTACAAGTCCCAGCATGCCTTGTCACAGTTTTGCTGTTAGGAAATACTAAAGTAGCAGGGAATGATGGGACTTATAGTTTCACAACAGCTAGAGAGCCACAGGTTGGCCAGGACTGCTCTAGTCTGTACCTCAGCTGTTTCTTGCATCCGCTGAGTGTGCTAGAAGCACCAGAGCAAAAAGCGACACCCCAGGGTGCTAGAATGAACACTACTTCCACTCAATGGTAATGGTCATCTACTGACTATATACACATGCATCATATATTTGTGTATACAGTATATTGTAAATATATACAGATGAGGCAAGATTATAATGAAGTTATTTCCAAGGCTGTTTTCCCATGGATGCAGATTGTACTCAGGCTATTCAGATGTTTTTGGATAAACAGTATCCTGCTATTTATGCTGTATCTGTTAGCCAGGTTATGCAGGATTGCACTGCAGAAGATGTGATTTTGCTTAGATGTCTGTTTCTCTGTATCTGCTCAATAATGGTATATCAGCCATGTCCTATATGTGTATATACCATGTTACATATAGTATGTGTGCCAGACACGGCGCTGTAATACTGTAATCTTGCTGGTTATTATAGGCCATTCTTATCACTTTAATTATGAATTATGTTTTATCGCCTCCAGCAACGTATGTTACAGTGTTAGTACTCTTGCTGATTAATGATAGAACCAAATTGAATAAGCACCTTGATAATAACAGGCGACTTACATAGACTCTTACAACAATGCAGCAAAGATCTGGCTTTTCTGGTTATTTGCAGATATAGATCATTCGCAAATCTTAAATTAGGTATTTTCTTTCCAGTCTACCAGGGGACCTCGTCTCTAGCTCTCTCTTACCGTCTGCTCTGCGGAAGTAGATGGGTTGTGATATAGTTCATCTTTATGTACAATCAAACCTCTTTCTTTCTTTACAGTGTATTCCTTCCTATTTAGAACTTTCTCTTTATAGGGGTTTTATTATTTTCTTTCTACATTGCTCTAAATATAAGAAGGCTTCAGCGGGCATCGTTCCCAGGAACAAGTCACCTGCCGTTCTTTTATGTGCGAGTCTTGTACTCTGCTCAGATGTTTCCCCACTCCCTGATGGGTGTACTAAGAACATCGCGTCAATCAGTGAGACAGCAGCCATCATGTGCAAGCGGTTATAAAAGGGCAACTGATGCGCTTACACTTGTTTCCTGTGCGATTACCCCATCAACTATTCATGCTGCGTACACATAATAAACACATAAAGGAGTCTATGGGGCTGAGATGAACCTACGTGTGTTTGCATGGCGTGTCGCGTGCGTTTTCACACTGTTCCGGAAACGAGCGTACACAAGAACGGATTACGCAGTTATAGGCATATCAAGCTCATCTCACATTTGAGACCACAGAACAGGGGTCTAATTGGGCTGAAACGGGTCATTCTTACGCAGTCAAACTTTAGAAAGGGGGTATTGATGGAAATGCAGGATATGCAGAGTTGGACAAAAGCATAAATACACCTGTAATCAACACAGGCTTCCCCCCCACCCAGAACTTTGCCATGAAGCATACAGGAATGTACACTAGGACAGGCGTAGCAACGGGTTGGGTATGGGATGTCGGCGCTCGGTATCCCGGCTGTCAGAATCCCAACACCGGCATCCTGGCAAAGTTAGGATGCCCTTAGTGCCTAACCCTACCCCCCCCCCCCCTCGTGACAAACCATAACCCTCCCCCTAACCACAGGTACTTACAGTCAGGATACCAGCGGTTGGAACACCGGCGCCGGGTTTCTGACAGGTGTCAGCATCCCGTCTGTTGGGATTATAACTACATCCCGTAGCAACACCACCTCCAGTGGCCACGCCCCCCTTTCTCCCCCCAAGCAGCGGCGGCTGTGCTCATATCTATAAAGTTGGAGGGTTCAATTTCTCAGTGAGTGTAAACAAATCACTGATTGAGTTAGTGGCTTCTTAGCTTTAGCGATATACAGCCCACGCATCATATTTATAAAAGATAGAATGATTTCGCTGGGGTGAAAACTGCATTTGATTTACAGATAAGAGATAATTACACCCGCACTCAAGATCTATTCTCGCCAACACTAAAGCCATGCACAGATCCTATCTTCAGGAAAAGATGAAAGGATACCTGCACGCGTATTGATTCTAAGCTGACATAATCATTTCTATTCGTTATGTTTTCTAGCAGAGCTGTTACAGAAAGCAATAGGTTTGTCCCAGTAAACACTATAATTTCAGCAATGAACACTAGACAAGCCATTCATCAAAAGGAGCAGGAGAAACTAGAAATATAAATAGGGAAGCGGATTGCATCTTCCTAAGAGATCAATACGAGCAGATGAGGGGGTGAGGGCAGCTTATCCAGTGCCTGAGCCAGGGCTTTGGGACTCATCTGACCAGTGACTGGGTGCTTTGTAGCTATATAAATTAGGTAAATAGTTATTCCATGTACACAAGATTTTACAAGGTAAATGATTGTTTAAACGGTGACTGATCCAGTGGAACAGCTACAGTCTCATTAGCAGAGCTGCAGAGGTTGTGCCAGGGACATTTTATGCCATGAGTAGGCCTGTGTGTAAATTTCTGCCCCCCCCCCCCCTTCTGAAGAGGGATAAATTATTTTCTGTACTTTGCTAAAAAAGAGACGACTTGTTATTGTCCTTTTTTTTAAACGCAGATAATGATCTCTGCTGCTTTCCTGGGCAAGAAATGGTGACCCTTTGTGCCACCTAGCTCCGCCCCTTAGCTGTTTTAAGGGTAAGTTGGTACTATACTGGTAACGATTGCGGTACTTTGCTGCTAACGATTGCGGTACTTTGCTGCTAACGATTGCGGTACTTGGCTGCTAACGATTGCGGTACTTGGCTGCTAACGATTGCGGTACTTGGCTGCTAACGATTGCAGCACTTTGCTGGTAACAACTGCAGTACCTTGCTATTAATGATTGCTTTCCTGTAGTTCAAGACACCTCCCCAAGTCCTACCTAGGCGTTTTTCTGGGGTGGACGAAATTCGAGGAGAATGATCCTTTCTAATACTGCTTTTATACCTAAATTCCGGATCTGACCCGGAGGTTGGAACAGGGTTCCAAACCGGATCAGATCCGGAATTTTGTCAGCGCTGACCCAGGATATTCCTGAGTCGGCGCCGTTCACACCAGAGCCGGGTCTGCAGTGACCCAGCTCTTCCAGGTCATTGCAGATTGCCGGGTCACTCCACCCGGGAATCCAACCCTGTACCCTTTTACACCAAGGAGCTACCTGGGTTAACTCTGCAATGACCCGGGTTTTAGCTCTGGTGTAAAAGGGGTATAAGCCATCCTTAGTGCAATCCCTCAATTGAACTCTGCAGATATATAGTACTAAGCGCTACTAGTATTCCGTTAAACACAAATTTAAGTGCTACAAACCAAAATGTTACAGTTTTGTTAGGAAGATGTTATTGACACCTAGGGGCATATGAAATTGGGGGCGAGAATAGTAAAAATCCCACACCTGCGGGGTTTTCCTGCAGGTGCTGTATTTTTGCTATTCAATTAGGAGCGGGGTTTTTGATTTTTTTGGGACGCCGGTAGGTATTTTTTTGCACACCTC
The DNA here is from genome assembly GCA_031769625.1 of Taudactylus pleione. Lineage (NCBI taxonomy): Eukaryota > Metazoa > Chordata > Amphibia > Anura > Myobatrachidae > Taudactylus > Taudactylus pleione. The sequence continues at coordinate 6,305,839 of JAUIMM010000450.1, forward strand.
CAGAGCACAACCAATTTTTCCTAAAGTCCCCAATTTTAGGATAAATGCTCGGAAAATGGTCTGGGACCCCGGCAGCACCCCTACTAATGACTAGTTAAGCAATTGGAAGTTTTCAATTAGCTTAAGTAGTCAGTAATACCTTCCAAATTGCTGTCATCTGCATCCAGCGTCGGGATCCAGTCTCCTGCAGCAGCGGTGAGTATGTCAGTGTGTGAGTGTGTGTGAGTGTGTGTGTGTGACGCCCGGAGTGTTCCCTCCCCCCAGTGTAAGTATGCCCACCCCCCGTAAAGGGCGCTGGGAGAACTACATCTCCCAGCAGCCCCTGTGCCTCTCTGCAACACCTGGAGCCTCCCAACAGCCCCCTCCCCAGTGAGGAGATGGAGAGGAGGCCACCAGGAGCCGCAGAGACCACTGGAGACCCCCAGGCAGGTAAGTGTAATTTTTTTTTTTTAAAGGGGCGTTGGGTTTTCAGCCCTGGAAACCCTGCAACCACTTTTTATTAATTGGATTCCGCGGGTATCGGGAGCGCGCATACCCGCGGTAATCCAAAATTGGGCGCATGGAGCGCAAGGTTTTTACCTCGCTAGACCTCGCGCCCAATTGAATTGCCCATGGAGTGATGAAAAAATAAAAATCATACAAAAATAAAAAAATAGCAATAAATGGAAGAACCAATAACAGCAAAGCACCTTATTTTCTATAAAGATTCAGGGCCTGATTCAGAGCCGGACGCTATTTGCGCTCGCTCGTTCAGAAAAAGGGGCCGGCTATTTAAATTGAACGCTCGCTCTTTGCGGTCTGTTGACGCCTCTATGTCTGAGCGAGCGAACGAAACATGCGCTCGCTATTTTGAAAAGACGCCCCCTGGCCGCTCGCATCCTACGTCATCTCCGCTATTTATTAGATTAATCGAGTACATCGAAAGGCGTCTGAACTGCTCGCAATGCTTGTGGTTGGATTTTCCTACCGCAATCATGCGAACAGTTCAGGCTAAGAGACAACCAAGTGACGTGGTCGATGACGCTGCTTTGTTAATTATGCACACCCTTAAAACGCCCGTTTTGACCGTTTGGCACGCCTGCGTTCGGATCTCCACTCCCCGTTTTCAAGCACCTTCCCCTGTTACCACCCACAAACGCCTCATCCTGTCACTCAAATTAGCAGGCACTCGCAATTTTGCGAACACACGTTTTCCGACCGCACTGACTGGTTGGCGCATGCGCATTACGACCCATACGCATGCGCAGATGTGCAAACATCGCTCGGAGCGAATGAGCGGCCGCTTACGAGCGGCTCTGAGTCAGGCCCTCAGTCCGGTACCTCCACAAAATGTTTGTATTACAATGATAGATTCTAGTAACAAATGTAAGAGCCCTCCAATTTCTAATTATTTCTGCATGAAATAGTCCTACAGATCATTACATAAGACTGTGCCATTCATCTATTACAGGGCAATGGGTTACATTCAAATATGCTGTAGAATCATAATACAATTCCATGGAGTATGAGGCATTGATATGCAGCTGCACACACTGCAGGATCACCAACTACAAGGCGGATGACAATGTCATAATATTTCCCTTTCATTGCTTAAACAGCTATGTACAATTAGGCATACCTCCTAAATAACCCGATATGAAATACGATCAAGATGTTTGCCTGCTGGGAGCCATTTTCCACTACTGGATGCCCTTCGTACACTTTGCCCTTAGAACCAAGGGAGTTGTTACGGAGTTAAACACAAGTCAGTTTTGCGGATGGGCTGCGCAGAGGTGTGCACATGTATGATTACACCTATTTTCAGATGGCTTTCTAGCACCAGGGTTGGGCTGGTACTAGTGTGTACTGATAAGTCATACCACTTTTACACCTAAATTCCGGATCAGACCCAGAATTTAGCCGGCGCCGACCCAGGACATTCCCGAGTCTGCGCTGTTCACGCCGGAATCGGGTCTGCATAGACACGGCTTTTCCGGCGTTGAAGTGGACGCTTGGCGATGACATCATCTCCAAGCGCCACTGAAGCCGGACCAATCGTCCGGCATGCGGCGCGCTCCAGGTCATTGTGACCAGGAATGCGCCGTTCACACTGCAGGGTTTCACGGGTTATTCCCGTGTTAAACCCTGCAAGTAACCTGGGTTGGATTGCCGGGTCACTCGTCCCGGTGATCAAACCCTCTCCCCTTTTACACCAAGGAGCTACCCGGGTTAACCCCGCAATAACCAGAGTTTTAGCTCCGTGTAAAGGGGTATAATATGGCTATGAAACTAAGCGTACAGATATGGGTGGTATACGGGTGATTAAGCGCAATTACTGCTGTACATGCGATGCGGGTGCAATTACAAGTGACTTGCTTTTAAGTGTGCATGGGCCACAATAAGGAATCTAATCTCCTGATTTATGTGTAATCATGATACTAATTTAGGTGAAAAGGCAGGATTAGCCCATAGGACAAATTTATCTTCGAATGTAATAAAGAACAACTATGCCCAGAGTATTTAAAGCTTTATACTCGGATTACTGATGTAAGGGTGACCAGAAACTCTGCCTTAAGGTGTTTTAAAGGGATCTCCTCGTAGACCCAAAGGGTGGACCTGTAAGAATATTAAATCTGGATTTAAGTCCTAAGTGCCATATGTTGGCAGTAGATGGGCTTATTGCCTTTGCTGCTTGAACAAATCTTACTATGTATCAATTCACGGCTAACAGATAATGAAGCCATGCTCCAAGGGCCGCAATTTGTACTTTAAGTGTATTAACTGCTTTACTGTCATCTTGTCTACCCACAGGAAAATGCTAAATAATCATAACAGAAGGATTGTTTGGTGCCATGTTCATCATAAAACTCTCCCAAACTCTAAATATGTGTGGACTCCGATATATTTGTATATCTGGCTGTATAATATTTTGTATGCATCCAATTGTTATTTTTCTTTAATGTCAATGCCAAAAATTAAAAAAAAAAATTAAACTGTCCCAACTCTATATCTTTGGGGTGAGAACTGTTTGCTAGCCCTTTGCAGAGTCAAAATAAGCTTTTCTGAAAAGACCTGTGGGCACATTTATAATTGGCCAGTTTATCAAGACTGCTTTGACCGATAAGTTTTAAAGCGGCAACAGAAATAAATGCTGAACCAGACTGGTTTAGCATTTATTAATGTTGCCGCTTTAAAACTATCGGTCAAAGCCACCGATCATCAGTGGCTTTGACAAACCTCCCAATTGTAATTATACTACCTGACGTTTAAAATATCACGGCTCAGTAGCAAGGCTGTCAACTTGAGAAATCGAGAACTTGGATGTTATATCCAGACACTGACGCAGAAAGTCCGGTCGTAATGGAAGGTAACACGACTGTTCCACCGCTAACTGTAGACCTTGTGTAAACTATGCTTTGTGAATGGTTTATACAGAGTACAGAGCGAGAGAGAAACCCAGGCAACACTGGGCTAGTTACTTATAATTAGGGATGTGCAGGCTCGGATTAGTTCTGATTTTCCCGCCAAAAGTCGGGTCTCAGAAAGAGGCAAAATGTCATCTTTCATGGACAGACATTTTTCCCATGAAAGATGGCGTTTTCACTCTTTCTGAGACCCGATTTTTGGCGGTAAAATCCGAACTAATCTGAGCCTGCACATCCCTACTTATAATGTCTTAAAAGTGAACTTTAAACTTAAAAGAACATGATCAGCAGAATTGTATATGTTTTATGTTAGGTTTTTCTATTCATTTCAGATTCGCCACTTGCAAAGGGCTCTTGGTATGTGGGGAGAGCATGCGATACTTGTGACGGTTGTCTTGAGAAAGAATTAAGTAATTCTATGACTTGCACATGCGAGAATGACTATCCTTAAATCAAGTGCCCTTATTCCAACCATTGCAGAAAGCAAGGAAATCATTATATAAAGCAATTACATACTTATATAAATAAGAAACGGCTTAATTAGATTTCTTGAAACCAAATCAATTATATTTATTGGATTTAATTATTAAAAGCTTTGTCAGTTCGATGGAGGGAGAAAACTAGATTTTGTATGCCTAACAGTGTGACTGACGACTTCACAGGAGTGACAGCCTCATACTGGGAGCGTGTACAAACAGTGCACTCTAGTGACAAGGAGAGGAGTGTTTGGGGTAATAGAATATTATCTGTAGAATAATGCATCCACACCGCGGAATAAGTGACAGATCAAAAGATGGCTGATGGGAAACTAGCAGTGCGGGATCTCATCTACGCTTATTCAGAGCTATGGCTACAATAAAACCAAAAAAGGACTTAAAACGTACCAAAATATCAGCCTATTTATATATAGTTAAAGACAATTAGTTATGCTACAGTTTAATAGAAAAAAACAATAACCCCAAAAATGTGTTTGTGAATGATACTATACTGGAATCTATAAATGTCTCCATCCAATTGGTGCCATCTCTTTGTTCTAAAATGACAGACTACACAGGTCTATTGGAAATGTACAGATAAAAGGGACCCTATTGCTAAATATGATGAAAACGTAGAATATATAAAACAATACACTTGGAAATGTGCATGGACCCTCTCCCGTGAATCACAGGCCCAGGGCCCTGCTATGCTGAGTCGGCAATGTGCTTTTACAAGGAAGGAGTAGATATGCTGCCGAACCGGCTTCTCTTACACAGATAGAAGCTCAAAAGCTGATTGGAGGAGAGGAAACACAGAGGAGCACAGCTACAGCTGATATTTACACCCTGTAAACACTCACAGGCAACTAAAGTACCAGCTGGGTATAGGGCTTCAGGGAAAATATGTAGCTAAAGCGGGACACGAAAATGTAAATCCCCCCTACGTAAGAGTCCTGAACCGTAGGGCAAGGTCCATATATTGTTCTGTAGGTTTGTTTCTTTGTTTTGGCGTCAGTATAGATAACAATGCACGTATACAGTTGGAGCTGATTCTGAGTTGGGAGCAAATAAAAAAAAGCAAGTAACTGTGTATCTGGGACAAACTATATGCTGCACTGCAAGGCATGGAAATAGTTTTGAATCAGGCCCAAAGCGCTTCCAAGTCATACCAGCCACCATTAAAGCGCCACCCTCATGTAATGCTAGGTGTAGTCTCCATGTAAAAGACTTTCAATGACACGCATCTGGGAACGCACGTCAGCAGTGAGGAGTTTGGGTAGTGTACACAGCTTTAGTGTACACAGCTTTCACCTAGACCTTTAGGTGCATCCAGCCCAGCCGGCTGAATGGGCCTACATGAGCTTGCTACCGCCAGCTGCACAGACATTGCACATCTGTGTAAGAGAAGCCGGTTCGGCAGCATATCTACTCCTTCCTTGTAAATGCACATTGCCGACTCAGCATAGCAGGGCCCTGGGCCTGTGATTCACGGGAGAGGGTCCATTCACACTTCGCCCTGGGCCTGTGATTCACGGGAGAGGGTCCATGCTCACTTACGAGTGTATTGTTTTATATATTCTACGTTTTCATCATATTTGGCAATAGGGTCCCTTTTATCTGTACATTTCCAATAGACCTGTGTAGTCTGTCATTTTAGAATAAAGAGATTGCACCAATTGGATGCAGACATTTATAGATTACAGTATAGTATAATTCACACACACACACAAATATTTTGTTTTATTGTTTTTTTTTTATTAAACTGTAGCATAACTAATTGTCTTTAACTATATATAAATAGGCTGATATTTTGGTACGTTTTAAGTCACCCGGGCTCCAGGAGCAATAAGCCTATTACAGTCAGTCACTGTAGTCACCTGCAGAGACCCTCTGACACAATCAGGCTCCAATAAGTATTTCCAGCACAGGCGATTGGACTATACCATTTACAGCAGGCTGTGAGTCATTGTCTCTCCTTTGGAGAGAGAGAGATATGGAAGGAAAACACGCTGGTCTGTCTGGGGAAGTGGCTGATTGCGGCTTCTGAGCCTTTGCTTATTACCATCGTTAGGCTGCTCTGCTAGATCTACATATAAATACAGCACAAATCATCAGTTGATTTGCTATTATTTCAGCTGTGATTTCTACTAACAATACTGGGCTGTTGATGCTTGCTATACAATTTATATCTATCTAATTAATATGGGTTATGCTATATGGATAAATGAAAACCCCATGATCAATAAAGGACCACAATATTGCTGTGATACACAATCATACACAATACACTAGGCTGAATAGTTGGACTGTAGATTATTAAATTATCTGCATCTGGGAACAATTGTACAGTACAGTTCTAAACATTGAGATTTTACCACCCATGAGATCCAGCTACAGTTTGTAACTGTGAATTGAATTTACGGAGCTACTAATCCCTACTCCGACCCTTTATTATACAACGTTGAGCATATTACTCACGAAAATGATGTAAGTACTAACCTAATTGCATGTGATCACAGGTTTATGCTGCTTTTTATACATCCAGCAACTCAATAGCAGCGCTCTTCTTTTCCTGACATGTAAGTACAGCAGCTGAGTGCTGTCCTATTTGATACATAACATTTGGTACATACAAGTGCCTGCTTCTTTCATTATTTTACGCTTCTGTTCCCTTGTTAGACCCCCCAGCTTACGCATATTAGGTTATCTCGAGCATCTAATGCATTTGGTGAAAATGAACCAAGACTCAGTGGGGTCAATTCAATAGCTGGCAATACGATGGACACCAAAAACGTCACACCAAATCACCCCAAAATTATTCATCTTTATATGACAGGAGATGTGGATGGAGACTCTACTAGACACTGCTTGGGTAGACAATGTTTTGTATTGTAGTGACTCCCATTGTAATCACATGCTCCTCTGTAATACCACCTTTTGCAGATGAAACCATTCTCCAACATTGTATTTCATCAAACTCATGTACTTTCACCGAATATGGTCTTGCATTACTTGCACACAAGAGCTGTGTGAGCCCTTTTTAAATGTTGATGTTTTATTTAGTATTTGCCACTTGTTTTGTCCCCATGTCTAGAATATTATAAAAGGCAATAAAAACGGTACCTGTGCAAGATTACCAGTGTGAAATGTCACTGTTACAATGAGGCCATTCTGTCTTACCTCAAACCTTTCCTGCTCCACCCGATGATGGTCCTCCAACTGCTGTTCCAGGTAGCAGAGATTGCGATACTTGTCCACGTAAATCTCATATTGCTTCTGAAGCTCCTCCTCCAGCTTCTCATATTCATCCATGAAAGCTGGTCTGTAAAGAGATGTGGGTGTATAATTACACTTGCTACAAAGTGCTATACAGGTAACGGTTAGGACATCTGTGGGGTGAGCCCTGTACAAGAACGACTTTCCCAGTGCGGTGTGTAGGCCTCAGGGACTACTAGAATGACTCTGTAAACCTGTAAATGGTCCGAGCAAGACCTACAACGACAATAGACACTAGATAGCCTTGCTTTGCATAAATTATTATTACGCCCAGTTGATGGAGAGGACTGTAGTTGTGTATAGCAAGAAATGAATGTGTTTAGGACTAGCGGAAAATGCAGGAAGATATATTCACCTCACGCTCTGGAGAGTCTGAAGTCTCGCTCGATTTCTCTCCAGTTCCTTTCTGCGCCTCTCAATTTTGGAGTCCAGATTCACCTCATCAGAAGCTCCATTAGTCAGGAATTCTCTCATCTTCTGACACTGTTCCTGAAACGAGCAAAGGGCGGCTGAGAGGTGACACTATAAAAAACTCCATAACATTAATGTGCTTCTGGCTAACATGTTTTTAATTAGATTTATACGCGGTCAACTGAAAAAAATAAAAAAGGACTCAGCTCATTTTTCTACGCAATTGTCTGCACAACACTATTCTGTACTTTGATGTACATACATGTAGATGCTTTGTGCCACTAATTACATGATTGCATTCTATCATGGGGATGTACACGCAGGGAGAAAAAAGAAAAGATGAATGTTTTCTAAATTATTATTATTAATTAGAGCACCAATTAGATCTCAACAATAGAACAGGCAACATTAACATTATTTTTTGCGCACATATAAAATTGCCGTCCAGTTTAATACAACTGCCTGGGGCAATTTAGCTGCCAGTTCTGTACTGTCCCAAGTAATCATTTGCGCATATTGCGGGACACTTTTCACACGAAAATTCAACACAATTCAATTGTAAATGGCAAGTCGCGGGCATTGTGCCAATGTCTCCAGTTAATTGAGCAGTGTGCAAATCATATGAAGTTCATGAAAGAGTGGGTAAATCCTCTTGAACCCCAAAAAGAGTTGCAAATAAAGTAGCAGTGGCCAAGAGTGTTAGTGGCCATAGGTTGATTATTACAACTTCTTTATTGTAGATAAAATTATATCCAGCAATTGTATTTCAGCAATTTAAAGTGTTTCGCGTACTTTGGGGTACATTCAAATGTCACTATTGCGACCTACATATAGGTTTGAAAAATATTGAGAAAAATTATTTGTGACTCCCATCTGCAAGTTCAAACCCATTTCCATTCAGCACTACACATTCACGGTACATGTTCCACATTATTAAACCCATTTTTCTGCTTTTTAGAAAAAAATACATACAAATGAAAAGACTTTATTAAGCAAATTTTACTTTAGAAAAAATTACATAATTATAATGCTGACATTAAAATAAGGACTTTTTCCTGTCCCTGATTGACAAGTAACACCCACTGCTTTCTGTAAAAGTGAATTACGCAAACAGCTTTTTCGGGACCTCTCCCTAGATGTCCTGACCTGAAGTCAGTTTCCAACATTCACACTCACTTATACTTTATTGTAGTCACCCACAATCCATACTCAAGAATTCATTCACACAGTTTTTTTAGTGCAGGCTTTTAGAAGTGGAGATGTTGCCCATAGCAACAAATCAGATTCTAGCTATTATTTTCTAGAAGGTGCTAGATAATTGATAAGTAGAATCTGATTGGTTTCTATGGGCAACATCTCCACTTATAAAAACCTGCAGTTTAGTAAAGAAATGTATCCCACCCAGTATATCCTATCCATTCCCTCACACAGCTCCCCCTCATTCTATGTATCTGCCCAGTCTATGCTCTCCATTCCCTCACACAGCTCCACCCTCATTCTATATATCTACCCAGTCTATCCTCTCCATTCCCTCACACAGCTCCACCCTCATTCTATGTATCTACCCAGTCTATCCTCACCATTCCCTCACACAGCTCCTCATCACTCTATGTATCTACCCAGTCTATGCTCTCCATTCCCTCACACAGCTCCACCCTCATTCTATGTATCTACACAGTCTATCCTCTCCATTCTCTCACACAACTCCACCCACATTCTATGTATCTACCCAGTCCATCATCTCCATTCACTCACACAGCTCCACCCTCATTCTATGTATCTACCCAGTCCATCATCTCCATTCCCTCATTCCATGTATCCACCCAGGCTGTACTCTCCATTCCCTCACACAGCTCCCCCTCATTCTATGTATCCACCCAGTCTACCCTCTCCATTCCCTCACACAGCTCCACCCTCATTCTATGTATCTACTGACAATATTAAAATGAACCTCTATATACCCTTGCCTGTACCTTCTAAAACCCTTCCTATAAACCTCTAAGGATGACGCTAATTTGCATACGCAGTCATACCATAAATAAAGACTTAGACGTGGAATCTGTGGTTCCAAAGCACAAGTGTTATTCAGGTAAAAGTTCAGACAGTTACACGCAATTGATCAAGACACAATTTAGGCGCAAAAGGAAATTATACAGACCCAAGTACAGTATACATACGCAGGCGCTTCCCGACCCGGAGATAGGCATCAGCAAGAGCCCCTAGTCATACAGCGTTCAGCACGAACACTGAGAACCAGCGTTCGTGCACACATGTTTATACCCCCCCAGAATAAACAGGACAATAGGGCAGTTTGTTGCTGGTGTCATTGGTTCCCAGGGGAGAAGCATCTGTTACAGCACATTTAACAGGCTAGTTCAAATAGACTCTCCCTGCCTCTAACAGCTGGGGATCTTCCTCTTCACGCCCCCTGCAACATCCTAACAGTTGTTGCTAAAATATACATTTTGTTGCTTGTAGGCTCTGCGATCCATAACTCGAGAATGCATGATGCGATCTCCCCACCGATAACACCGGAATACTGTAACAAGAGTACGCATCAGTACAACTCCAAACACGACTTGTTTAGCATGTATAATACCTTAGTTATCAAATATCTTTATTTCTCAGCATTTAAACTAACTGAACCAATTTAAATCATACACTTTAAAGCGTATTGAACCTTATGTGTGAATATGTAATGTGTGGGTATTCAGGGTTTGATATAAGGTCGCTAGTTAACTTGGGGCAGATGCGTGCGCACAAAGTTAATAAAACAGCGGTTTCATACAAAGTCCTATGCATTCGCTAATATGCGACTAGTTAACAGCGCAATTGTGTGTATTAATGTGAGTATGAGAAATGCTGAAAGATGCAAACGCATTGTGCTATTAGTATTATCGCCACATGTACTAAAATGTGAGTTTATCTAAAATGGCGCTTAGGCGGCCATTCGCAAAATGGCATCTTGCGATCTCATTTTCAAGATGGCGTCTTGCGGCCATTCGCAAGATGGCGTCGTCGCGATTAAATTTTAAACTGAACTTGTCTCAGCCAATTATTCAGCTTCGACAGTCCACCCTTTGATAGCAAACAACATGGTATCACAATCTGCTATGAGAATTTAATTTAGGCTTACATTTACATATTATTTGGTGTTATTATGGGATGGAACTAGGTGGTTCTTAATCCATCAATAATGTGTCTCTGGGTGGGGACATAAAACTACTATTATACGCACACCGTGGATCTTGGAAGATCATGTGAAAGGTGTGGGAATGCACCAGTCTTATAATAGCAGTCTTGAAGGGGAATTGAGACTTTACATTATCTGAGGTGTTCTATGAATAACATTTCAATAATACATTCTATGCATGTCTAAATATAATACATCAAACGATTGTATTTCCTAGTTCAGGGTTGTAATGCAGTTCTATATTTACCTCGGTATACATATTGTCATTACTGACCACCATCATAGTTTCACTCTTTCGTTTCACTCTATTTTTACATTTTCCACACTTCAACACAATAGGAACACACCGGACGCATATGCCAATTATTATGATGACAATCAGTATAAGGATTAAGAATTTGCCTATGCTGGCGATCACTTCCTGGACCCATTCCCCTAGACCTGAGAACCATTTCACTGGGTTCAGCCATGACACCCATCCTTCTATCTTTTCCCCTACTTTAGCCACTGAAGCGTTATGGTTCTTGCGAAATTCCCACTTTAGCTGCAGAATTTCATCCATCTTCCGGTCTATCACCTCCTTAGGGTCGCTGGTATCATTGGTGACATAGGGGCAACATTTTACTCCAAATTGGGTGGCCAATGTTACGCAATACCCTCCAGTAACAGCAGTTAAATAATTGAACACTAGCCTGTGTTGCACCAGTTCTTTCTTGTACGCTTGCAATTCTCTCCCTGTATACCTGAATGTGTCATCGTACATCTCGGTGATATTATCTATTAATTTAGCAAGTTCCTGGATATATCTAAAATTTAATGTACCCCGAGCGATCTTGGTGGGGTCCAATGCGGCCAGAACTTGAAAGCCAGTTGTCTCACTGATTAACTGAGAGGCTTTATGTATATCACCAGGTACCATATTTCTTTTGCCTCTGTGTTCATATTGTGTGTGAAAATATGGTGACGATGTGTTTTTACGTATACCAAGCATTTCAACATGAGTGAGGGTCATAACTTCTGGAAGTATTCTTCCCAAATAACATAACAATTACAATACTAAAATTGGTCAGACACTCCCCTGATTGGCACTGCACTCCTCCTCCTGACTCCACTCCATCAGCTCTGCCATCAGCTCACATTTCCTTTATCGGTCCTCCATCACAGACACTGAGTATCCCCAAACAGATCATCACGACAAAAACTCTGGAAAAAAAGAACTAGGATGACCACAGCAGACCACTCCATTGCTGGAAGCACTGATCTACACATTTCTTTAGCTCAGATATCTCACCGTCACCTTTTTAATCCTTCCGGCACAAACTCGCAATCGACAGGTCCACGTTATCGGCCTTGTCTCCGCCTTGTATCTCCACCAGGTGGTTAACCTCCCTGTGGTGAGTGGAAAGGACCCACGTATCTTCCTCGGCCACCCTTTGAGGATGCTGTATCGTCAGATACGGACCTTTCCACCGATCAGTCAAACAACCTGAGCTACAAAAAATTTGGATCATAACAAATTCTTCCAAATTTGACATCATGACAGGTTGCATTAGACATGTTAGTTAATAATACTTTCAATTTCAGTTATTCTCATTCATCTTCGTGAGACCCTGCACAGTAACCTCATTATCATATTTTCACATGAGGCTGCCTGTTTGAACAGTATCTCAAAGGGGGGGCAAATAAAGGAAAAGACAGTCTGGGATAATCTTAGTGTTGTTACCCATCATCTTACACATGTTCTTGGAAACGTCACCTGTAAAATAAGTCCCCCTATAATTTTTAATAATTCTAGGGATATAGTATCTTCATATAGGTTCCTGCAATTAAATCTTGTTATTAATAGCTACTGCTCTAAATAATGTCTGGGCCACTGGGTTGGATAGTATTCCGAGTAGTCGACCTCAGCCTGGCATGGCTGCCGTTTATCCTTAGCAACCTTGCGTCCTATGAGTGGGAGATAAAGCACAACAGTTTAATATCATTCAAACATGACCTAAAATACAACAATAGATCGTCCACATTTTACATTAGAACAGATATATTGGCAGGTTGAAAAGATTGTAAACAGTCATATAAGGCCTGGGAGAAGATACTGGGGTTACCTATGAACCCATGGGAAACTCGTGTTCCTGTGTGGTGTTCTTCACTTTGCAGTACTTACTTATGTGTCCCACTTGTGACAGTTAAAACATAATTTTGAACGGGGTGGATGAAAAGATTGTTGTGGGATTTGAGCAAGAGGGAAAGATGGTGGGTATGGGTAAGGATAGGGAGGGTAAGGATGTGAAGGATAAGGGTATTGTGGGAGGTATGAAATTTGGGGGTAGTATGAGGCCTGTGGTTGTGTATGATATGTGGGGTAAGGATGTGTTTGCTGTGGTGTGGGATTGGTGAGGACGTGTAATTGTTCAGGTGCAGGTGTGTGTGTGGGTGCAGGTGTGTCGGTTGGCTGTGATGTTATTGTCATTCCTTCCAGAGCTTGGATACTGACAGTCATTAGTTTTTCGCTCTGGGTCTCTCTCTTCATTGTGATATTTTTATCATGTTCTATGGCAGACTCTATGATGTTATCGATTGTGAGTCCCCTCCAGCCAGGTTGTGAGGTCTGAACCCGAATCTTTAAATCGTCTTTCAGACCGTCCATGAGTACCGTGACTATCATTCCCCTGTGGTGAGTGCTATCTTTAATATCTTCTATCCCAGTGTACTGGGTGATAGCCTGCAGAGCCCGGTCGCAATAGTCTTCTGCAGTTTCACTCTCCTTTTGCTTAATTGTGAAAATTTTGTTCCAGTTAACTACTACTGGAAAATATACACCCAATTGAGTTACAATGTGGGAAATGTTACCTTGGTTTACTTGGTCTGTTAAGGGAACGTCACCATCCAATACACAATCCGTGATAAATTTTGTCACGTCGGTATTGCGTGGCAGACAGGCCCTTAACACCACACACCAATCTTTATTAGTGGGCTCATGTGAACTACCCAAATTTCTCAAAAATCTTTGACATTTGGCTAGTTCCTTTTTGGGATTGGGGAAATCATTTATGATGGAATTTAATTCTGCTCTTGTCCATGTACAATGCATTACTACTTCCCTCGTGGGCACTACACCGTTCGCATCTACATTTCCATTCGGAACAGTTATCGTCCGAATGGGATGCAGACCGGTAGTGTTGCTACCTCTGACCTGGTTACCTGGCTGGGGGTTTAACCTACTGCTGCTACGTACGGTATGAACAACTTCCTCTACGGGTGCAGAGGGGGTTAACACTTCCCTTGCTGTTACCAATGGAGATGGCGGCATCACCCGTGTTTGTGGTGATGCAGCATCTATCATTTGTACAGCATGGGAAATGGCAGACATTACAATAGGCTCATCATCTACATTATAAACATTTTCTTTATGATTACTTAAGAGAGGGTACAAATTTTTATGGGTATTTTTGGTAACTGTACTTGCATCTCCATCCACATAAGGTGGGGGAGGTGAGCGTGAACTGCTGGCAATACTCTCCACAACGCTACCTTGCCGTACATGCGCGCCATTTTACGGCTCGCCCGCATTGCAATTTAGCGTCGCGGATGTATTTTCTGGCAATGCGCTCGGAACGCTAGTTTGCTTCGCTTGCACATTTTTAAGCCACACATCTCCTTCATGCTGCCACAATTTTAAACATTCAAAATATTTGACCTTTTTCTCTCGGGAGCGCATCAAACTGATGTGATCCCGGACATTATCTAATACATCCTTATCACAACTACCAATTCTGGGAAACGGTCTAACACTCTTCATCGTCATTTTAAACCATACATCACAATACCTTATTGCATAAGTACCGTACTTAGCATGCATAATTATACGATGGGCCGAACCAATCGGAGCTTTCATTAGTAGCACATCATTGTCTAACATCTCTACTGTTTGTATGGCTCCCATTCCGAGACAAAATCCTACGCTTTTCAATAAAGATTTAAACTGGTGAAAGACAATCTAGATACTCTCACTTACCTACGGACAAAATTTCTAGATGCCCCCGCTCACCTACGGAAGAAATTCTAGATGCCTCCGCTCACCTACGGAAGAAATTCTAGATGCCCCCGCTCACCCACGGAAGAAATTGTAGATGCCCCGCTCACCTACGGAAGAAATTCTAGATGCCCCCGCTCACCTATTATCTCTCAGCTCACAATCACACCTAGTGCGGCTCAACTACAATGCTCAAATATTATTGAACATTGCAGTCACACTGAGAGCCAGTCCCTAACAAAAATAACAAACCATACACCTGCTCTGTGTACTGAACGGTAAGCTGCTTACCGAGCAGCTAGACTAACCCTTGCACCTAGCCTTTAAGGATCATACAATACCCTTAACTGTCCAACACATACTCACTGTTACACACTTTTTCCTGCGCAGAAAAATAAACGTTAACCCAGATATTGATAACAATTGAAAAAGGTAAACCTTGACGGCTTTGTTTAAACACGTGGCAGCAGAACCGGAAGTGCGTATACGCTATTGTGCGACCAGACGTATACACAATAATGCGACTACCGCACAACCGTATAATGACTTTTGAACTGCGTAAACCGTATGATGACTTTTGAACTGCGTACGCAAAAATGCGTCTCAGCCGCTTACTCAATACTGCGGCACCCCCCTAAGCGTTAGGTTCTATCAACAAAGGAAAACAAACTTTTTCCTTTCTTGTCCCTAGATTCTAGTCAGCTTCCTTGGCTCACACGAAAACGGATAGTGATCTTTCAGCACAAATCGGTTACAGGAAAACCCTGTATGTGGCCACTCCACCCTTTGCTGAGATATCGCTAGACGTATGTGCCGTGTGAGTAGGTAAGTGACTTCATCCCGGACGAGCCCCCATCTGACAATATTAAAATGAACCTCTATATACCCCTGCCTGTACCTTCTAAAACCCTTCCTATAAACCTCTAAGGATGACGCTAATTTGCGTACGCAGTCATACCATAAATAAAGACTTAGGCCCTGATTCAGAGCCGGTCGCTATTTGCGCTCGCTCGTCCAGAAAATAGGGGTGGCTATTCAAATGAACCGTTCGCTGTTTGCGGTCTGTTCACGCCTCTAGGTCTGAACGAGCGAACAAAACTTGCGGTCGTTTTTTGGGAAACTACGCCCCCTGGCCGCTCGCATCCGACGTCATGTCCGCTATTTATTAGATTAATCGAGTACATCGAACAGGGTATGAACTGCTCGCTATTCTTGTGGTTGGTTTTTGCTACCACAATTTTGCGAGCAGTTCTGGCTAAAAAAAAACCCAGTGACGTGGTCAATGACGCTGCTGTTTTAAATATGCACACCCATAAAACGCCCGTTTTGACCTTTAAGCACGCCTGCGTTCTGATTTCCACTCCCCGTTTTCAAGCACCTTCCCCTGTTACCACCCACATACGCCTCATCCTGTCACTCAAATTATCAGGCATTCGCTATTTTGCGAGCACATGAATTTCGGCCGCACTGACTGGTTCGCGCATGCGTATAACGATCCGTACGCATGCGCAGTTTGGCAAACATCACTCGGAGCGAATGAGCTGCCGCTTACGAGTGGCTCTGAATGAGGGCCATAGACGTGGCATCTGTGGTTCCAAAGCACAAGTGTTATTCAGGTAAAAGTTCAGACAGTTACACGCAATTGATCAAGACACAATTTAAGCGCAAAAGGAAATTATACAGACCCAAGTACAGTATACATACGCAGGCGCTTCCCGACCCGGAGATAGGCATCAGCAAGAGACCCCTAGTCATACAGCGTTCAGCAGGAAGACTGAGAACCAGCGTTCGTGCACACATATTTATACCCCCCCAGAATAAACAGGACAATAGGGAAGTTTGTTGCTGGTGTCATTGGTTCCCAGGGGAGAAGCATCTGTTACAGCACATTTAACAGGCTAGTTCAAATAGACTCTCCCTGCCTCTAACAGCTGGGGATCTTCCTCTTCACGCCCCCTGCAACAGTTGTTCCTAAAATATACATTTTGTTGCTTGTAGGCTCTGCGATCCATAACTCTAGAATGCATGATGCGATCCCCCACCGATAACACCAGAATACTGTAAAAAGAGTACGCATCAGTACAACTCCAAACACGACTTGTTTAGCATGTATAATACCTTAGTTATCAAATATCTTTATTTCTCAGCATTTAAACTAACTGAACCAACTTAAATCATACACTTTAAAGCGTATTGAACCTTATGTGTGAATATGTAATGTGTGGGTATTCAGGGTTTGATATAAGGTCGCTAGTTAACTTGGGGCAGATGCGTGCGCATAAAGCTAATAAAACAGCGGTTTCATACAAAGTCCTATGCATTCGCTAATATGCGACTAGTTAACAGCGCAATTGTGTGTATTAATGTGTGTATGAGAAATGGTGAAAGATGCAAACGCATGGTGCTATTAGTATTATCGCCACATGTACTAAAATGTGAGTTTATCTAAAATGGCGTTAGGCGGCCATTCGCAAAATGGCGTCTTGCGATCTCATTTTCAAGATGGCGTCTTGAGGCCATTCGCAAGATGGCGTCGCCGCGATTACATTTTAAACTGAACTTGTCTCAGCCAATTATTCAGCTTCGACACTAACCAGCCTATCTTATCCATTCCCTCACACAGCTCCCCCCTCATTCGTACCAAGTCCATCATCTCCATTCCTCCACACAGCTCCACCCTCATTCTATGTATCTACCCAGTCTATCCTCTCCATTCCCTCACACACCTCCTCCTCGTTCTATGTATCTACACAGTCCATCCTCTCCATTCCCTCACACAGCTCCTCCTCATTCTATGTATCTACCCAGTCTATCCTCTCCATTCCCTCACACAGCTCCCCCTAATTCTATGTATCTACCCAGTCTATCCTCTCCATTCCCTCACACAGCTCCCCCTCATTCTATGTATCTACCCAGTCCATCATCTCCATTCCCTCACACAGCTTTCCCCCTCATTCTATGTATTCACCCAGTCTATCATCTCCATGCCCTCACACAGCTCCCTCCTCATTCTATGTATCCACCCAGTCTATCCTTTCCATTCCGTCACACACCTCCCCTCATTTTATGTATCCACCCAGCTTATCCTCTCCATTCCCTCACACAGCTCCCCCATCATTCTATTTATACACCCAGTAGCATCTGTAGGTGTGGGTGTAGTAGGTGTGGGCCGCACCAGGTGACACGATCCAAGGGGGTGACACCAAAATAGCACAGCGACTCTGCTATTTTGGCGTCACCCCCTCGGATGGTGACACTGAACAGTGGTGATAGTGGTGAGAGATGACATGCTAGAGGCTGCCCAGCAGTTCCTGGAGAGCTGGGAAAGCCGCCACTGTGATGAGAACGGGGGCGTGACGTTTGGTAAGGTGTAGGGCTTGGACAACAAATTTCAGGAAGCACCGCCAGTATGAGATGAATCATTTACATGTGGTGGGGTTGATTCTAAGATGTAGGCAAAGTGGCTGTAGATGATGGCTGCCATGGAGGCCTGATTTACTACCTTATGCTAATGTGAGAATTCATAGGGCTAATGTGGGGGTCCGTGCGTCTCCAAGCGGAAGCTATTGCTGTCCACTGATTTATTCCAGCCGCTGCAACAGTCAACACTAGTATCAGCACCTGCACTGGCCCCATACTAGGTGAGTTCTGTCATAAACAGGGCTCCCTACTCTGCACGAACAACTCAGATTTAGATACACTCCCACAAGACTGGGCGATTCCGCGCGATCACATTGTCGCCGCCCAGTTCCCGGCCCTATTTCAGGGAAAGACCGATGCAGCCAAGTTCCATCTGGCTCAGAATAGGATGGACATGCACAAAAATATGTAAATCATGAACAGAGATCCGTCTAACTCAGAATCAGCCCCATTATGTGTATATGCCCCTTTCCTACCTGCGAGGGGAACTTAGGGAGTGAAGGAGATGTTTTTTTATTATGTCATTTAAAAAAAAAAAAAAAACTGATTATATAAAAGGCCTGAACCGGCACTTCCCTACACCACTATTGAGTACCACACTATACAAGGTATCCCCAATGACTTCACCATACTGTCACCAAGATAAACGGTATTTTCCCACCTCACTTTCAGCACACTGTGTTCACTTTGTAAAGAGAAGCAGCAATAAATGTGGGATTAGAAATTTAAATGAGCATGGGGTGGACAGGGTGTTCCAGAGCCTTTTCCCTCCTCGAAACTTTATGATTTGTACAAGACTTTGGACAGCGCCTCATCAAGGCTAGGGCACCAGGACTAGGAGGAAGGGGGCGCTACCAAGGGCGAATTTACCATATATCTTATCGGTGGGCCAGAGAACTAATGGGGCCACTGATGTTTCTGATATCTAGTGGCTGGCAACTCAGAGGGACCAGACACTTCTTATTTGTGCCATGGATCAGCTCCGCCTACCCCCCACCCTGTGCTCCACTCCTTCCTGCTCCACTCCCTGCCACTGGTGGTGTATACTACGTGCACAGTTCAACCAATTGGGGCTCAGCACATAAAGATCCACTAGGATGCTTTGTATGGTCTGACACTAGGATACTCTCTGTATTGTATTCCAGTCACTGGGAAACTCACTGTATTGTTTGGTGATCACTAGGATGCTCTCTGATTGTATGGATGGGGAAAAAATATGATCAAGTATGGACAAACCCTTCTGTGCCGTCAATAATGACTCTCTACACTTTGTATTATTGTAATAAAAGGATTAGGTTATTATGGGACACGATTTTTACTAACCACATTGCAGATGTAATTCTACCAATGTATATACTCATTCACTAACACAATAGTGACAAGTAATAAAGTAATAAAGATGGTCTTGATGTCCATACTCTAAAGACATATTTAAGAAATAATTGAAGGTCAGCTGCCCAGTAACTTAGATGGAAAAAAAAAAGTTGAAAGCAAAGGGTTATGGTGCTTACATACGGTACGATTAAAATGGACAATATGAACGATATCGATCATATCGTTCATATCGTGCATTTTTAGGTGGCCAACGACCTGTGATGCACGGGCACGTATCGACGATAACGATATCGTTCATCGCCCGTGCATGCAGGCCAACCTGGTTTAGATCAACCAGGTTACTATTGGCCATCGTTGGTGGGTTCATGATGTGCTGGATGTTCAATATTGTTGATCGTCCCGTGTGTATGCACCATTAGTCCTTACGTGAAAATAGGCAAGAGTGTTCTTAAAGGGGGTCATTCCCAAAAGCTGAATGGGGTTGTATCCTTATGTTTGCACTGGGCATATGAAACTAACCGCGCTGTACGCCCGAATGTCTTCCGGATGAGTGATAAGTAATCCTTTACTGCATTTAGTGCTGCTTTTTTAACTTCATGAAATCATAAAACTACACATTTTGCTACTTTAAAACCCACTGGAAGTTCTGAATCAAACTCTTATCTGAAGTTATGCGTTTCATCGAGATCAGCTAAATAAGGCACGATGACTCATTTAATGTCAATGAGTATTTGCATCTCAAGTTCTAATGCTGTACAAATAGCAAACTGTTAATTTTGTTACAGTACGATTACACTTCTGTGTCTCTATATGCTGTGCTGCTATGACAGACCTTTAAATAATGTCAATCAAATTGATTAAAATCCCTTTTTATGCGTGGGTAGATTATACAAATGCCAGCATTATACATAGTAACCCCCCTCCTGTAGCAGCGAGGCGGCTGCTTGATTGAAGTTTCTGATGGCACCTCTGGTGAGAATTGTACAAAGAAATAAAAAGCTTAATCAAGAAAATTAGCTCAAACTAGGATCTCTTATAATAAACATGTAGCTGGAATTGTCACAGTGTTATTTGTTCTCCTAATGCTTCACTGAACAAACATATCTGCTCAACGACATCCAAAAAGCATCATATGTTAGAATAAGAACACACGTTTGGTTATACGAAAATCTAGCTTCATGCTGTTCTAATTCCACAGGTCTCACAGGTGATCACAGACAACTGCGGGATAAATGTACTCCATAAATATCGCCCACTAGAAGCTACAGAGATTTCCGTAGAAATGGGGAACCTTTGAGGCTACGAACCACCAAACTACAAGTTACATCTTTTGGAAGAGTTTTCATTTAAGGGGTCCATCAGGTTTGCAAAAGTGAGTTTGCATAATGAAACTCGCATACATTGTGTGACTGTGCACATGAGAAATATGAGACCAAAATAGGAATGGAAATTTACGGCACTCGTAGCGAGGTTGTGTGACTTTGCTACAAAAAGCGAACTGGGAGAAGGGCATGAAAAAGGGAGGAAACCGTCCTGGACCCCAAAAAGTGGCAACTGAGGGCCTGATTCGGCAAGGAACGCACAAATGCAGACGCACGCACCCGTTAACTGTGAGTATATATGTTAATAAACGCATATGCACGCAGAATAAGCAGACGCACTACACAATACCAACTACTTCCTTTAACATGCGTCCTGTTATACCATGCAAGACAGCGGAAACATCGGTAACATCGAGAACCATGGAACACATTAGCATAATAAAGGTTGACCTGACATCACGCAGGA
The DNA here is from genome assembly GCA_031769625.1 of Taudactylus pleione. Lineage (NCBI taxonomy): Eukaryota > Metazoa > Chordata > Amphibia > Anura > Myobatrachidae > Taudactylus > Taudactylus pleione. Next base: position 6,327,175 of record JAUIMM010000450.1, read on the forward strand.
TTTCTGCCACTTCCTGCGTGCAACTAGACCTCAGGCTTCGTCCGGCGCCGCAAGGGCTTAAATATGCACGCCCCTAAAACGCCGTCCAAACGCACAGGCACGCCTGCGTTTGCCCAACCAACCCGTCCCCCGTCACCACCCACAAACGGCACTTCCTGTTAGTCACTGTGCTCTGGGTCTGCGTAGCCTCTGCAAACGCAGTTTCCAGCGCTGAAGCTAGTTCGCGCCCGTGCAATGCAATGGTTACGCATGCGCAGTATGCAACAATCGGCCGATTGCGTCCATCTGCATCCATGCCATATGGAATGTACTGGAGGTTCTTAAAAGGTGTCAAATGGCTGATATTTGCATTTCTTACTAATGATGGAAGAATGACAACACTCAAGTGTTAATAAAAATAAAGTTTTTCCAGTAATTTGTACAGAAATAGGTCCGTAACATGTTTGTAAAATGTTGGAAAAAACACTTTTCTTTAGCTCCTATCTACACATTCTAAAACTCCTCTCCCATCAATATAACACCTCCACATACCTGTCCCCCATCAGTTACACCTTCACATACCTGTCCTGCTTCATTTACACCTCCACATACCTGTCCCCCATTAGTTACACCTCCACATACCTGTCCTGCTTCATTTACACCTCCACATACCTGTCCCCCATCAGTTACACCTCCATATACCTGTCCTGCTTCATTTACACCTCCAACATAATTGTCCCCCATCATTTACACCTCCATATACCTGTCCCCCCATCATTTACACCTCCACATACCTGTCCCCCATCATTTACACCTCCACATACCTGTCCCCGATCATTTACACCTCCACATACCTGTCCACCAACATTTATACCTCCACATACCTGACCACCATCATTTACACCTCCATATACCTGTCCTGCTTCATTTACACCTCACCATACCTGTCCCCCATTATTTACACCTCCACATACCTGTCCCCCATTATTTACACCTCCACATACCTGTCCCCCATCATTTACATCTCCACATACCTATCCCCCATCAGTTACACCACATACCTGTCCTGCTTCATTTACACCTCCAACATACCTGTCCCCCATCATTTACATCTCCACATACCTATCCCCCATCAGTTACACCACATACCTGTCCTGCTTCATTTACACCTCCAACATACCTGTCCCCCATCATTTACACCTCCACTGATGGTGGACAGGTATGTGGAGGTGTAAATGTTGGGGAACAGGTATGTGGAGGTGTAAATGATGGGGGACAGGTATGTGGAGGTGTAAATGTTGGGGGACAGGTATGTGGAGGTGTAACTGATGGGGGACAGGTATGTGGAGGTGTAACTGATGGGGGACAGGTATGTGGAGATGTAAATGATGGGGGACAGGTATGTTGGAGGTGTAAATGAAGCAGGACAGGTATGTGGTGTAACTGATGGGGGATAGGTATGTGGAGATGTAAATGATGGGGGACAGGTATGTGGAGGTGTAAATAATGGGGGACAGGTATGTGGAGGTGTAAATAATGGGGGACAGGTATGATGAGGTGTAAATGAAGCAGGACAGGTATATGGAGGTGTAAATGATGGTGGTCAGGTATGTGGAGGCATAAATGTTGGTGGACAGGTATGTGGAGGTGTAACTGATGGGGGACAGGTATGTGGAGATGTAAATGATGGGGGACCGGTATGTGGAGGTGTAACTGATAGGGGACAAGTATGTGGAGGTGTAAATGAAGCAGGACAGGTATATGGAGGTGTAAATGATGGTGGACAGGTATGTGGAGGTGTAAATGATGGGGGATAGGTATGTGGAGGTGTAAATGATGGGGGACAGGTATATGGAGGTGTAAATGATGGGGGGCAGGTATGTTGAAGGTGTAAATGAAGCAGGACAGGTATGTGGTGTAACTGATGGGGGATAGGTATGTGGAGATGTAAATGATGTGGGGACAGGTATGTGGAGGTGTAAATGAAGCAGGACAGGTATATGGAGGTGTAAATGATGGTGGACAGGTATGTGGAGGTGTAAATGTTGGTAGACAGGTATGTGGAGGTGTAAATGTTGGGGGACAGGTATGTGGAGGTGTAAATGATGGGGGACAAGTATGTGGAGGTGTAAATGTTGGGGGACAGGTATGTGGAGGTGTAAATACATGTATGTGAAGGTGTAAATGATGGGGGGACAGGTATGTGAAGGTGTAACTGATGGGGGACAGGTATGTGGAGGTGTAAATGAAGCAGGACAGGTATGTGGAGGTGTAACTGATGGGGGACAGATATGTGGAGGTGTAACTGATGGGGGACAGGTATGTGGAGGTGTAAATGATGGGGGACAGGTATGTGGAGATGTAACTGATGGGGGACAGGTTTTTTAACCCCAAAACGATGAACGATAACGACGACGCACGCTCCCGCGGGTCGTTCGTCATCATCGTTTATCGGGCTGACATGCAGGCCATCCTGACGATCTCGTCAGGTTGCTGCATATTGGGGAATGGGGGAGAGAGCCCGGCGCTGAACGATATCATTAATGATATCGTTCAGCGGGTGTGCTCAATGTCATGAACGACATTGAGCACAGCCTGCCGGGGACACACTACACGATATCGCTCAGGGAGCATATCGTGTAGTGTGTACACACCATTACATTCCACCGGTTACACTTAAAAACATTTTTCTGTTTTAGAATAAATAAGCAAATAGAATGTTTGAGGCTATTGTCCCTTTAACAGGCTAAAATTTAAATCTGCACACTGAGGGGCCTTTACTTCTCACACTAAACCTGCCCACACACAACGCAATCTGCACACTGAGGGGCCTTTACTTCTCACACTAAACCTGCTCACACACATAGCAATCTGCACACTGAGGGGCCTTTACTTCTCACACTAAACCTGCCCACACACATAGCAATCTGCACACTGAGGGGCCTTTACTTCTCACACTAAACCTGCCCACACACAACGCGATCTGCACACTGAGGGGCCTTTACTTCTCACACTAAACCTGCCCACACACATAGCAATCTGCACACTGAGGGGCCTTTACTTCTCACACTAAACCTGCCCACACACAACGCAATCTGCACACTGAGGGGCCTTTACTTCTCACACTAAACCTGCCCACACACAACGCAATCTGCACACCGAGGGGCCTTTACTTCTCACACTAAACCTGCCCACACACAACGCAATCTGCACACTGAGGGGCCTTTACTTCTCACACTAAACCTGCCCACACACATAGCAATCTGCACACCGAGGGGCCTTTACTTCTCACACTAAACCTGCCCACACACAACGCAATCTGCACACTGAGGGGCCTTTACTTCTCACACTAAACCTGCCCACACACATAGCAATCTGCACACTGAGGGGCCTTTACTTCTCACACTAAACCTGCCCACACACAACGCAATCTGCACACTGAGGGGCCTTTACTTCTCACACTAAACCTGCCCACACACAACGCAATCTGCACACTGAGGGGCCTTTACTTCTCACACTAAACCTGCCCACACACAACGCAATCTGCACACTGAGGGGCCTTTACTTCTCACACTAAACCTGCCCACACACAACGCAATCTGCACACTGAGGGGCCTTTACTTCTCACACTAAACCTGCCCACACACATAGCAATCTGCACACCGAGGGGCCTTTACTTCTCACACTAAACCTGCCCACACACAACGCAATCTGCACACTGAGGGGCCTTTACTTCTCACACTAAACCTGCCCACACACATAGCAATCTGCACACTGAGGGGCCTTTACTTCTCACACTAAACCTGCCCACACACAACGCAATCTGCACACTGAGGGGCCTTTACTTCTCACACTAAACCTGCCCACACACAACGCAATCTGCACACTGAGGGGCCTTTACTTCTCACACTAAACCTGCCCACACACAACGCAATCTGCACACTGAGGGGCCTTTACTTCTCACACTAAACCTGCCCACACACAACGCAATCTGCACACTGAGGGGCCTTTACTTCTCACACTAAACCTGCCCACACACAACGCAATCTGCACACTGAGGGGCCTTTACTTCTCACACTAAACCTGCCCACACACTATCTAACAAGGTTCAGGCCATTTTTACCAAGAGCTACCTTACCTGACTGGAATCTCATTATCTAGTTTCCGGTGAAGTCTTATTCCCTCTGGGTTCTCGACATCTTGTAAAGTTATTTCACATTAATTCCTGCCACACTTGTCTACATTAATGGGCCGATAACTTTAGAAAAAGGATAAGTATCGAATTCACAGGTTTTATATTTGCTATTTTTTTTAACTATTTCTGACACTGGTTTTAAAAGATTATGGTTAAATAAAGCAGTGTAGTCCATTCCCCAGGTACCAGCAAGGTAACTATTATATAATGCTGTAAAGCTAGGTACACACTGTCGGTTTTTTTGATCAGGCTGACAAATGGGGCGATTTTTTGGCAAATCGAAAGCCCCAATATCTGAGCTAGACATTACGCGATATTTCATTAGAATTTACAGATTTTCCGCCACAGCACTGATTTTGCATATGTCTGCCCACGAGGATGGCGTAACGACAGGAAATGTAGGAAATATGGGCAGATTATCGAGATTTCAGGGTCCCTCCACGCAGTAATACAGATTGGTGCAACTTTAGATGCTATCGGTCGCACCATGATACCCGCAACAGCTCTATGGCAGGTACAGTGTCGTCTCCTCCTCCTCCTGGGCGAGCCTTTGAGCATCCGAGTACGAATCCAATTTCAGCGACACGCCTGTGACACTCCCATAAGGCGGACCACCGCCGTGTGTGCGCTAAGACACCTCCCTGTCACCGCCCAAGGATGCCCCCACTACATTTTCAATACACTTCTCCCTAGGTGCGCCTGAGGTTAGAACTGCGACTCTACATGGACGCAATTGGGACACATGAGCAGTGTGACTTATAGGGATGCGCAGTAGAAGAATAGTCGCTCCACTACATCCAAGCTCAGAGTGTGATTGTTGTACACCTTGTCATTCAGTTACATCCCCATGTATTTAAAAACTCACATTTCTCAGTATTCCATACTGAGCACTTGAACTCACAACCTCATACTATGCAGTCAGACCTCTCCCCTGCATTGCAGCTAAGGGGGCGCAGCATGTGCACATTGTATCCAGGTATATTTTACTCTCACTGACCACTACATCTTCCCAGCACGTGCACACAGGAAGAGCTGTCACTCAACGGAAACACAGACCCAACACTTACAGCTTGTGTATATCAGTAAGAAGTGCAGTATGTGCGTCACAGGGCCCTAGGCATTCGCCTGCTACGCCTAGTGTGGTTATTTCTGTTCAGAGTCACAGCATAACACCAACAGTGACTCTCTACAGAACCGTTCAGGCTCGATATATGGGACTACATGAGAAAACAGACAGCAGGGAAGAGAGAAAAGAGTGGGAGAGGGACGTGGTGAGAGGAAAGAGAGCTGGGGCAAGAGGGGGAGAGATAGAGATAGGGAAATAGAGTAGTGGGGTGATAATGCATGGGACAGCAGGAGAGAGACACAGAGGGATGGGGGAATAAGGGGTACAGACATGGTAAAAGGGGGGTATAGTGAGAGATAAGAAATAAAAACGCCAACCCTGACCACAGCAGCTGGCAACCCAGGAATGACGGGTCTGTAATGCTAGTCCCTAATCATTTTATCTTTTTTAACAAAAAAATTTTTTCAAGGATTTTTTAATGCAAGAAGCGGAGGGTACAGGAAGAAGAGAAGGGAGGAAGAAGCGGAGGGTACAGGAAGAAGAGAAGGGAGGAAGAAGCGGAGGGTACCGGAAGAAGAGAAGGGAGGAAGAAGCGGAGGGTACAGGAAGAAGAGAACGGAGGAAGAAGCGGAGGGTACCGGAAGAAGAGAAGGGAGGAAGAAGCGGAGGGTACCGGAAGAAGAGAAGGGAGGAAGAAGCGGAGGGTACAGGAAGAAGAGAAGGGAGGAAGAAGCAGAGGGTACAGGAAGAAGAGACGAGAGGAAGAAGCGGAGGGTACAGGAATAAGAGAAGGGAGGAAGAAGCGGAGGGTACCGGAATAAGAGAAGGGAGGAAGAAGCGGAGGGTACCGGAATAAGAAGGGAGGAAGAAGCGGAGGTACAGGAAGAAGCAAAGGGAGGAAGAAGCGGAGGGTACAGGAAGAAGCAAAGGGAGGAAGAAGCGGAGGGTACAGGAAGAAGAGAAGGGAGGAAGAAGCGGAGGGTACAGGAAGAAGAGAAGGGAGGAAGAATCGGAGGGTACCAGAAGAAGAGAAGGGAGGAAGAAGCGGAGGGTACTGGAAGAAGCGGAGCGTACATGAAGAAAAGAAGGGAGGAAGAAGCGGAGGTACAGGAAGAAGAATAGGGAGGAAGAAGTGGAGGGTACAGGAAGATGAGAAGGGAGGAAGAAGCGGAGGGGACAGGAAGAAGTGGAGGGTACAGGAAGAAGAGAAGAGAGGAAGAAGCGGAGGGTACAGGAAGAAGAGAAGGGAGGAAGAAGCGGAGGGTACAGGAAGAAGAGAAGGGAGGAAGAAGCGGAGGGTACAGGAAGAAGAGAAGGGAGGAAGAAGCGGAGGGTACTGGAAGAAGAGAAGGGAGGAAGAAGTGGAGGGTACAGGAAGAAGAGAAGGGAGGAAGAATCGGAGGGTACCAGAAGAAGAGAAGGGAGGAAGAACCGGAGGGCACAGGAAGAAGCGGAGCGTACATGAAGAAGAGAAGGGAGGAAGAAGCAGAGGGTACAGGAAGAAGCAAAGGGAGGAAGAAGCGGAGGGTACTGGTAGAAGCGGAGGGTACCGGAAGAAGAGAAGGGAGGAAGAAGCGGAGGGTACAGGAAGAAGCGGAGGGTACAGGAAGAAGAAAAGGGAGGAAGAAGCGGAGGGTACAGGAAGAAATGAAGGGAGGAAGAAGTGGGGGGTACAGGAAGAAGAGAAGGGTACATGAAGAAGAAAAGGGAGGAAGAAGCGGAGGGTACAGGAAGAAGAGAAGGGAGGAAGAAGCGGAGGGTACCGGAAGAAGAGAAGGGAGGAAGAAGCGGAGGGTACCGGAAGAAGAGAAGGGAGGAAGAAGCGGAGGGTACAGGAATAAGAGAAGGGAGGAAGAAGCGGAGGGTACCGGAATAAGAAGGGAGGAAGAAGCGGAGGGTACAGGAAGAAGCAAAGGGAGGAAGAAGCGGAGGGTACAGGAAGAAGCGGAGGGTATAGGAAGAAGAGAAGGGAGGAAGAAGCAGAGGGTACAGGAAGAAGCAAAGGGAGGAAGAAGCGGAGGGTACAGGAAGAAGCAAAGGGAGGAAGAAGCGGAGGGTACAGGAAGAAGAGAAGGGAGGAAGAAGCGGAGGGTACAGGAAGAAGAGAAGGGAGGAAGAATCGGAGGGTACCAGAAGAAGAGAAGGGAGGAAGAAGCGGAGGGTACCGGAAGAAACGGAGGGTACAGGAAGAAAAGAAGGGAGGAAGAAGCGGAGGTACAGGAAGAAGAATAGGGAGGAAGAAGTGGAGGGTACAGGAAGATGAGAAGGGAGGAAGAAGCGGAGGGGACAGGAAGAAGTGGAGGGTACAGGAAGAAGAGAAGAGAGGAAGAAGCGGAGGGTACAGGAAGAAGAGAAGGGAGGAAGAAGCGGAGGGTACAGGAAGAAGAGAAGGGAGGAAGAAGCGGAGGGTACAGGAAGAAGAGAAGGGAGGAAGAAGCGGAGGGTACAGGAAGAAGAGAAGGGAGGAAGAAGTGGAGGGTACAGGAAGAAGAGAAGGGAGGTAGAAGCGGAGGGTACCGGTAGAAACGGAGGGTACCGGAAGAAGAGAAGGGAGGAAGAACCGGAGGGCACAGGAAGAAGCGGAGCGTACAGGAAGAAGAGAAGGGAGGAAGAAGCAGAGGGCACAGGAAGAAGCGGAGGGTACAGGAAGAAATGAAGGGAGGAAGAAGTGGGGGGTACAGGAAGAAGAGAAGGGTACATGAAGAAGAAAAGGGAGGAAGAAGCGGAGGGTACAGGAAGAAGAGAAGGGAGGAAGAAGCGGTGGGTACAGGAAGAAGCGGAGGTACAGGAAGAAGCGGAGGGTACAGGAAGAAGAGAAGGGAGGAAGAAGCGGAGGGTACAGGAAGAAGAGAAGGGAGGAAGAAGCGGAGGGTACCGGAAGAAGAGAAGGGAGGATGAAGCGGAGGGTACAGGAAGAAACAAAGGGAGGAAGAAGCGGAGGGTACCGGAAGAAGAGAAGGGAGGAAGAAGCGGAGGGTACCGGAAGAAGCGGAGGGTACAGGAAGAAGAAAATGGAGGAAGAAGCTGAGGGTACAGGAAGAAAAGAAGGGAGGAAGAAGTAGAGGTACAGGAAGAAGAAAAGGGAGGAAGAAGCGGAGGGTACAGGAAGAAGAGAAGGGAGGAAGCAGCGGAGGGTACAGGATGAAGAGAAGGGAGGAAGAAGCGCAGGGTACCGGAAGAAGAGAAGGGAGGAAGAAGCGGAGGGTACAGGAAGAAATGGAGCGTACAGGAAGAAGAAAAGGGAGGAAGAAGCGGAGCGTACAGGAAGAAGAGAAGGGAGGAAGAAGCGGAGGGTACAGGAAGAGGAGAAGGGAGGAAGAAGCGGAGGGTACAGGAAGAAGAGAAGGGAGGAAGAAGCGGAGGGTACAAGAAGAAGAGAAGGGAGGAAGAAGCGGAGGGTACAGGAAGAAGAGAAGGGAGGAAGAAGCGGAGGGTACAGGAAGAAGAGAAGGGAGGGACAAGAGAGGGGGGACATAAAACAAGCACTTTCAATAAAACAGGACATTTGCACCATTTAGGAGAGAGGGAACAAAATAGTCAGTGCAATAGACTGCAGATAAAGGAGATTCTCAGAGAACTATGGCCCTCATTCAGAGCCACTCGCTAGCGGCAGTACGCTCGTTCCGAGCGATGTTCGCACATCTCCGCATGCGTACGGTTTTTAGTACGCATGCGCGAACCAGTCAGTGCGGCCGAAAATCGTTTCTACGCAATATAGCGAGTGCCTGCTATTTTGAGTGACAGAATGAGGCGTATGTGGGTGGTAACAGGGGAAGGTGCTTGAAAACGGGGAGTGGAGATCCGAACGCAGGCGTGCTTAAAGGTCAAAACGGGCGTTTTATGGGTGTGCATAATTAATATAGCAGCGTCAATGACCACGTCATTTGTTTTTTTTTAACTCAGAACTGCTCGCAAAATAGCAGTTGAAAAAACCAACCACAAGAATAGCGAGCAGTTCATATCCTGTTCGATGTACTCGATTAATCTAATAAATAGCGGACATGACGTATGGTGCGAGCGGCCAGGGGGCGTTTTTAAGAAATAAAAGAGCGTATGTTTTGCTCGCTCGTTCAGACTTAGAGGTGTGAACAGACTGCAATGTGCGAACGGATCATTTGAATAGCCACCCCTTGTTTTTGAACGAACGAACGCAAATAGCGAACGGCTCTGAATCAGGCCCTATATTCCCACACAAGAGACAGCAGTGCATGTATAATAGAGTAGTGAAAATTACAATCATAGACCCAGGGATAGCGCTTGGCGTGGGGGAGGGGACCATGTTATGCTAGCCAAGGTGACCATATGAGCAAAAAGCCTGTTGCCTTATTGTCAATAATACTATCAGTGTGTACACTAGTCCACATGGGCGCCAGTTTAGGACATGTCCAGCATATGTGGTGTAGGCAGGGCCGGTGCTGGGGGGTTCGGTGCCCCACTGCAAACTATACATTTGTGCCCCCGTCACCTCCGCCAGGGACAGACAGCTGTCTCACTCACTCATTGTTCGCCTCCTGGGGTTGCGGTGCGCAGCTGAGGCAGCTCCACCATTGCTCTTCTTATTGGACATAGGTCAGCGGGTGTGTGAGCACGGCGCAGCGTCATCACGTACGTCGCACATGTAAACTGCTGGTCTACATGCTATTACTGGCAGTGGCGCTGCTTATAACAACCTAACAGGGGAATGAACTAGCTCCTCCCGCTCAGGGGCGGGCAATGCCGAGCAATGAAATCAGTTCCTGACCGCGTGGATCGGCGATCTGGCTAATCCAGAGTCCGGACCACCCGTGAGCCAGATCACCAATCCGCCTGAATTTAAATCTCATATATGTCCGCGGCCACCCGGTCCACCCCTGGACCACCCCTTAGTTTCGACCTGCCAGGCCTGCCCATGGCACTGCTGCACTGGCTGCCTCAGCCTGCTTGTCAAGGGTGCCGCAGCGCAATGAGTGCAGCTGTAATAGCACTCAGAAAGCAAGCAGCGGGGAGGGCACCACTCCAGCCGGGCACCCCCCTGCAATGCTTACCCTGCTTACTGCATGGTGTCCCGGGTGTAGGGTACCCATCTCTCCAGCAGCATGTCAATCACGCCGAGGCTATTGGGGCACTGCGAGCGACATCGCAGAAACAGATCTGCACATGCGCAGTGCACTGCGGCTTCTGCCCAGATCTGCAAACATCAGCAATGTACATACAGTATATATTGAATTTATGTTCATCTCTAAATCTGAGTAATTGGTAATAGTAAATACAACTGAACAATACCTCAAAGATGAATGCTTGCCGGTCCCTGGTGTAATGCAAAACCCTCTCTCCCCTACATGGTGGGTGTATGCTGAATTAGCCACTATTCTGGCTGTATGTGAAGCAAGCTTTCAAGTTCTCTTATGATACATATAATACTCTTGAAGTTTATAAGGGATTTAATAGAGGATTCATTCTAATTATCACATTTTCCATTTCACCTCTGTTCCAATTTGAAACAGTTTCACTTATCCCATGGAATTATGGCGGCTTGTCTTCCCGTTATCTCTTATATCGACCACTTGCCCAGGACAGCAGGTGTAATCCACATGGATATAAAGAGGAGATCCTGGTGACGTGCTGGTTCAGTGCTCTCAGATCTCTAACCAGAGGCCACAAATTGTCTCCCCAAGTTTTATTTTTCTTATTATATAATTGTATCTATGTGTATTTTACTTTCACTGACCACTGCAGCTTACCAGCAAATAACAACAATAGAAATCTTTATAGTTAATAAAAATGGGTTGGGTATGGGAGTCCGGCAGTCGGGATGCCGGCCGTCAAGACACCGACAGCGGCATCCCGATGCTTAGAATGTCGACTGCGGCTCCAATCCCTTCACCTCCTATCTCTAACTCTCCATTCTTGCATCCTAACCCTAACCCTCCCTGTTAGTACCTAAATATAACCATCCCCCCTTAGTGCCTAAACCATACTCCACCCCACCCCCTAACACCAACCTCCCTGGTGGTGGCTTAACCACACACACACACACACACACACACCTCCCCGTGGCACTAAGCTAGCCCGGCTCACTATACTCAGATTTGGGATTCCGGCATCGGCATCTCAACTGATGTCGGGAACCCGGAACCGGTGTGCTACCCGCGGGTCGGGGTTTCCAACAGCCGGCATCCCCATATCAAATACATCCCCCCCCCCAAAAAAATATATATAAATATATATAAAAAAAAATATCTATATATTGGATTTGCAATGGCCCCGGTGGGCGTCTCAAAACATATCCTGACATTTGCACAGCTACTGCGCCCGGGATGGCAGCTGCGATTGCATTACCGAACATCTCTGAATCAGGCCAACAGAGCAACCGGCCCAACCAAGGTGGCAGGAGATGCAGGAGGGGTAACAGCTGTAGACCGTCTTCTTGAGTGTATATAGCAAATGGTTACGACAAGATAGGGGTCATATTTGGAAAATAAATTGTGTCAATTAGACACATTTTACCCCTGTATGCACCCCAGGGAGGGTACTTCAGGTGGTTCATTTTAATCCTAAATAATGGTTCACAGAAATAATATGATATATACATACTTAGATAGGTATTCTGTATTTCTTAAGTAAGAGTTACTTTATAAACATTTAACAAATGAAAAAAATTGAAAACTCTACCCGGATAGTTACTTAAAGGAAAACATAGCAAACACAAAAGAGGACAATTCACTAAAGGACCCAAGGTGCCCATAGAAAAATAAAAGACAAACACTGCAAAAAGTAGAGGAATCACCAAAATACACAGGGACTATGCAGTCCAAATGGCTCATTCCGGCAGGACGGAATTTGGCCAAAAGCTTCATTCAGATGACTCAGAGGCCATTTTCATTGTGACAGCCCAGGAGAGCTGCCTTCGTTACAGCGCCCTGAGTCAGAACACAAGCAACCCATACACTGGCTGATACGGTCTGAGAGCTGACTGAAGGCCCAATGCTCAAATTGGTCAGGTAATATGGGGCCAAGCTAGCATAATAAAACCATATATTAACAGATAGCCATTTATCCCCCATCCAGCAATGTCATTTGTGATCTCAAACACCCCAATCTGGCCAGAGTGAGGACTTTAAACTAGAGATGTGCACGCTCGGATTAGTTCGGAGTTTCCCGCAATATTCAGATTTTCACGTCAAATTTCTGGTCTCAGAAAGAGGCAAAACGTCCATTGAAGATGATGTTTGTCCATGAAAGGTGACGTTTTGCCTCTCTCTGAGACCCGAAATTTGTCATGAAAAATACGAATTTGGCGAGAAAATTCTAACTAATCCGAGCGTGCACATCTCTACTTTGAACATAGTAGGATTTATAGTGAGATCATGTGATCGCAGACCATGAATTTCATGCAAACTAGAAGCACTCACCAAGTTACTGTACCTAGAAGTGACTAAACTAGGGGGCGATGCTGGGGACCACTCAGATCAAGGGAAGTTCTAAATTGTTTAACTGACTTAAGTTTATTAGTCAGGAGCAGACAAGCCAGGTGGATAAACAGGGTAGGGGGGATTAATGAAGATCTCTCTTGTCCAGTTCGTACAGGCTAATAAAAAACGCATGACTTCAGCATATCCATGTTTGAATAAAGTAGTCTAGAAAAATTTGCGTATAATAAAGCACCGTAGGTAATTAAAATGTGTGCTGTAAAAGCCCCTTAGGATCAGGGCTGAGAGACATTATCTTAAAGGGCCCATACATCAGCAATTGAAAAAAAAAATAATTCACAGATTCTGAGATTTTTTTCCCCCAATCTAAAGATTCCCCGATTCACCAATCTGCGCCCATACATTACAGGTATTTTTCAATAATTTTCAGAAATCACAGATCTGCCAATCTTGTAAGGCGCATCAGTTTACTAGCAATGGTCGGCAAATTGGCTGATCATCTCCATACACTAGCAATCTACAGCCCCGATTGATCACTGAAATTCAACATGTTGGACAACCTGATTTAGTGATTCCGATCACTTTTTGATCGGAATCGTCAATCGGTGAACCCCATGCATTGCCGATTGTTTGGAACAATCATTTGCAAAACTCCAAGTTACCCCAATCAATCGCAGATATATGGTGGCCTTTAGTTTACTTGAACTACGCAAATAAATATTTTAATCCTATTGAGAAAGCCTGTTAGTTCCGAAATCAATATGTACTTACCAAAACTTCTTTGATGGACATCCTTAGTACCTTTTCAGTTTCATTAATCTCCAGAGGACGGGCAATAGCGGCTGTTCTCAATTCCTGCAAGAACAAACAGTTTATTTCGTAACCCAATCACCATGAACTCATCTTTATCATTTAAAGTGATTGCGTAACTCATTTATTGAACAACTATCTAGTCTTTAGAAAACAAATATGGAAATCTTTTGTGCAGTGTAAAAATTAATGTGTGTCATTCAAAGTCAGCAACCTGCATTTCTTTTATAAAAAGCGTAAATAATAGAATGCAATCAAAACATCCAACACAGACCGTGGGCAGCACAGACGGTGTAATGGTTAGCGTTACTGCCTCACAGCACTGAGGTCGTGTATTCGATTCCCACCACGACCCTAACTGTGTGGAGTTTGTATATTCTCCCTGTGCTAGCGTGGGTTTCCTCTGGGTACTCCGGTTTCCTCCCACACTCCAAAAATATACTGGTAGGTTAATTGGCTCCCAACACAAAATTAACCCTAGTGTGTATGTGTGTGAGCAAGTGGTAGGGAATATAGAATGTAAGCTCCACTGGGACAGGGACTGATGTGAATGGCCAAATATTCTCTGTAAAGCGCTGCGGAATATGTGTGCGCTATATACATAACCGGTAATAAATAAATACAATAAAATGAAGAAAAGGTCTTTTCTGCAAGAACACAGAGACAGTTGTCAATTCCCAGCTGATATTTTTGTCATGCAGGGTGATGACAAGTAAGGAATAGACGATGGGTAGAGGCGATGTCGGTGGCTGACATCTGTGCGGCAGCACTGCCGATAGAGCGATGACACAGGAGGAGAATAATGTGAGAGTGTTATACCAAAGTGCCTGGCTGAAGCATCAGTAATTATAACAAGATTAATATCTCTACCAGTTCTCTATAAAGAGAAGATAAAGGCTGTCATTCATAAATCAGGCCTACAGACATGTCCACATACATCTATCCTCCGCGCACTACAAGTCCTGTTACACATAACGCGTGGGAGCAGTGTCAATCGGTAGCGCAGAGCATCCTTTTGTGCCACTTTTTACCTTGAAAAGACGCTCAGCACTACCGAATCACGCCAGGGCTGTTTAACACACAAGGAGGCCAGGTGTATGAGGGCACATGCATCAATATGGCAGCATAATTCACTGTTTGCAGGCCAAGAGAGTATGGGGTATATTTACTAAAGAGTGTTTTTCAAAGTCGACAATTGTCGTTTTCTTTGAGGGCTGGAATTGAAAAGACAAAAGTAATACATGCAAAAAACAGGCTTGTTTTGTGTGTGTCACCATTGCCCATTTAAATACAGATCTCAAAGGCTTTGAAAACCCGATCTGTAACCACATAACTAGATAATATATTTTCAAAAAAACGCTGAGACATTGTCGGGTTGTTTTATGATTGAATTAGGTCAATAACGACTATTTATCACTTATCCAACACAATTTTATTTAAAAATTTTTTATTGTATACTGTGCATCAACTTGAAAATGAAACTATTTAACCATAACCAAAAAGATTAATGGAACCATTGATACTAATATCGATTTCCCCAAAAACTTTTTTTCCGATATATTGGAAAGTCACTGCACAAAGGGGGAGCAGAGGCTCTGCTATGTAGGGATGGCCATTGGTAGGTTAACTATCAATGGTCACCATCGATGGTACCATTGGTCGCTAACCTCGATAGTATAAATCAATAGACGTGGAAGCATCAATGGTTTCGCCCACCGATGGTCATCCCTTCTCTCTGACTCAAAGGACGGTGGAGCAATCAAAGTCGGGGGGCATCGCTTTGTGAATTGCATTGGAGGGGGAGCTATGCTCTGTGTACTGGCTCTAAATAAAAAAAAAATCACTGGGCTCTGTGCCATCGATGGGAGAGAACCAATGGTTCTCCCCCATCGATGGCAAAACCATCGGTGGTTAACAATCAATGGATTTTAACCATCGTTGGTTGATGACCATCCCTACTGCTATGTTTATAAACTGGGGGGGCACTGAGTACTTTACAATACCCAGGCGGCTGCTCCTCTCTGCAGCCGCCGGGTATTCACAGGGGCAGAGCTGCTCCTTTTATTGCATGAAAGACAGGAGCTCACCGACTCCTTTTCTTAGCATTACCCCGGTGGCTTGAGAGAAGAACAGCCGCCGGGCTTACACAGGAGCAGCCGGCTCCTTACATCGCATTACCCCAGCGGTTGCAGAGAAGAGCCAGCTAGGAAAAATCTCCGGGTATAGAAAGGAGCAGCCTGGCTCCTTCTTCACAATACACGGGCGACTGCAGCCGCTGGGTGGTGGTGGGAGGTGCCGCTGGGCTGTCACACTAGGGTGGTCATCGCACATGCATATAAGATGCACATGAGCAGCGATCGCATTGCGAATACGGACGCACAGAGGAATCCATCGCAAAGTGAGTGACAGGCAGTCAGCGTTTGGGGGTGGTGACGGGGGGGGTCAGAACAACGAAGGCGTCTGTACGTTTGAATGCCATTTCGTGGGTGTGCATAAATTAGCCACTGCGATTGCATACGCAGCATGAAAGCTCTCTGCGTACGAGGAGACATGCAGTCTCTGCGGCTGGTCAGACCTACTGTAAAAGCTGCGTGACTGCCCGATGTGCATCGATGGTACCGATGTTTACGCAGAAGGGCTACATTGGACGGATATGAGTAACCAGTAGTGGGTGTCTTTATGCCGGCTGAGCTTTGGCAAGCATTGGCTGCAATAGTGTTCACTCTAGCACCCTGCACCTGTCACAACCCGTGCAGTTCCTCTTTCCTGCCTGGGATGTCGCTCTCTGCTCTGTTGCATCTAGCACATGTATCTCAGCAGTTTGTTGCATCAGCTGAGTGTGCTAGAAGCACCAGAGCAGAGAGCGACACCTCAGGCAGGAAAGAGGAGCAAGGTGCTAGAATGAAGACTACATTGGCATATTTTCGCAGCTGTGATTGCATTAGTAATCACTACTGAATCAGGTCCATAATACAGAGGTTCAGATTTCCGCAAAATACAGGAACCATAAACATTATACAGAGGTTTAGATTTGCAGGAAATACAGAAAACAATGAACAAAATACAGGTTTGATGCAGCCATTGTGGATCATAAACACCAAATACTATTTATCCTACCCACGAAAGTACCAAGCGTGGCAACTACCTCTAGGCACAACTGCACAAATAACTATATTATATGCAGCACACATGATATGGTTAATAAACGATAACCAGGGTCATATTAGTTAGATTACCCAAATTAAGCCAAACAATATAATTTGTGACCATTACCTACAAACTGTGGGATGTCAACATTCAGAAGAACGCAGCCAATCAATTCTCTGGGAATAAAGGTGCCGACACACTAGACTCGCAAAAGATGCGATGTCGTCAACTATTTCCCTTGAACTCCCCCGGAAACTCCCCTGCACTCCCAGACAAACGATATCTTGCATAAACTGTCCAATCTGACAAACGATCTCACCAACGACCTTACTCTCGTTAATGAGATTAGCAGATCTTTGCTGTAGGTAAGATCTGAAAATGCGATGTGTGAACCGCGGGTATGCACATCGGCATCATGATCATGAGGGGACACTTACGATTTGGACATTTTTACACAATTTGTCGTTCCGATGCAAAATCGGGGAAATCATGTAAAATATCATCTAGTATGTACGTACCTTAAGTGTTATTTGTGCAAGGGTTGATGCATTGTCCCAGTGCACCATAAATCAGCAACAGTCAGTATGTAGAATAGCATTAGCCACATCTGCCCTCATCTATTTCCGTGCCAACATAGACAGGATGCCGCTGACCCCTGTGATTTGCAATATTACAGTGGACTTCACCCAGCATACACTAGAAATGAGTTCCTGTGTCATTGTACATATATCAGATGCCTCTTTGTATAGGGATCTCATTACAGACGTGTCACAATTTGTCATGCACCACTCAGGAAATATAAAATCGGATTTCAGATTCTAAGAAATACATCTTTAAAAGGAAGACTGTTATGATTAGAGAGTTTTGGTTTTGGTTCTAATTCATCATCGTGTTTTGGTAAAACCACCCTCAAGTGTTTTGGTTTCAGATCTGGTTTTTAATTTATTTTTTTATAAAAACAGCTAAAATTATGTTTTTTGGGCATGTTTTTGTTCCTACAGTATTATAAATCTCAATAACATTAATTTCCAGTCATTTCCTGTTAAGTTTGACCACCTCACAGCTCACAATATTGTTTTTACTACTATTGGCAAAAGGCTGCAGCGAGCTAGCTGGCTGACTAAGCTAAGTGACAGCAGTGGCACAAACAGTTCAACTTCAAAAAAAGGCACATCTAGTGTTTGTGTATACTAAATCAGAATTATTATTAGCACTGTTTTAATTAAAATGAGTAACCTGAAAACTATAGCTAATGTAATTTTCTATGAAGTAACCTGCAAATTGTGAACACACTGATTATTTATTAGACCTTTAATTCTTTAAACCAGTGTTTCACAAATTCATTCCTCAGGGTGCACTAACAGTGCATGGTTTCCATTTTTCCTAGTTGGTGCACAGGGCAGTAGAAAGCCAGCCCGATTCCTATTACTATCGAGTAGGCGTGCCCTAATGGGAGGCGTGGCCACACACCCCTTAGATTTTTTTAAAATAAAAATTAAAAACCTTATTTGCGGCATCGCTGCATGCTGGAGGGGGGGGGCGCTGAGCCACTCAGCCCGGAGCAAATCCAGTGGGGGGGGGGGGGGCCTAACCGGAGTGTTCATTCCCCCTCCCTGCTCTCCCACTGCAGCCAAGCACACAGAAGCGTGTGCTGGGCTACTGACAGGTAAAAGGGAGGGAGGGACCTAGGGTCTTGCCGGGTCCCTCCAACAGGCCCAGGTCCAGGTTATTAGTACCCACTCCCCCCCCTCTTGGCGCCCCTGTTGGTGAACAAGTGTATTCGTTACTGGCTGACACATTTTAAAATAACTACAGGAGGAGCTAATTATTTCACTTGTGATTCTGTGAGGCGATCTGGAAAACATGCACTGTTAGTGCTCCCTAAGGAATAAGTTTAGGAAACTGCTTTTGAACACAGGTCTCAAACTCGGTCCTCGGAAACCCCAAACAGTGAATGTTTTCCAAGTCTCCACACAGAATCACAAGTGAAATAATTAGCTCCATCAGTGGAACTATTAAAATGTGTCAGTATAAGTTGCTTTGTTACACTAAAACTAAATGTGTGCACAAAAAAAAACTATAACTATTCACAGACAAAATTTAAAAAAAGATGGTCTTGTTACAGCAACGTCCCAGTATAGTACTGTATGTAATATATGATGTCTTTCAAACACACGCAATCTTGGCAAAGCCCATAATGCAAAGTGGTGCACAATGGAATTGTCCTTGGGACCTCCTGTCTACCCTTATGTTGTATATTAAAAAGGACATGCACAATTTAACAAACCAAGCACTTCAGTGACAGGGACTGCCACTTTTGCGGCTGAAGTGCTTGGGTTGTTTGGGCACCCCACAAAACAAGCTATCAACGAGTTTAAGGTGGCTGACAGCGTTGTTAATCATCTCTTCACTGCGAAGATGTCATTATCAACCTAATCCTCCTCACCCTCATCAGTGATAACATAATCACACAATATTAGCTCATGCCCACTGGAATCCACCATTACAGAAGTCTCTGTACTTTGTTGGATTTAGCGGCACAGGTCTTCCTCCTTGAAATTGTAGTTAATTTTTATGAACACGAGTTTTTCCACATATTTGGTGAAATAGCCGCGTACAGCGATCTCTCACAAAATTCCTAGCTGTGCTCTTTTCGAGTACACACTAGAGTACAACAAAGCTAGTTTGTACAAGGGGCGCCAACTTGCCTTTTTTTCCTCCCAGTAATCAAAATGACTGTGTATTATGCTAATTAAAACATTGTAATGAAAATAATCATCCACCATTCTATTGACACTTAAGCTGGGTACACACTGGCAGACATATCTGTCCATCGGCAAGTGTGTGATCAGGGTGCAGAGAGGGGAGGGGGGAGCCACAAGCGGGTACTACTTACCACGCTGCTGTGTGCTGGGCTGCACTGGGAGACGGTCCGAGGCTGCTAAAGCAGCAGCCTGAGCAGTCTCCTTTGCCAAAGGGGGAGCGATCATGTGCCGCAAATGTTTTTTTCTCGAAGGGGGCAAGGCCACGGCTTCCTGATTAGGCCACACCCCCTACCCGCCGTGACCCGCTGCAGCATGCAGATGATGGTCGTTCAGTGTGTATGAATGACCATCATCTGCAGATACATCTGCAGATCACTCGATCTGCAGATACATCTGTCAGGTGTGTACTCACCTTTAGTGTATAAGATTGAATCACAGTAGAAGTGTAAAGAATTGTGGGCAATTCCTTTAAGCCTGACCAGATATTAAAATGGCTAAGGAGTTCTTTGCATTTCTTAAGATCTGTGTCAGGTGGAAAGAAAGACATTACATATGACTTAAACTCAGGATCAAGCATGGATACCAAAATGTAGTGATCCAATTGCAAGATCTTGACAACCCTTTGGTCCTGGCAAAGCGAATAAAGAACTTGATCTACAAGTCCAACATACTTAGCGGAATCACTTTGTTTCATCTCCTACAGTTTCTCTAGCTGCTTTTCCAGTAGGTTTATTAAGGGAATCACCTGACTCAAGCTGGAAGTGTCTGAACTCACATCATTACTTACTACTTCAAATGGTTTCAGTAGCTAGCATACAGCAGAGAGGATTCTCCAGTGTGCTGGACTAAGGTAAATTCCCCCTCCTCCCCCTATGTCATGGTAATTTTGTGTACATTTGGATGGCTTGTTGCTTGCCCTCCATTCGCTAAGGCATGTAAAGGGTGGAATTTCACCTTGTTACTACCTCCTGCTTCAGTTGGTGGCATGGCAAATTGAACTGTTCTTGCAGCCACTGCAATCTTCTACATGCAGCTGCTAGATGTCGAAAATATCCAGAAAAAAATTATGAACCACCAAGTTTATTGTGTGGGCAAAACATGAGATGTGTTCAAATTCACCCAGTTGTAATGCTCTCAAAATGTTACTTGCTATATCGGATATGACAAATCCTGAGGAAAGTGCTAGAGGGGCAAGTCATCTTGCTATAACATCCCTGAGTTTTTCTAACAGTTTTGCCTCTTAATGAAGCCAGTGATAGAGAGTAGCCTGTCTGTGAATGAGCTGGCATTGTGTGTTAGATACTGCTGCTGCTGAAGGCAATATACCCACCTAGTGGGCTGCCAGAGTCATGTAATCATTAGTTTGACTAATATCGCTTGTCCACATATCTGTGGTTAAGTGGATAGTGGGAACAATTGTATTTTCGAGGCCAAGAACTAGTTTTTTAATGTTTTTTAACAACGTTTTGGAAATACAGGGGACAAAAAGAGTAGAGGTCCCTGTATTTAACAAAACCAGCACTGAGCTGGTCCTGGTTTTGGAAATACAGGGGACAAAAAGAGTAGGGGTCCCCTGTGTTATCCATAACCAGCACCAAACTCTTTCTAGTGGGGGGTAATGCCACAGCCAGGGGAACCCTTTCACCAGGTCCCCTGGCCAAAGCATTACCCCAGACAGCTAGTCAGCCCAGGCCTGGGATCCCTGGGGAGGTGGGGACCCCCCCAATAAAGGGGTCACCCACTCCAGGGCACCCCAGGCCTGGGTTGATAACCCGGGGCTATCCCCGGCACACCTGGAGCATTGGGTGCCGGGTTGATAGCGTAAATGTTTAGTGTAAAAATAGAAGCAAATATATTGTCTTTTGCAGTAGAACTACAGGTTCCAGCAAGCCTTCCCCGCATGCTGGTACTTGGAGAACCACAAGTACCAGCATGCGTGGCGTTATGGGTCCACTGGTACCTATAGTTCACCTGCAAAAGGAATACTAAAATACACACAGTATACACACACCGTGATAGTACAATTTTATTAAAACATACATGCACACTCACTATCACACAAACTCACCTAATATCCCTCAAGAAATTCACGTCCACTTGTCCAAGTAGAAATCCACGGATACCTGTAAAAAAAATCCATACTCACCTTTTCCTATGCGTGGATCCCATCCTCTTCTTTCCAAGTAAGCATCCACGGTCTTGGCAAAACAAAAAAACTAAAAGACCTGGACCAGCAAACACAGTTTGACGGCTCAGCTTCGGGATTTGCTGAGCGCTGTCCTTCCGCCTCTCAGCCAATGAGAGGATCCCACCATTGACTTCAATGGCGAAAACCATTGACATCAAAAGTGGGAACCGCTCCTTGGCTGAGAGGCGGAAGGCTCGCCTCTCTCAGCCAATGAGCACTCAGCACCGGGATGTCTATAGTGAAATCTTGTGGTTCTCCAAGCATGCGGGGGACGCTTGCTGGGACCTGTAGTTCTACTGCAAAAGACAATATTTTTACAGCACTACAGATTTACACTATCAACCCGGCACGCAATGCTTCAATGGTGGGAACCACTCATTGGCTGAGAGGCGGAAGACTCGCCTTTCTCAGCAAATCAGCGCTCAGCAGCAGGATTGCTATAGTGAAATCTTGTGGTTCTCCAAGCATGCGGGGGAGGCTTGCTGGGACCTGTAGTTCTACTGCTAGAGACAATATTTTTCCACTACAGATTTACACTATCAACCTGGCACCCATCACTCCTGGGGTGCCCTGGAGAGAGGGAACTCTTTATTGGGGGGTCTCCACCCCAGGGATCCCCGGCCTGGGCTGACTTGCGGTCAGGGGTAATGCTTTGGCCGGCGGACCCGGTGAAAGCATTCCCCTGGCTGTGGCATTACCCCCGCTAGAAAGAGTTCGGTGCTGGTTATGGATAACGCAGGGGACCCCTACTCTTTTTGTCCCATGCATTTCCAAAACCAAGACCAGCTCAGCTGAGCCAAGTGCTGGTTGTGCTAAATACATGGGACCCCTACATTCATTGTCCCCTGTATTTTCACAACCAGGACCGGCTGTGAAACACCCGGGGATGGTTATGTTTTAGGGGAAGGGGCTCGCACGTCTAATTTTTTTTTCAATTTTGCACTGTTTATTAATTATTATTTTTTTTAACACAGATGCATGGACGGATCTCACTGACCCGTCCATGCATCTGTGTCATTGATTTGTTTTATTTTTTTTAACACAGCACGGATCTCACTGATTCGTACATGCATCTGTTATTAATTTTTTTTTTACACAGATGCATGCATCATGGATCTCCCTGATCAGTGCTTGCTATCGTGCACAATCTAAAGATATGCAAATTGTTAGATTGTGCACGATAGATTTTGTGTCACACTGTGCTATTTTTTCTCCATATCATGTCCTGGACTGCCGGGGAGAGTTCAAGAGAAATAGTTGACGACATTGCATCGTTTGCAGGTCGTCTAGTGTGTAGGCACCTTTAGACTTTATTTTCCCTAGACCACATCTTTAGTAAATGTTGAAGTACTATCATGACTATTGGCACGAGCCGCAGCACTAGTACTGGGGTTGCTTCTCCTGCTCTTCTATCGACAGATCCATATTGTCTTACAGCGCTCCTAGTATAAAGGTGGTACCACAATGATGTTATTTTTACACAAGTGTAATAATTTACATTTTTATAAACGTGCCTGGACACACAACACAGTGCTTACAGCTATCCTAGTAATGGTGGCACCCTAATGACGTTATATTTTCTAACCCACAAGTTTTAATCAAATTAGTTTTTTTCTTATAACAGTGCCTAAACACACGGTCTCATAGCACTCCTAGTTATGGCGGCACCCTATGATATATTTTTTAACACACAAGTTTTATGATTTACATTTTTTCTAATAGTGCCTGAAAATACAACACATTGCCTCACAGCGCGTCTATGGCTTTTTTATTTATTACACAGTGATCCTTTAAGTTAAACGCACTGCTCCTGTCCTAACGGCATTTTAATTTTAAATAACAAAGTGCCCCTGTAGGCTTTAAGACAGTGTTCCAGTCCACTCATAATGGCGTTTTTTTGTGCCTCACATTGCTGCAGTCCACAGTCCATCTACACATACAGTGCCCATTTAACACAGTGCTACTTATATTTTTCTTTTTATGATGACAAAAAGTGCCCCTGTAGGGTTTTTTTTTAACACAGTGCTCCTGTCCACTACTCATAATGGTGTTTTTTTAGTGCCACACAGTGATGCAACCCAGTCCCACACCCTCTTCCTATGGTCTCCTTTGCGAAATGGTGCTCGATCATGAAGGAGGGACTTTAACAAACTAACCAAAACACGCAATATACGACACCGAGGTGATGACGTTTTGCCACGTTTTGGGATCCGAACACGGCGGGAAGACCCCAACTTGGTTCCATTCGGACTCCCTAAGTATGAGTGTGTTCAATTTTCACTGAAACCGAACTGCACATCTCAAATATATATATATATATATATATATATATATAAAAAAAAGGATTGACTCTTGGCGACAATTCCTCTTTGTGTATGAAGTGCTATTGTGTAAGGTGCATTCCATATATTGAATCAAATAAAAACTTAATCAATAGGTTAATATCAAAGTGATAAGTGCAAAAAATGTGCTATATATAAAGTGCTATTGTGTAAAGTGCATACCATACAGTAAATAATTTAGTAAGAACTCTGTTAAAATATTACTATCAAGAGTACTAAAATCAAAACAAAAGCAGTGCTAATTGTAATAAATAATTTAAAAGTGTACAGTTTATTACAAGGATCAAAACAATAAACAATAAAAAACATTAAGAGGCTTCTTAAATTACAACACGTCATACACAAAAAATAAAGATGATAAAAACATTTAAGAGGAGAGTAAATAGTAGCTTATCTGAGTCAAGGTGTAAGGGAATAAGCATTTCCCAGGATAAGAGGTTATAGTGGGAACTATTAACTCTTCTCCTGGGAAACGCTTATTCCCTTACACCTTGACTCAGATAAGCTACTATTTACTCTCCTCTTAAAAAAAGGTTAGGTAAAGGCAAGGTTAGAAATAATGATTTTTATTTGAAATAATAATTTTGTCCTTGAAACTTTGCTTTCGTCAAACAATGCTCCTTTTGCAGCAATGACAGCATTGCAGACCTTTGGCATTCTAGCTGTTAATTGTTGAGGTAATCTGAAGAAATTTCACCCCACGCTTCCTGAAGCACCTCCCACAAGTTGGATTGGCTTGATGGGCACTTCTTGCGTACCATACGGTCAAGCTGCTCCCACAACAGCTCAATGGGGTTGAGATCTGGTGCCTGCTCAGGCCATTCTATTACAGCTGCCTGCTTCTTCCCTAAATAGTTCTTGCATAATTTGGAGGTGTGCTTTGGGTCATTGTCCTGTTGGAGGAGGAAATTGGCTCCAATCAAGCGCTGTCCACAGAGTATGGCATGGCAATGCAAAATTGAGTGATAGCCTTCCTTATTCAAAATCCCTTTTACCTTGTACAAATCTCCCACTTTACCAGCACCAAAGCAGCCCCAGACCATCACATTACCTCCACCATGCTTGACAGATGGCGTCAGGCACTCTTCCAGCATCTTTTCACTTGTTCTGCGTCTCACATATGTTCTTCTGTGTGATCCAAACACCTCAAACTACGATTCATCTTTCCATAACACTTTTTTCCAATCTTGCTCTGTCCAATGTCTGTGTTCTTTTGCCCATAATAATCTTTTCCTTTTATTGGCCAGTCTCAGATATGGCTTTTTCTTTGCCAATCTGCCTAGAAGGCCAGCATCCCGGAGTCGCCTCTTCACTGTAGACGTTGACACTGGCGTTTTGCGGGTACCATTTAATGAAGCTGCCAGTTGAGGACTTGTGAGGCGTCTATTTCTCAAACTAGAGACTCAGTTTCTTGGCAATTTCTCGCATGGAATAGACTTCATTTCTAAGAACAAGAATAGACTGCCGAGTTTCACATGAAAGTTCTCTTTTTCTGCCCATTTGGAGAGTATAATCGAACCCACAAATGTAATGCTCCAGATACTCAACTAGCTCAAGGGAAGGACAGTTTTATAGCTTCTCTAACTAGCAAACCCGTTTTCAGCTGTGCTAACAATTGCACAAGGGTTTTCTAATCATCCATTAGTCTTCTAACACGCTTAGCAAACACAATGTACCATTAGAAGACTGGAGTGATGGTTGCTGGAAATGGGCCTCTATACACCTATGTAGATATTTCTTTAAAAACCAGACGTTTGCAGCTAGTATAGTCATTTACCACATTAACAATGTATAGAGTGTATATCTGATTAATTTAATGTTATCTTCATTGAAAAAAAACAGTGCTTTTCTTTCAAAAATAAGGAAATTTCTAAGTGACCCCAAACTTTTGAACGGTAGTGTATATAGCAATCCAAAGTAATAATTACCATACACGGCACGCCAGGATCTTGTAAAATAATTGTATATGTTTAGGCAAACATGTAAGAATAACATTTCGGGGATGCGTGCGCAGTAATTATTACCTTGGATTGCTATACTTATGGAACATAATGAAAACGGCCATCCTGTATAAATTCAAACACCAAAGTCTTTGATTCATAAAAAGAAGCTCCGAAGCAGATATCAGGTGAAGATGCTCACACACCATGCGCCTGCTACTGTATGTAATAATAGCGCACACTCCCATATGTGCTGGGACTTGGAAAGAGAAGACTACTGGGGTAAGTTAGAGAAAATGTTAATATAGCAAAAATAACCATGGCCATTTGCAACATTGAGGTCAATAACTACATCCACTAGTGCTGTACGTAGTTTGTACCTACCCCTGTAAACCTCTCATTCCGCTACTCTAGGCGTAAGGGGGTGCATGTACCGGAAAGAATACCTTACGCAAAAATGTGACATATATCCAACTTAAAACGAGCTCCATTATCTGTATGTCATCATTTAATATTGCCTCACTAATGCACGATAAAAGCTTACTGAACACAAAATCAATGAAATAACAGAATCCGCAGTGATTCTGTCTGTCTGCTCCTACAGACCAAAGTGTCTGACGCAGTCATTGTATCTTCAGTATGCACTCGGCCTGAAAATGCTTAAATTGAAAACAAATGGACTGTAATAATTGTGATTGGGTTACAGATTTGTACAGGAAATAATGAATCCGTGTGTGTACTGACGTAAGGCTCCGCCGTGTATCTGGAAATACCTATTATCTATCTATTCTGGATAGAAATCACTTATTTTCAGAATAGCAGGGGAGTGAGAATGATTTGGCTTATTTAATTATAAATGGGCCTATATCTGAGATTAATGAACCACTGTTGAGGAAAGATTCATTCGGTGATTTCATGTGACATTCTCTATCATCCGTATATTGAGGCAAATCCATTGAAGGGTCACCTGACCTGCTAATGGGTGAGCAGCTTTTTATTGTACAGTAACCAAAGTATGTCAAACAAGGTGGAAACACATGCATCCCAGTCAGTAATTTAGGTCAGTCTTAGTCAATCAGCGTTCTCCTGCGGTTTTTAAATGACAAATACAATACAGTTAATAAATGAGATCAGGCTTATGAAATGTGGCCCTGATTCAGAGCCGGATGCTCTGACAGAGCGCTCGCTCTGAATCAGGGCCGGTCTTTTTTTTTTTTTTTTTAGAACGGCCTCCTGGCCGCTCGCATAGCTGTGGGTGACCACCCACAGCTATAGCGAGCGGCCAGGAAGATGGTCGCGATGGTCAAGACCATCGCGACCATCGGACTTGCGACGAGACCCTTGTGTCTCGTTGCCGCAAGCCCCAGAGAGATTTCGGCTCTAACAGAGCAGAAGTCTCTCCCACTGACATCACTCGTGATGTCAGTGGGGCCTCCCCCAAACGGAGGCGTTCACATGGGAACGCCTCAGTTGGGCAGCCACTCCCCCGACCCGCCCACCAAAGGGGGCGTGCTGTCACTCACCATCGACAGCACGCCCCCTTTGGTACGAGACCCAGAACGACGGTTTGCCCGTCGCTATTCGGGTCTCGCGCATGCGCACGACTGAGCCGGCTCCATCCTGCGCATGCGCACTGGCCCACCATCGACCTGGTTGCGAGCGCACAGCGCTTGCGACCGGGTCTGAATCAGGCCCCGTGTGCGATCCTGCTATTTGTGTACTACAAATCCCAGAATATTGGGACACTGGGCCTGATTCACTACCGATGGCAACTGCGATTGCGATTACGCACGCAGTCTCACTGAGATAGTATGCTGATCCACTGCGATCGCTATGCCGCCGCAGATCATAAGGACGCCCCGTTTACCTTACACACATCTGTAATCCTTAGGAAGACTGCGAAACCATCGGTAACATCGAGTACCATCGCAGCCTCACATACACTTGCACAAGCTCTGACCTTACTCAGAAATTGCTAACCTTATCGCACGCTATCAGTACACAAGCTACGTAAGGCATCGCAGTGTATAATTTATGCACGCCCCTGCGTTTCTCCAACCACCCCCTCATCACCACCCACAAACGCCACTTCCTGTCAATCACTCTGCGATGACCGGTTCGCGCGCGTGCGCACTGCGATGCATACGCAGTAAGCAGTAATCGGCCGAATACATGCGTATTAGCAGTAGCGATCCTTGCTGAATCAGGCCCACTGACACTTGTTGTCCCAAAAATAATCTTACACTAACAGCGCGTGTGTTTCTCAACTCTGGTCCTTAACCACCAAAAAGGACATGTTTGATTGGCTGCCTTTGCCAAGCACAGGGTAAATTAGGCTTTATGATTGATTCAGCAAGTACCCTACCAGCTTTCGCACAGGATAATTCTGAAAACATGACATGTCAGGATACTGCAGGTACTTTGCTCTAGACTATATGTAGCAAGACGGCACGGTAACTCATTCTGGGAACAATTTCAGACTGACAGGTATATGCTATACCAAGTAAATCACATTATCCAAATAACTCACGGATCCAGCACAATACAATAATAGGAGCTGCAGCCTGAGCACCTTATAAGACTCCTGAGACTAAGCCCTCTGATGTACCTGGGTACTTGTTACTGCTATGCAGTCTATTTAAAACCCTTCAATGTGAGAAGAGATACAGAATACTGTAGGGGACTGTGAGCAGGGCAATCCATCACAGGCAGACTCAGCTCGTTAGCTGTAGTGAGTAATGAGCTCACGGTAGGTTCATGGCAGTCTTTGTGCGCACTGGCTGTTGCGCTGCCTCTAAATCGCGGCCTCAGCCGTCTAATTATACACATCTGTGAGTCATCAGCGGGCGTTTGGCTTCACCCCAGCAAACGCAATACAGAGTCGGGCAGTGAAAAGTAACCCTTCCTCTACCAAATTTAAATCTGATTTCTCATAAAAGCTTCAAAATACAAGATGAGAAAGTATACTTGGGGTTTTCTCGCTGTGTAACGATTTATGAACACTTTTACTAAGAGTGCACCTGTCTATACACATATTAATATAATGTGGTGTCTGTAATGACTAGGGGGTAATTGTAATATCCTGCGTGATGCAGGCATCAGCGAGTTTGCCCAAGGTCTTAATGGGGCAATCATTTAAACAGCAAAACCAATCTGGTTTTGCCCTTTTAAGTGATTGCCCCTTTAAATCATCAGGCAGACAGAATCTCCCCGATGCCTGCTTTGTGCAGGTTATTACATTTACCCCTATGGCCCGTATTCAAGTAGGTGCGAAAAGTCCCGGACTTTTCGCATGCCGGAGTTTCCGCCGTCACGGCTGGTTTTGCATGCGGAAAAGTATTGCGCGCGTCGCCGATAATCCCCGTATTCAATGCCAAAAGACGCGAAAACATGTCCCGGCGAAACTGTAACAGGCGAAAAGTGTTGGCAGAATTGGGGAAATCAGCCTGGCACCCCCAAAAGATGCACAAACATTGGGGATCAATGTAGATGTCCCCGATTAGCCCTACTGAAGCTATTTGGGGTACTTAAGTGCTTTCAATTGCCTCTATATAGCATCTTTGCACAAGTGGTGAAGAATAGCATTAAACAGTATAATTTGGTGAAAATAATTAGTCCTATCAAATTTGGGGTACTTTTAAATGGGTGCAAGCATGGTTAAATATCGCTAAAGTGTTAAAAAGCGCTAAAAACGTACCTTCAGCAAACACCTGCAATTAAAAAAAACACCTCCCCCATACTTGCCGACCCGCCAAAAGTCTATTTCGCTTGTTTTTGCATTTGTACCCCCACTTTGTACTTTTTCGCCCCCATTTTCAAAGTGCTTTTTAAGGGAGTTCCTCAAATTTTTTTTGCGTTTTTTTTTAACGCAGCTATCCTTTGGGGGGCTGTCTGAAGAGTGCAGAGTGGTTTCCGCACCTTTGCACCCCAAAACCGCAATTCTGCACTTTTTTACGCCTGCATTCAGAGGCGAATCTATTCTGCTGGTTACAAGGTGCAGACTTTCACACCGGCGAAAAGTCTTTAGAATTGAATACGTGGATAAATTTTCGCCTGGCGAAATGACATCACCGGCGAGAACTTCTTGCCGAAAACGGCTTATCGCGGCTAACTGAATACGACCCTATGTGTTAAAAGTTCTTGGATCAGACTGATGACTTGAAATGGAGCAAAGGAGCAGATATCCTTTAGGAGAGCCTAATATCCGAATATTAGAATTAATATATTATAGTAATATATATTATATTATTATATATATTATTAATTGTCTCTTAGAAACACTATGCTTATGTGTGGTTATTTGTTTATAGGACACTCTATATAGCTTAATAAGTAAAAAGTATATATTTCTATAGCTAAGCAGAGTTAAGGTTAAAAAGTGTGTAACGTGGCTGTATGTAGGCTACATAGGCTTACTGTGTATAGTGTGGAGGAGATTGTAGTGACTGATCATATACGCAGGTCACAGTCCACATGTCAGCAAGCCGGGGTCTAGTGCACTTGAGGTCTTGTATAAGCCACATGCGGTTAAGGAAGAGCCAAGAACTAAACCGGGAGTTGGTGCACTGGCAGGTCTCAGAATAGCCGCACCGGGATTAGGCAAAAAAGAGTCACCAACAAAGTCAGGGTCAGGATACCAGGAGATCACGTAGAGGTCACAGGGGCTATGCAGAGGTCAGTCATACTCATAGGGCGCCTCAACATGTTGGAACTAGGTAGTGAGCCCAATTCTATGGTAACCATCTGCAGCCAGAGCGGTACGTATTTAAATTAGGGATGTGCAGGCTCGGTTCTACTCGGTTCCGTTCGGTTCTTTTTACCGAATCTTATTGGCTATCCAAAACTCGTGACAGCTGAAACCCAATAAGATCCGGTAAAAAGAACCGAACGGAACCGAGTAGAACCGAGCCTGTACATCACTAATTTAAATAGGGAAGCCAGGTGTGAAAAGCCCGTCTCTGTGATGGCAGAGATCACATGACAGCAGGGATAAAACCAGGGGCAGTGTTCATTCTAGCACCCTGCACCTGTCACAGCCCGTGCAGTTCCTCTTTCCTGCCTGGTACTTCTAACACACTCAGCTGATATACAGACCAGAGAGTGCTAGAAGCACCAGAGCAGAGAGCGACACCCCAGGCAAAAAAGAGGAACTGCACGGGGTTGTGACAGGTGCATGGTGCTAGAATGAACACTACTGGGGGCGTGCTACACACTCACCCCATAGCAAAAGTGAATGGCGCCAAACCTCAGACCGCAAGAAGCATGCCAATGCCAGGCGAAGAGCTGCCACACAGGGAGCTGGTAGGCACAAGTATTACACCAAAGCGTTTTAGGACAGAATTTCCTAAATCAAGACATCAGCTGCACATTGAATGGCCTTTAACATTAGTTTATTTGACTAATTAAGTTAAAAAGAAATTAATTTTTAATAGTATTTAAAAGGCTTTACCAATCTGAAATTCTATGAGCAACACAATGCCAAGCAATCTCCAGATTTACAGTACTCCAATACTCCACTAGCTGATTATTTCTCTTTAACTCGTCTACGCAGTCCTATTCTATGGGGGCGATACAAATGTTTTTTGGGCGCCCGACGGAGCAATTCAATCGTTGCTCCGTTCGGACACCAGTGCCACATGTGTGGGCCCAAAAGAACAGGGTTTTCCCACATATAGCAGCTAACCCCGTCTAAAGTCCTGCTTTGGGCTCCCAAAAAGCCCACTTATCGTACATTCCTGCTCGGCTCCCCGGGAGGGCGCAAGCAGAAATGTGTGCAGCCACGGCTATGCCCACCCAAACGGAGCAACAATTGAATTGCTCTGTCAGGCGCTCAAAAGAAATACCCGCAGCTCAAACAATTGAATCACCCCCACTTAAGAGAGCGGTGCTGAAAAAAACAAATACAATGGCTCGGACTAGTAAAGTAGGGATGACAAGGAACAGAGCGGTATGGAGTAATGTACATTTTGGTTGACAGTAAAGTGAGGACCACATCAGTACAGTGCCAGACTCCACCTAACGCACGATGACCGTATGCCAGCAATTATACAAGTAAAAGCAAGATTGCAACGCTTATTGTTCACGCATATAGGGAGAAATTAAAAAATCAATACATTTAAATAACTCCATGAATTAAATATTTTATTAATGAACTTCCTACCCCCAAACTGGTGCATCCAGCAGGAAGATAACCACGCACTGCATCAACAACTAGTGAATGGACTGTACAGTACACGTTCCTGGAGATACAACCACTGCTTGAGCTGGCTGGTGGGAGTAATATCTCTTTTCCACCAAAAACCTGGGTCCAACCTGAGTTTTTGGACATGGTTCAAACCCAGGTCAGACCCCACTGCACCTTCAATCTGGGTTACTCCCAGGTCAGCCCTGTTCACACTGAACTCAGGTCTGCCCTGATAAACCTGTGAGGTCATAAAAAGTGGGAGGTGACTGCTCCACAACCACCAATCTGCTCATTTTAGGCATGACCCAGGTCGGATAACCCGGATTGCACCGTTTACACTGCACCATTACCTGGGTCCATCCTGGGTCCAACCCTGGTAGCTACCAGGGTTGGATTGCAGGGTCACTTGACCTGGGTTATTTTTCAGGGACCCTTTTACACCGAGCTGCGACCCGGGTAGACCCAGCAAAAACCCAGGTTTTTGCTCTGGTGTGAAAGGGGTACAACTGAAGGACTAGGGGGGTCCATATCTACTAATGGGAGAGGAGGTTTTGTAATTAAATGTTTACCATTGAGTTCTCTCTTAATAACTATTTTAAAAACACTGAAATACAATGTAACTTTAGAGATTTTAATAAAAACAGAGAAACATTTTGGTTCGGCACCCAGGACCTCCGCACTTCTGTGAATAAAGTCCTTTCTATCACGCACCTGATACTTCATCCTGATTAGGTTTGAAGGTAAAGTGCATTCCTTGGATGGTTGTCAAGGTAGCAGCAGCTGGACGGCTCTCAGGCAACTCAAACAACTTTATTTTAAACCTCTCCCTACTCTTAATCAGGTGCTTGATCATCAGCTGCAACCTCCGCCACACAATGCACGCAGATTACCATCAAAGCTCCCGTAAACATGGTGAACAATAATAGTTTTACTGTATGGAAATGTCGTCTTCATGGATGAAGGCTACAACATTGCACTTACTCTCAGGTCGGCCTCCTTGCCCAGGATGTCATAAAGCGAAGCTCCTTTCGAGGTGATTTCAGAGGCAAGCTGCCTGGCCATTTTCAGGTCGGTAATCTGAGGGACGACATACTGAGATAAGTGTGGCTGACAAGGCCTGGAATGAACATCAGCTGCACAGGACATGAGAATGCAATGGGAATAAGCTGAACTCAGTTCCTGCCACTTCAGTATAACAAGCAGTACAATAAATACAGTGTTTGCAGGGAGGAACAGAGGGGATCCTAATCACAATTACTATACGCTGTGTGTGTATATAAAAGGCACCACCAGTGTATAGTAACTGCTGGCGTAGATTCATCAATCAACCTGAACCGCTAACACAACAGTGTTATTATACTGAAAAATACAAACAAATCATCTTAGGTTTAACAATACGGTTCACCCTGTGTAACCGTTCTCTTTACATCCTTCTGTTTGTCATAAAAACTCTATTATATGAATCCCATTACTGCAATTAGGATTATTTTAACAGTAGTGCAAAGTCTTCTTCAAACACCTTACTGACAATTATACATAGCTAGCTGAGGCTTCTAGGAAGCTTCATAATTGCACACAGTAATAAATATGGCAGCTCTTAACAGGCAAACTAAAGTAACTAATATGACTCAATTGAGGAATTTTATTTGCAGGTCATAGGAGAACTCTGCCACCAGAAAGCTCGGAGTACCTTTACACTCATGGGAGCCTAACTTCTTCTTTAATGGTTAATCCATCCTCGTCAGAGTATTGCAAATTGTTACCGCAGACTGGCACCCATTGGATTATACAGTACAAAAGTTACCATAGGGGAGGATATTTATCAGTTACCTTGGATGCACGCGGGTGTCTGCAAAATCCACCCAGGGCGCATTAAGGCACACACCTATTCTTCACTCTCAGGAGATGCCCCCATAACCTATAAGTGCACCTTGTTGTGTGAAGCCAGGAGGCACAGTGTGCCATACAGTAGTGTAATTATCACATCAATTCAAAAGCTTTTACTGTGAAAAACGGCTGTGTGCCCCTCCACAAGGCAAAGGTGGTAAATGACATGTAGCAGAGGTTTATTTGGTAAGTGACAGGTAATAGAAGTTTATTTGGTAAGTGACAGGTAGCAGAGATTTATTTGGTAAGAGACAGGTAATAGAAGTTTATTTGGTAAGTGACAGGTAATAGAGATCCATTTGGTAAGTGACAGGTAGCAGAGGTCTAGTTAGTAAGTGACAGGTAGCAGAGGTATATTTGGTAAGTGACAGGTAACAGAGGTATATTTGGTAAGTGACAGGTAGCAGAGGTCTATTTGGTAAATGACAGGTAACAGGTATATTTGGTAAGTGACAGGTAATAGAGGTATATTTGGTAAATGACAGGTAGCAGAGGTCTAGTTGGTAAGTGACAGGTAATAGAGGTATATTTGGTAAGTGACAGGTAGCAGAGGTATATTTGGTGAGTGACAGGTAACAGAGGTATATTTGGTAAGTGACAGGTAACAGAGGTATATTTGGTAAGTGACAGGTAACAGAGGTATATTTGGTAAGTGACAGGTAGCAGAGGTATATTTGGTAAGTGACAGGTAATAGAGGTATATTTGGTAAGTGACAGGTAGCAGAGGTCTAGTTGGTAAGTGACAGGTAATAGAGGTATATTTGGTAAGTGACAGGTAGCAGAGGTATATTTGGTAAGTGACAGGTAGCAGAGGTATATTTGGTAAATGACAGGTAATAGAGGTATATTTGGTAAATGACAGGTAGCAAAGGTATATTTGGTAAGTACCAGGTAACAGGTATATTTGGTAAGTGACAGGTAACAGAGGTCTAGTTGGTAAGTGACAGGTAGCAGAGGTATATTTGGTAAGTGACAGGTAATAGAGGTATATTTGGTAAGTGACAGGTAGCAGAGGTCTAGTTGGTAAGTGACAGGTAATAGAGGTATATTTGGTAAGTGACAGGTAGCAGAGGTATATTTGGTAAGTGACAGGTAGCAGAGGTATATTTGGTAAATGACAGGTAATAGAGGTATATTTGGTAAATGACAGGTAATAGAGGTATATTTGGTAAGTGACAGGTAGCAGAGGTATATATGGTAAATGACAGGTAGCAAAGGTATATTTGGTAAGTACCAGGTAACAGAGGTATATTTGGTAAGTGACAGGAAACAGAGGTCTAGATGGTAAGTGACAGGTAATAGAGGTATATTTGGTAAGTGACAGGTAGCAGAGGTATATTTGGTAAGTGACAGGTAATAGAGGTATATTTGGTAAATGACAGGAAGCAAAGGTATATTTGGTAAGTACCAGGTAACAGAGGTATATTTGGTAAGTGACAGGTAGCAAAGGTATATCTGGTAAGTACCAGGTAACAGAGGTATATTTGGTAAGTGACAGGTAACAGAGGTATATTTGGTAAGTGACAGGTAGCAGAGGTATATTTGGTAAGTGAGAGGTAGCAGAGGTATATTTGGTAAGTGACAGGTAGCAGAGGTATATTTGGTAAGTGACAGATAGCAGAGGTATATTTGGTAAGTGACAGGTAGCAGAGGTATATTTGGTAAGTGACAGGTAGCAGAGGTCTAGTTGGTAAGTGACAGGTAGCAGAGGTCTAGTTGGTAAGTGACAGGTAGCAGAGGTATATTTGGTAAGTGACAGGTAGCAGAGGTATATTTGGTAAGTGACAGGTAATAGAGGTCTAGTTGGTAAGTGACAGGTAGCAGAGGTATATTTGGTAAGTGACAGGTAATAGAGGTATATTTGGTTAAGTGAAAGGTAGCAGAGGTATATTTGGTAAGTGACAGGTAGCAGAGGTCTATTTGGTAAGTGACAGGTAACAGAGGTCTATTTGGTAAGTGACAGGAAATAGAGGTCTATTTGGTAAGTGACAGGTAGCAGAGGTATATTTGGTAAGTGACAGGTAATAGAGGTATATTTGGTTAAGTGAAAGGTAGCAGAGGTATATTTGATAAGTGACAGGTAGCAGAGGTATATTTGATAAGTGACAGGTAGCAGAGGTCTATTTGATAAGTGACAGGTAGCAGAGGTCTATTTGGTAAGAGACAGGTAACAGAGGTCTATTTGGTAAGTGACAGGTAACAGAGGTCTATTTGGTAAGTGACAGGTAATAGAGGTATATTTGGTAAGTGACAGGTAATAGAGGTATATTTGGTAAGTGACAGGTAGCAGAGGTTTATTTGGTAAGTGACAGGTAATAGAAGTTTATTTGGTAAGTGACAGGTAGCAGAGATTTATTTGGTAAGAGACAGGTAATAGAAGTTTATTTGGTAAGTGACAGGTAGCAGAGATTTATTTGGTAAGAGACAGGTAATAGAAGTTTATTTGGTAAGTGACAGGTAATAGAGATCCATTTGGTAAGTGACAGGTAGCAGAGGTCTAGTTAGTAAGTGACAGGTAGCAGAGGTATATTTGGTAAGTGACAGGTAACAGAGGTATATTTGGTAAGTGACAGGTAGCAGAGGTTTATTTGGTAAGTGACAGGTAATAGAAGTTTATTTGGTAAGTGACAGGTAGCAGAGATTTATTTGGTAAGTGACAGGTAATAGAGGTATATTTGGTAAGTGACAGGTAACAGAGGTCTATTTGGTAAGTGACAGGTAGCAGAGGTCTATTTGGTAAATGACAGGTAACAGGTATATTTGGTAAGTGACAGGTAATAGAGGTATATTTGGTAAATGACAGGTAGCAGAGGTCTAGTTGGTAAGTGACAGGTAATAGAGGTATATTTGGTAAGTGACAGGTAGCAGAGGTATATTTGGTGAGTGACAGGTAACAGAGGTATATTTGGTAAGTGACAGGTAACAGAGGTATATTTGGTAAGTGACAGGTAACAGAGGTATATTTGGTAAGTGACAGGTAGCAGAGGTATATTTGGTAAGTGACAGGTAATAGAGGTATATTTGGTAAGTGACAGGTAGCAGAGGTCTAGTTGGTAAGTGACAGGTAATAGAGGTATATTTGGTAAGTGACAGGTAGCAGAGGTATATTTGGTAAGTGACAGGTAGCAGAGGTATATTTGGTAAATGACAGGTAATAGAGGTATATTTGGTAAATGACAGGTAGCAAAGGTATATTTGGTAAGTACCAGGTAACAGGTATATTTGGTAAGTGACAGGTAACAGAGGTCTAGTTGGTAAGTGACAGGTAGCAGAGGTATATTTGGTAAGTGACAGGTAATAGAGGTATATTTGGTAAGTGACAGGTAGCAGAGGTCTAGTTGGTAAGTGACAGGTAATAGAGGTATATTTGGTAAGTGACAGGTAGCAGAGGTATATTTGGTAAGTGACAGGTAGCAGAGGTATATTTGGTAAATGACAGGTAATAGAGGTATATTTGGTAAATGACAGGTAATAGAGGTATATTTGGTAAGTGACAGGTAGCAGAGGTATATATGGTAAATGACAGGTAGCAAAGGTATATTTGGTAAGTACCAGGTAACAGAGGTATATTTGGTAAGTGACAGGAAACAGAGGTCTAGATGGTAAGTGACAGGTAATAGAGGTATATTTGGTAAGTGACAGGTAGCAGAGGTATATTTGGTAAGTGACAGGTAATAGAGGTATATTTGGTAAATGACAGGAAGCAAAGGTATATTTGGTAAGTACCAGGTAACAGAGGTATATTTGGTAAGTGACAGGTAGCAAAGGTATATCTGGTAAGTACCAGGTAACAGAGGTATATTTGGTAAGTGACAGGTAACAGAGGTATATTTGGTAAGTGACAGGTAGCAGAGGTATATTTGGTAAGTGAGAGGTAGCAGAGGTATATTTGGTAAGTGACAGGTAGCAGAGGTATATTTGGTAAGTGACAGATAGCAGAGGTATATTTGGTAAGTGACAGGTAGCAGAGGTATATTTGGTAAGTGACAGGTAGCAGAGGTCTAGTTGGTAAGTGACAGGTAGCAGAGGTCTAGTTGGTAAGTGACAGGTAGCAGAGGTATATTTGGTAAGTGACAGGTAATAGAGGTCTAGTTGGTAAGTGACAGGTAGCAGAGGTATATTTGGTAAGTGACAGGTAATAGAGGTATATTTGGTTAAGTGAAAGGTAGCAGAGGTATATTTGGTAAGTGACAGGTAGCAGAGGTCTATTTGGTAAGTGACAGGTAACAGAGGTCTATTTGGTAAGTGACAGGAAATAGAGGTCTATTTGGTAAGTGACAGGTAGCAGAGGTATATTTGGTAAGTGACAGGTAGCAGAGGTATATTTGGTAAGTGACAGGTAATAGAGGTATATTTGGTTAAGTGAAAGGTAGCAGAGGTATATTTGATAAGTGACAGGTAGCAGAGGTATATTTGATAAGTGACAGGTAGCAGAGGTCTATTTGATAAGTGACAGGTAGCAGAGGTCTATTTGGTAAGAGACAGGTAACAGAGGTCTATTTGGTAAGTGACAGGTAACAGAGGTCTATTTGGTAAGTGACAGGTAATAGAGGTATATTTGGTAAGTGACAGGTAATAGAGGTATATTTGGTAAGTGACAGGTAGCAGAGGTTTATTTGGTAAGTGACAGGTAATAGAAGTTTATTTGGTAAGTGACAGGTAGCAGAGATTTATTTGGTAAGAGACAGGTAATAGAAGTTTATTTGGTAAGTGACAGGTAGCAGAGATTTATTTGGTAAGAGACAGGTAATAGAAGTTTATTTGGTAAGTGACAGGTAATAGAGATCCATTTGGTAAGTGACAGGTAGCAGAGGTCTAGTTAGTAAGTGACAGGTAGCAGAGGTATATTTGGTAAGTGACAGGTAACAGAGGTATATTTGGTAAGTGACAGGTAGCAGAGGTTTATTTGGTAAGTGACAGGTAATAGAAGTTTATTTGGTAAGTGACAGGTAGCAGAGATTTATTTGGTAAGTGACAGGTAATAGAGGTATATTTGGTAAGTGACAGGTAACAGAGGTCTATTTGGTAAGTGACAGGTAGCAGAGGTCTATTTGGTAAATGACAGGTAACAGGTATATTTGGTAAGTGACAGGTAATAGAGGTATATTTGGTAAATGACAGGTAGCAGAGGTCTAGTTGGTAAGTGACAGGTAATAGAGGTATATTTGGTAAGTGACAGGTAGCAGAGGTATATTTGGTGAGTGACAGGTAACAGAGGTATATTTGGTAAGTGACAGGTAACAGAGGTATATTTGGTAAGTGACAGGTAACAGAGGTATATTTGGTAAG
The DNA here is from genome assembly GCA_031769625.1 of Taudactylus pleione. Lineage (NCBI taxonomy): Eukaryota > Metazoa > Chordata > Amphibia > Anura > Myobatrachidae > Taudactylus > Taudactylus pleione. The sequence goes on from JAUIMM010000450.1 coordinate 6,366,376, forward strand.
TGACAGGTAGCAGAGGTATATTTGGTAAGTGACAGGTAATAGAGGTATATTTGGTAAGTGACAGGTAGCAGAGGTCTAGTTGGTAAGTGACAGGTAATAGAGGTATATTTGGTAAGTGACAGGTAGCAGAGGTATATTTGGTAAGTGACAGGTAGCAGAGGTATATTTGGTAAATGACAGGTAATAGAGGTATATTTGGTAAATGACAGGTAGCAAAGGTATATTTGGTAAGTACCAGGTAACAGGTATATTTGGTAAGTGACAGGTAACAGAGGTCTAGTTGGTAAGTGACAGGTAGCAGAGGTATATTTGGTAAGTGACAGGTAATAGAGGTATATTTGGTAAGTGACAGGTAGCAGAGGTCTAGTTGGTAAGTGACAGGTAATAGAGGTATATTTGGTAAGTGACAGGTAGCAGAGGTATATTTGGTAAGTGACAGGTAGCAGAGGTATATTTGGTAAATGACAGGTAATAGAGGTATATTTGGTAAATGACAGGTAATAGAGGTATATTTGGTAAGTGACAGGTAGCAGAGGTATATATGGTAAATGACAGGTAGCAAAGGTATATTTGGTAAGTACCAGGTAACAGAGGTATATTTGGTAAGTGACAGGAAACAGAGGTCTAGATGGTAAGTGACAGGTAATAGAGGTATATTTGGTAAGTGACAGGTAGCAGAGGTATATTTGGTAAGTGACAGGTAATAGAGGTATATTTGGTAAATGACAGGAAGCAAAGGTATATTTGGTAAGTACCAGGTAACAGAGGTATATTTGGTAAGTGACAGGTAGCAAAGGTATATCTGGTAAGTACCAGGTAACAGAGGTATATTTGGTAAGTGACAGGTAACAGAGGTATATTTGGTAAGTGACAGGTAGCAGAGGTATATTTGGTAAGTGAGAGGTAGCAGAGGTATATTTGGTAAGTGACAGGTAGCAGAGGTATATTTGGTAAGTGACAGATAGCAGAGGTATATTTGGTAAGTGACAGGTAGCAGAGGTATATTTGGTAAGTGACAGGTAGCAGAGGTCTAGTTGGTAAGTGACAGGTAGCAGAGGTCTAGTTGGTAAGTGACAGGTAGCAGAGGTATATTTGGTAAGTGACAGGTAGCAGAGGTATATTTGGTAAGTGACAGGTAATAGAGGTCTAGTTGGTAAGTGACAGGTAGCAGAGGTATATTTGGTAAGTGACAGGTAATAGAGGTATATTTGGTTAAGTGAAAGGTAGCAGAGGTATATTTGGTAAGTGACAGGTAGCAGAGGTCTATTTGGTAAGTGACAGGTAACAGAGGTCTATTTGGTAAGTGACAGGAAATAGAGGTCTATTTGGTAAGTGACAGGTAGCAGAGGTATATTTGGTAAGTGACAGGTAGCAGAGGTATATTTGGTAAGTGACAGGTAATAGAGGTATATTTGGTTAAGTGAAAGGTAGCAGAGGTATATTTGATAAGTGACAGGTAGCAGAGGTATATTTGATAAGTGACAGGTAGCAGAGGTCTATTTGATAAGTGACAGGTAGCAGAGGTCTATTTGGTAAGAGACAGGTAACAGAGGTCTATTTGGTAAGTGACAGGTAACAGAGGTCTATTTGGTAAGTGACAGGTAATAGAGGTATATTTGGTAAGTGACAGGTAATAGAGGTATATTTGGTAAGTGACAGGTAGCAGAGGTATATTTGGTAAATGGCAGGTAGCAGAGGTATATTTGGTAAGTACCAGGTAACAGAGGTATATTTGGTAAATGACAGGTAGCATAGGTCTAGTTGGTAAGTGACAGGTAATAGAGGTATATTTGGTAAGTGACAGGTAACAGAGCTATATTTGGTAAGTGACAGGTAGCAGAGGTATATTTGGTAAGTGACAGGTAACAGAGGTATATTTGGTAAGTGACAGGTAACAGAGGTATATTTGGTAAGTGACAGGTAGCAGAGGTCTATTTGGTAAATGACAGGTAACAGGTATATTTGGTAAGTGACAGGTAATAGAGGTCTAGTTGGTAAGTGACAGGTAATAGAGGTATATTTGGTAAGTGACAGGTAGCAGAGGTATATTTGGTAAGTGACAGGTAGCAGAGGTCTAGTTGGTAAGTGACAGGTAGCAGAGGTCTAGTTGGTAAGTGACAGGTAGCAGAGGTCTAGTTGGTAAGTGACAGGTAGCAGAGGTCTAGTTGGTAAGTGACAGGTAGCAGAGGTATATTTGGTAAGTGACAGGTAGCAGAGGTATATTTGGTAAGTGACAGGTAATAGAGGTCTAGTTGGTAAGTGACAGGTAGCAGAGGTATATTTGGTAAGTGACAGGTAATAGAGGTATATTTGGTTAAGTGAAAGGTAGCAGAGGTATATTTGGTAAGTGACAGGTAATAGAGGTATATTTGGTTAAGTGAAAGGTAGCAGAGGTATATTTGATAAGTGACAGGTAGCAGAGGTATATTTGATAAGTGACAGGTAGCAGAGGTCTATTTGGTAAGTGACAGGTAACAGAGGTCTATTTGGTAAGTGACAGGTAACAGAGGTCTATTTGGTAAGTGACAGGTAATAGAGGTATATTTGGTAAGTGACAGGGAGCAGAGGTATATTTGGTAAGTGACAGGTAGCAGAAGTTTATTTGGTAAGTGACAGGTAGCAGAGATTTATTTGGTAAGTGACAGGTAATAGAGGTATATTTGGTAAGTGACAGGTAGCAGAGGTATATTTGGTAAATGACAGGTAGCAGAGGTATATTTGGTAAGTACCAGGTAACAGAGGTATATTTGGTAAATGACAGGTAGCATAGGTCTAGTTGGTAAGTGACAGGTAATAGAGGTATATTTGGTAAGTGACAGGTAACAGAGGTATATTTGGTAAGTGACAGGTAGCAGAGGTATATTTGGTAAGTGACAGGTAACAGAGGTATATTTGGTAAGTGACAGGTAACAGAGGTATATTTGGTAAGTGACAGGTAGCAGAGGTCGATTTGGTAAATGACAGGTAACAGGTATATTTGGTAAGTGACAGGTAATAGAGGTCTAGTTGGTAAGTGACAGGTAATAGAGGTATATTTGGTAAGTGACAGGTAGCAGAGGTATATTTGGTAAGTGACAGGTAGCAGAGGTCTAGTTGGTAAGTGACAGGTAGCAGAGGTCTAGTTGGTAAGTGACAGGTAGCAGAGGTATATTTGGTAAGAGACAGGTAGCAGAGGTATATTTGGTAAGTGACAGGTAATAGAGGTCTAGTTGGTAAGTGACAGGTAGCAGAGGTATATTTGGTAAGTGACAGGTAATAGAGGTATATTTGGTTAAGTGAAAGGTAGCAGAGGTCTATTTGGTAAGTGACAGGTAGCAGAGGTCTATTTGGTAAGTGACAGGTAACAGAGGTCTATTTGGTAAGTGACAGGAAATAGAGGTCTATTTGGTAAGTGACAGGTAGCAGAGGTATACTTGGTAAGTGACATGTAGCAGAGGTATATTTGGTAAGTGACAGGTAGCAGAGGTATATTTGGTAAGTGACAGGTAATAGAGGTATATTTGGTTAAGTGAAAGGTAGCATAGGTATATTTGATAAGTGACAGGTAGCAGAGGTATATTTGATAAGTGACAGGTAGCAGAGGTCTACTTGGTAAGTGACAGGTAACAGAGGTCTATTTGGTAAGTGACAGGTAACAGAGGTCTATTTGGTAAGTGACAGGTAATAGAGGTATATTTGGTAAGTGACAGGGAGCAGAGGTATATTTGGTAAGTGACAGGTAGCAGAAGTTTATTTGGTAAGTGACAGGTAGCAGAGATTTATTTGGTAAGTGACAGGTAATAGAGGTATATTTGGTAAGTGACAGGTAATAGAAGTTTATTTGGTAAGTGACAGGTAATAGAGGTACATCTGGTAAGTGACAGGTAATAGAGGTATATTTGGTAAGTGACAGGTAGCAGAGGTATATTTGGTAAATTACAGGTAGCAGAGGTATATTTGGTAAGTATCAGGTAATAGAAGTTTATTTGGTAAGTGACAGGTAGCATAGGTCTAGTTGGTAAGTGACAGGTAATAGAGGTATATTTGGTAAGTGACAGGTAACAGAGGTATATTTGGTAAGTGACAGGTAACAGAGGTATATTTGGTAAGTGACAGGTAGCAGAGGTATATTTGGTAAGTGACAGGTAATAGAGGTATATTTGGTAAGTGACAGGTAGCAGAGGTCTAGTTGGTAAGTGACAGGTAATAGAGGTATATTTGGTAAGTGACAGGTAGCAGAGGTATATTTGGTAAGTGACAGGTAGCAGAGGTATATTTGGTAAATGACAGGTAATAGAGGTATATTTGGTAAATGACAGGTAGCAAAGGTATATTTGGTAAGTACCAGGTAACAGGTATATTTGGTAAGTGACAGGTAACAGAGGTCTAGTTGGTAAGTGACAGGTAGCAGAGGTATATTTGGTAAGTGACAGGTAATAGAGGTATATTTGGTAAGTGACAGGTAGCAGAGGTCTAGTTGGTAAGTGACAGGTAATAGAGGTATATTTGGTAAGTGACAGGTAGCAGAGGTATATTTGGTAAGTGACAGGTAGCAGAGGTATATTTGGTAAATGACAGGTAATAGAGGTATATTTGGTAAATGACAGGTAATAGAGGTATATTTGGTAAGTGACAGGTAGCAGAGGTATATATGGTAAATGACAGGTAGCAAAGGTATATTTGGTAAGTACCAGGTAACAGAGGTATATTTGGTAAGTGACAGGAAACAGAGGTCTAGATGGTAAGTGACAGGTAATAGAGGTATATTTGGTAAGTGACAGGTAGCAGAGGTATATTTGGTAAGTGACAGGTAATAGAGGTATATTTGGTAAATGACAGGAAGCAAAGGTATATTTGGTAAGTACCAGGTAACAGAGGTATATTTGGTAAGTGACAGGTAGCAAAGGTATATCTGGTAAGTACCAGGTAACAGAGGTATATTTGGTAAGTGACAGGTAACAGAGGTATATTTGGTAAGTGACAGGTAGCAGAGGTATATTTGGTAAGTGAGAGGTAGCAGAGGTATATTTGGTAAGTGACAGGTAGCAGAGGTATATTTGGTAAGTGACAGATAGCAGAGGTATATTTGGTAAGTGACAGGTAGCAGAGGTATATTTGGTAAGTGACAGGTAGCAGAGGTCTAGTTGGTAAGTGACAGGTAGCAGAGGTCTAGTTGGTAAGTGACAGGTAGCAGAGGTATATTTGGTAAGTGACAGGTAGCAGAGGTATATTTGGTAAGTGACAGGTAATAGAGGTCTAGTTGGTAAGTGACAGGTAGCAGAGGTATATTTGGTAAGTGACAGGTAATAGAGGTATATTTGGTTAAGTGAAAGGTAGCAGAGGTATATTTGGTAAGTGACAGGTAGCAGAGGTCTATTTGGTAAGTGACAGGTAACAGAGGTCTATTTGGTAAGTGACAGGAAATAGAGGTCTATTTGGTAAGTGACAGGTAGCAGAGGTATATTTGGTAAGTGACAGGTAGCAGAGGTATATTTGGTAAGTGACAGGTAATAGAGGTATATTTGGTTAAGTGAAAGGTAGCAGAGGTATATTTGATAAGTGACAGGTAGCAGAGGTATATTTGATAAGTGACAGGTAGCAGAGGTCTATTTGATAAGTGACAGGTAGCAGAGGTCTATTTGGTAAGAGACAGGTAACAGAGGTCTATTTGGTAAGTGACAGGTAACAGAGGTCTATTTGGTAAGTGACAGGTAATAGAGGTATATTTGGTAAGTGACAGGTAATAGAGGTATATTTGGTAAGTGACAGGTAGCAGAGGTATATTTGGTAAATGGCAGGTAGCAGAGGTATATTTGGTAAGTACCAGGTAACAGAGGTATATTTGGTAAATGACAGGTAGCATAGGTCTAGTTGGTAAGTGACAGGTAATAGAGGTATATTTGGTAAGTGACAGGTAACAGAGGTATATTTGGTAAGTGACAGGTAGCAGAGGTATATTTGGTAAGTGACAGGTAACAGAGGTATATTTGGTAAGTGACAGGTAACAGAGGTATATTTGGTAAGTGACAGGTAGCAGAGGTCTATTTGGTAAATGACAGGTAACAGGTATATTTGGTAAGTGACAGGTAATAGAGGTCTAGTTGGTAAGTGACAGGTAATAGAGGTATATTTGGTAAGTGACAGGTAGCAGAGGTATATTTGGTAAGTGACAGGTAGCAGAGGTCTAGTTGGTAAGTGACAGGTAGCAGAGGTCTAGTTGGTAAGTGACAGGTAGCAGAGGTCTAGTTGGTAAGTGACAGGTAGCAGAGGTATATTTGGTAAGTGACAGGTAGCAGAGGTATATTTGGTAAGTGACAGGTAATAGAGGTCTAGTTGGTAAGTGACAGGTAGCAGAGGTATATTTGGTAAGTGACAGGTAATAGAGGTATATTTGGTTAAGTGAAAGGTAGCAGAGGTATATTTGGTAAGTGACAGGTAATAGAGGTATATTTGGTTAAGTGAAAGGTAGCAGAGGTATATTTGATAAGTGACAGGTAGCAGAGGTATATTTGATAAGTGACAGGTAGCAGAGGTCTATTTGGTAAGTGACAGGTAACAGAGGTCTATTTGGTAAGTGACAGGTAACAGAGGTCTATTTGGTAAGTGACAGGTAATAGAGGTATATTTGGTAAGTGACAGGGAGCAGAGGTATATTTGGTAAGTGACAGGTAGCAGAAGTTTATTTGGTAAGTGACAGGTAGCAGAGATTTATTTGGTAAGTGACAGGTAATAGAGGTATATTTGGTAAGTGACAGGTAGCAGAGGTATATTTGGTAAATGACAGGTAGTAGAGGTATATTTGGTAAGTACCAGGTAACAGAGGTATATTTGGTAAATGACAGGTAGCATAGGTCTAGTTGGTAAGTGACAGGTAATAGAGGTATATTTGGTAAGTGACAGGTAACAGAGGTATATTTGGTAAGTGACAGGTAGCAGAGGTATATTTGGTAAGTGACAGGTAACAGAGGTATATTTGGTAAGTGACAGGTAACAGAGGTATATTTGGTAAGTGACAGGTAGCAGAGGTCGATTTGGTAAATGACAGGTAACAGGTATATTTGGTAAGTGACAGGTAATAGAGGTCTAGTTGGTAAGTGACAGGTAATAGAGGTATATTTGGTAAGTGACAGGTAGCAGAGGTATATTTGGTAAGTGACAGGTAGCAGAGGTCTAGTTGGTAAGTGACAGGTAGCAGAGGTCTAGTTGGTAAGTGACAGGTAGCAGAGGTATATTTGGTAAGTGACAGGTAGCAGAGGTATATTTGGTAAGTGACAGGTAATAGAGGTCTAGTTGGTAAGTGACAGGTAGCAGAGGTATATTTGGTAAGTGACAGGTAATAGAGGTATATTTGGTTAAGTGAAAGGTAGCAGAGGTCTATTTGGTAAGTGACAGGTAGCAGAGGTCTATTTGGTAAGTGACAGGTAACAGAGGTCTATTTGGTAAGTGACAGGAAATAGAGGTCTATTTGGTAAGTGACAGGTAGCAGAGGTATACTTGGTAAGTGACATGTAGCAGAGGTATATTTGGTAAGTGACAGGTAGCAGAGGTATATTTGGTAAGTGACAGGTAATAGAGGTATATTTGGTTAAGTGAAAGGTAGCATAGGTATATTTGATAAGTGACAGGTAGCAGAGGTATATTTGATAAGTGACAGGTAGCAGAGGTCTACTTGGTAAGTGACAGGTAACAGAGGTCTATTTGGTAAGTGACAGGTAACAGAGGTCTATTTGGTAAGTGACAGGTAATAGAGGTATATTTGGTAAGTGACAGGGAGCAGAGGTATATTTGGTAAGTGACAGGTAGCAGAAGTTTATTTGGTAAGTGACAGGTAGCAGAGATTTATTTGGTAAGTGACAGGTAATAGAGGTATATTTGGTAAGTGACAGGTAATAGAAGTTTATTTGGTAAGTGACAGGTAATAGAGGTATATCTGGTAAGTGACAGGTAATAGAGGTATATTTGGTAAGTGACAGGTAGCAGAGGTATATTTGGTAAATTACAGGGAGCAGAGGTATATTTGGTAAGTATCAGGTAACAGAGGTATATTTGGTATGACAGGTAGCATAGGTCTAGTTGGTAAGTGACAGGTAATAGAGGTATATTTGGTAAGTGACAGGTAACAGAGGTATATTTGGTAAGTGACAGGTAGCAGAGGTATATTTGGTAAGTGACAGGTAACAGAGGTATATTTGGTAAGTGACAGGTAGCAGAGGTCTATTTTGTAAATGACAGGTAACAGGTATATTTGGTAAGTGACAGGTAATAGAGGTCTAGTTGGTAAGTGACAGGTAATAGAGGTATATTTGGTAAGTGACAGGTAGCAGAGGTATATTTGGTAAGTGACAGGTAGCAGAGGTCTATTTGGTAAATGACAGGTAACAGGTATATTTGGTAAGTGACAGGTAATAGAGGTCTATTTGGTAAGTGACAGGTAATAGAGGTATATTTGGTAAGTGACAGGTAGCAGAGGTATATTTGGTAAGTGACAGGTAATAGAGGTCTATTTGGTAAATGACAGGTAACAGGTATATTTGGTAAGTGACAGGTAATAGAGGTCTAGTTGGTAAGTGACAGGTAATAGAGGTCTATTTGGTAAATGACAGGTAGCAGAGGTATATTTGGTAAGTGACAGATAGCAGAGGTCTATTTGGTAAATGACAGGTAACAGGTATATTTGGTAAGTGACAGGTAATAGAGGTCTAGTTGGTAAGTGACAGGTAATAGAGGTATATTTGGTAAGTGACAGGTAGCAGAGGTATATTTGGTAAGTGACAGGTAGCAGAGGTCTAGTTGGTAAGTGACAGGTAGCAGAGGTCTAGTTGGTAAGTGACAGGTAGCAGAGGTCTAGTTGGTAAGTGACAGGTAGCAGAGGTATATTTGGTAAGTGACAGGTAGCAGAGGTCTAGTTGGTAAGTGACAGGTAATAGAGGTCTATTTGGTAAAATGACAGGTAGCAGAGGTATATTTGGTAAATGACAGGTAGCAGAGGTCTAGTTGGTAAGTGACAGGTAATAGAGGTATATTTGGTAAGTGACAGGTAGCAGAGGTATATTTGGTAAGTGACAGGTAACAGAGGTATATTTGGTAAGTGACAGGTAGCAGAGGTCGATTTGGTAAATGACAGGTAACAGGTATATTTGGTAAGTGACAGGTAATAGAGGTCTAGTTGGTAAGTGACAGGTAATAGAGGTATATTTGGTAAGTGACAGGTAGCAGAGGTATATTTGGTAAGTGACAGGTAGCAGAGGTCTAGTTGGTAAGTGACAAGTAGCAGAGGTCTAGTTGGTAAGTGACAGGTAGCAGAGGTATATTTGGTAAGTGACAGGTAGCAGAGGTATATTTGGTAAGTGACAGGTAATAGAGGTCTAGTTGGTAAGTGACAGGTAGCAGAGGTATATTTGGTAAGTGACAGGTAATAGAGGTATATTTGGTTAAGTGAAAGGTAGCAGAGGTCTATTTGGTAAGTGACAGGTAGCAGAGGTCTATTTGGTAAGTGACAGGTAACAGAGGTCTATTTGGTAAGTGACAGGAAATAGAGGTCTATTTGGTAAGTGACAGGTAGCAGAGGTATATTTGGTAAGTGACATGTAGCAGAGGTATATTTGGTAAGTGACAGGTAGCAGAGGTATATTTGGTAAGTGACAGGTAATAGAGGTATATTTGGTTAAGTGAAAGGTAGCATAGGTATATTTGATAAGTGACAGGTAGCAGAGGTATATTTGATAAGTGACAGGTAGCAGAGGTCTACTTGGTAAGTGACAGGTAACAGAGGTCTATTTGGTAAGTGACAGGTAACAGAGGTCTATTTGGTAAGTGACAGGTAATAGAGGTATATTTGGTAAGTGACAGGGAGCAGAGGTATATTTGGTAAGTGACAGGTAACAGGTATATTTGGTAAATTACAGGTAGCAGAGGTATATTTGGTAAGTGACAGGGAGCAGAGGTATATTTGGTAAGTGACAGGGAGCAGAGGTATATTTGGTAAGTGACAGGTAGCAGAGGTATATTTGGTAAATTACAGGTAGCAGAGGTATATTTGGTAAGTATCAGGTAACAGAGGTATATTTGGTATGACAGGTAGCATAGGTCTAGTTGGTAAGTGACAGGTAATAGAGGTATATTTGGTAAGTGACAGGTAACAGAGGTATATTTGGTAAGTGACAGGTAGCAGAGGTATATTTGGTAAGTGACAGGTAACAGAGGTATATTTGGTAAGTGACAGGTAGCAGAGGTCTATTTGGTAAATGACAGGTAACAGGTATATTTGGTAAGTGACAGGTAATAGAGGTCTAGTTGGTAAGTGACAGGTAATAGAGGTATATTTGGTAAGTGACAGGTAGCAGAGGTATATTTGGTAAGTGACAGGTAGCAGAGGTCTATTTGGTAAATGACAGGTAACAGGTATATTTGGTAAGTGACAGGTAATAGAGGTCTATTTGGTAAGTGACAGGTAATAGAGGTATATTTGGTAAGTGACAGGTAGCAGAGGTATATTTGGTAAGTGACAGGTAATAGAGGTCTATTTGGTAAATGACAGGTAACAGGTATATTTGGTAAGTGACAGGTAATAGAGGTCTAGTTGGTAAGTGACAGGTAATAGAGGTCTATTTGGTAAATGACAGGTAGCAGAGGTATATTTGGTAAGTGACAGGTAGCAGAGGTCTATTTGGTAAAAGACAGGTAACAGGTATATTTGGTAAGTGACAGGTAATAGAGGTCTAGTTGGTAAGTGACAGGTAATAGAGGTATATTTGGTAAGTGACAGGTAGCAGAGGTATATTTGGTAAGTGACAGGTAGCAGAGGTCTAGTTGGTAAGTGACAGGTAGCAGAGGTCTAGTTGGTAAGTGACAGGTTGGAGAGGTCTAGTTGGTAAGTGACAGGTAGCAGAGGTATATTTGGTAAGTGACAGGTAGCAGAGGTCTAGTTGGTAAGTGACAGGTAATAGAGGTCTATTTGGTAAATGACAGGTAGCAGAGGTATATTTGGTAAATGACAGGTAGCAGAGGTCTAGTTGGTAAGTGACAGGTAATAGAGGTATATTTGGTAAGTGACAGGTAGCAGAGGTATATTTGGTAAGTGACAGGTAACAGAGGTATATTTGGTAAGTGACAGGTAACAGAGGAATATTTGGTAAGTGACAGGTAACAGAGGTCTAGTTGGTAAGTGACAGGTAATAGAGGTATATTTGGTAAGTGACAGGTAGCAGAGGTATATTTGGTAAATGACAGGTAATAGAGGTATATTTGGTAAATGACAGGTAGCAAACTTATATTTGGTAAGTACCAGGTAACAGAGGTATATTTGGTAAGTGACAGGTAACAGAGGTCTAGTTGGTAAGTGACAGGTAGCAGAGGTCTAGTTGGTAAGTGACAGGTAGCAGAGGTATATTTGGTAAGTGACAGGTAATAGAGGTATATTTGGTAAGTGACAGGTAACAGAGGTATATTTGGTAAGTGACAGGTAATAGAGGTATATTTGGTAAGTGACAGGTAGCAGAGGTCTATTTGGTAAATGACAGGTAAAAGAGGTATATTTGGTAAGTGACAGGAAACAGAGGTCTAGTTGGTAAGTGACAGGTAATACAGGTATATTTGGTAAGTGACAGGTAGCAGAGGTATATTTGGTAAATGACAGGTAATACAGGTATATTTGGTAAATGACAGGTAGCAAAGGTATATTTGGTAAGTACCAGGTAACAGACGTATATTTGGTAAGTGACAGGTAGCAAAGGTATATTTGGTAAGTACCAGGTAACAGAGGTATATTTGGTAAATGACAGGTAATAGAGGTATATTTGGTAAGTGACAGGTAGCATAGGTCTATTTGGTAAGTGATAGGTAACAGAGGTATATTTGGTAAGTGACAGGTAGCAGAGGTATATTTGGTAAGTGACAGGTAATAGAGGTATATTTGGTAAGTGACAGGTAACAGAGGTATATTTGGTAAGTGACAGGTAGCAGAGGTATATTTGGTAAGTGACAGGTAGCAGAGGTCTAGTTGGTAAGTGACAGGTAGCAGAGGTCTAGTTGGTAAGTGACAGGTAGCAGAGGTATATTTGGTAAGTGACAGGTAATAGAGGTACATTTGGTAAGTGACAGGTAACAGAGGTATATTTGGTAAGTGACAGGTAGCAGAGGTCTAATTGGTAAGTGACAGGTAGCAGAGGTCTAGTTGGTAAGTGACAGGTAGCAGAGGTATATTTGGTAAGTGACAGGTAGCAGAGGTATATTTGGTAAGTGACAGGTAATAGAGGTATATTTGGTAAGTGACAGGTAGCAGAAGTTTATTTGGTAAGTGACAGGTAGCAGAGATTTATTTGGTAAGTGACAGGTAATAGAGGTATATTTGGTAAGTGACAGGTAATAGAAGTTTATTTGGTAAGTGACAGGTAATAGAGGTATATTTGGTAAGTGACAGGTAATAGAGGTATATTTGGTAAGTGACAGGTAGCAGAGGTATATTTGGTAAATGACAGGTAGCAGAGGTATATTTGGTAAGTACCAGGTAACAGAGGTATATTTGGTAAATGACAGGTAGCATAGGTCTAGTTGGTAAGTGACAGGTAATAGAGGTATATTTGGTAAGTGACAGGTAACAGAGGTATATTTGGTAAGTGACAGGTAGCAGAGGTATATTTGGTAAGTGACAGGTAGCAGAGGTATATTTGGTAAATGACAGGTAATACAGGTATATTTGGTAAATGACAGGTAGCAAAGGTATATTTGGTAAGTACCAGGTAACAGACGTATATTTGGTAAGTGACAGGTAGCAAAGGTATATTTGGTAAGTACCAGGTAACAGAGGTATATTTGGTAAATGACAGGTAATAGAGGTATATTTGGTAAGTGACAGGTAGCATAGGTCTATTTGGTAAGTGATAGGTAACAGAGGTATATTTGGTAAGTGACAGGTAGCAGAGGTATATTTGGTAAGTGACAGGTAATAGAGGTATATTTGGTAAGTGACAGGTAACAGAGGTATATTTGGTAAGTGACAGGTAGCAGAGGTATATTTGGTAAGTGACAGGTAGCAGAGGTCTAGTTGGTAAGTGACAGGTAGCAGAGGTCTAGTTGGTAAGTGACAGGTAGCAGAGGTATATTTGGTAAGTGACAGGTAATAGAGGTACATTTGGTAAGTGACAGGTAACAGAGGTATATTTGGTAAGTGACAGGTAGCAGAGGTCTAATTGGTAAGTGACAGGTAGCAGAGGTCTAGTTGGTAAGTGACAGGTAGCAGAGGTATATTTGGTAAGTGACAGGTAGCAGAGGTCTATTTGGTAAGTGACAGGTAATAGAGGTATATTTGGTTAGAGACAGGTAGCAGAGGTATATTTGGTAAGTGACAGGTAGCAGAGGTATATTTGGTAAGTGACAGGTAACAGAGGTATATTTGGTAAGTGACAGGTAACAGAGGTCTATTTGGTAAGTGACAGGTAGCAGAGGTCTATTTGGTAAATGACAGGTAACAGGTATATTTGGTAAGTGACAGGTAATAGAGGTCTATTTGGTAAATGACAGGTAGCAGAGGTCTAGTTGGTAAGTGACAGGTAACAGAGGTATATTTGGTAAATGACAGGTAGCAGAGGTATATTTGGTAAGTGACAGGTAGCAGAGGTATGTTTGGTAAGTGACAGGTAGCAGAGGTATATTTGGTAAGTGACAGGTAGCAGAGGTATATTTGGTAAATGACAGGTAGCAAAGGTATATTTGGTAAGTACCAGGTAACAGAGGTATATTTGGTAAGTGAAAGGTAGCAGAGGTATATTTGGTAAGTACCAGATAACAGAAGTATATTTGGTAAGTGACAGGTAGCAGAGGTATATTTGGTAAGTGACAGGTAGCAGAGGTCTATTTGGTAAGTGACAGGTAACAGAGGTCTATTTGGTAAGTGACAGGTAGCAGAGGTCTACTTGGTAAGTGACAGGTAACAGAGGTCTATTTGGTAAGTGACAGGTAACAGAGGTATATTTGGTAAGTGACAGGTAACAGAGGTATATTTGGTAAGTGACAGGTAACAGAGGTACTGTATGTTTGGTAAGTGACAGGTAACAGAGGTATATTTGGTAAGTGACAGGTAGCAGAGATATATTTGGTAAGTGACAGGTAGCAGAGGTATATTTGGTAAGTGACAGGTAGCAGAGGTATATTTGGTAAGTGACAGGTAGCAGAGATATATTTGGTAAGTGACAGGTAGCAGAGGTATATTTGGTAAGTGACAGGTAGCAGAGGTATATTTGGTAAGTGACAGGTAACAGAGGTATATTTGGTAAATGACAGGTAGCAAAGGTATATTTGGTAAGTACCAGGTAACAGAGGTATATTTGGTAAGTGACAGGTAACAGAGGTCTAGTTGGTAAGTGACAGGTAATAGAGGTATATTTGGTAAGTGACAGGTAGCAGAGGTATATTTGGTAAATGACAGGTAATAGAGGTATATTTGGTAAGTACCAGGTAACAGAGGTATATTTGGTAAGTGACAGGTAACAGAGGTCTAGTTGGTAAGTGACAGGTAATATAGGTATATTTGGTAAGTGACAGGTAGCAGAGGTATATTTGGTAAATGACAGGTAATAGAGGTATATTTGGTAAATGACAAGTAACAAAGGTATATTTGGTAAGTACCAGAGGTATATTTGGTAAGTGACAGGTAACAGAGGTCTAGTTGGTAAGTGACAGGTAATAGAGGTATATTTGGTAAGTGACAGGTAGCAGAGGTATATTTGGTAAATGACAGGTAATAGAGGTATATTTGTTAAATGACAGGTAGCAAAGGTATATTTGGTAAGTGACAGGTAGCAAAGGTATATTTGGTAAGTACCAGGTAACAGAGGTATATTTGGTAAGTGACAGGTAGCAGAGGTATATTTGGTAAGTGACAGGTAATAGAGGTATATTTGGTAAGTGACAGGTAATAGAGGTATATTTGGTAAGTGACAGGTAATAGAGGTATATTTGGTAAGTGACAGGTAGCAGAGGTATATTTGGTAAGTGACAGGTAGCAGAGGTATATTTGGTAAATGACAGGTAGCAGAGGTCTATTTGGTAAGTGACAGGTAACAGAGGTCTATTTGGTAAGTGACAGGTAATAGAGGTATATTTGGTAAGTACCAGGTAACAGAGGTATATTTGGTAAGTGACAGGTAGCAGAGGTATATTTGGTAAGTGACAGGTAGCAGAGGTATATTTGGTAAGTGACAGGTAATAGAGGTATATTTGGTAAGTGACAGGTAACAGAGGTATATTTGGTAAGTGACAGGTAGCAGAGGTATATTTGGTAAGTGACAGGTAGCAGAGGTATATTTGGTAAGTGACAGGTAGCAGAGGTCTAGTTGGTAAGTGACAGGTAGCAGAGGTCTAGTTGGTAAGTGACAGGTAGCAGAGGTATATTTGGTAAGTGACAGGTAGCAGAGGTATATTTGGTAAGTGACAGGTAATAGAGGTACATTTGGTAAGTGACAGGTAACAGAGGTATATTTGGTAAGTGACAGGTAGCAGAGGTCTAGTTGGTAAGTGACAGGTAGCAGAGGTCTAGTTGGTAAGTGACAGGTAGCAGAGGTATATTTGGTAAGTGACAGGTAGCAGAGGTATATTTGTTAAGTGACAGGTAATAGAGGTATATTTGGTTAAGTGAAAGGTAGCAGAGGTATATTTGGTAAGTGACAGGTAATAGAGGTATATTTGGTAAGTGACAGGTAATAGAGGTATATTTGGAAAGTGACAAGTAACAGAGGTTTATTTGGTAAGTGACAGGTAGCAGAGGTATATTTGGTAAGTGACAGGTAGCAGAGGTATATTTGTTAAGTGACAGGTAGCAGAGGTATATTTGGTAAGTGACAGGTAGCAGAGGTATATTTGGTAAATGACAGGTAGCAGAGGTATATTTGGTAAGTGACAGGTAGCAGAGGTATGTTTGGTAAGTGACAGGTAGCAGAGGTATATTTGGTAAGTGACAGGTAGCAGAGGTATATTTGGTAAATGACAGGTAGCAAAGGTATATTTGGTAAGTACCAGGTAACAGAGGTATATTTGGTAAGTGAAAGGTAGCAGAGGTATATTTCGTAAGTACCAGGTAACAGAGGTATATTTGGTAAGTGACAGGTAGCAGAGGTATATTTGGTAAGTGACAGGTAGCAGAGGTCTATTTGGTAAGTGACAGGTAACAGAGGTCTATTTGGTAAGTGACAGGTAACAGAGGTCTATTTGGTAAGTGACAGGTAACAGAGGTCTATTTGGTAAGTGAAAGGTAGCAGAGGTATATTTGGTAAGTACCAGGTAACAGAGGTATATTTGGTAAGTGACAGGTAGCAGAGGTATATTTGGTAAGTGACAGGTATCAGAGGTCTATTTGGTAAGTGACAGGTAACAGAGGTCTATTTGGTAAGTGACAGGTAGCAGAGGTCTACTTGGTAAGTGACAGGTAACAGAGGTCTATTTGGTAAGTGACAGGTAATAGAGGTATATTTGGTAAGTGACAGGTAATAGAGGTAAATTTGGTAAGTGACAGGTAGCAGAGGTATATTTGGTAAATGACAGGTAGCAGAGGTATATTTGGTAAGTGACAGGTAGCAGAGGTATATTTGGTAAGTGACAGGTAACAGAGGTACTGTATGTTTGGTAAGTGACAGGTAGCAGAGGTATATTTGGTAAGTGACAGGTAGCAGAGGTATATTTGGTAAATGACAGGTAGCAAAGGTATATTTGGTAAGTACCAGGTAACAGAGGTATATTTGCTAAGTGACAGGTAACAGAGGTATATTTGGTAAGTGACAGGTAACAGAGGTATATTTGGTAAATGACAGGTAGCATAGGTCTATTTGGTAAGTGATAGGTAACAGAGGAATATTTGGTAAGTGACAGGTAACAGAGGTATATTTGGTAAGTGACAGGTAGCAGAGGTATATTTGGTAAGTGACAGGTAGCAGAGGTATATTTGGTAAGTGACAGGTAGCAGAGGTATATTTGGTAAGTGACAGGTAGCAGAGGTATATTTGGTAAGTGACAGGTAGCAGAGGTCTATTTGGTAAGTGACAGGTAGCAGAGGTCTATTTGGTAAGTGACAGGTAGCAGAGGTATATTTGGTAAATGACAGGTAGCAGAGGTATATTTGGTAAGTGATAGGTAGCAGAGGTCTATTTGGTAAGTGACAGGTAGCAGAGGTATATTTGGTAAATGACAGGTAGCAAAGGTATATTTGGTAAGTACCAGGTAACAGAGGTATATTTGGTAAGTGAAAGGTAATAGAGGTATATTTGGTAAGTACCAGGTAACAGAGGTATATTTGGTAAGTGAAAGGTAGCAGAGGTATATTTGGTAAGTACCAGGTAACAGAGGTATATTTGGTAAGTGACAGGTAACAGAGGTATATTTGGTAAGTGACAGGTAGCAGAGGTCTATTTGGTAAGTGACAGGTAATAGAGGTATATTTGGTAAGAGACAGGTAGCAGAGGTCTATTTGGTAAGTGACAGGTAGCAGAGGTCTATTTGGTAAGTGACAGGTAACAGAGGTATATTTGGTAAGTGACAGGTAACAGAGGTATATTTGGTAAGTGACAGGTAACAGAGGTCTATTTGGTAAGTGACAGGTAGCAGAGGTATATTTGGTAAGTGACAGGTAACAGAGGTATATTTGGTAAGTGACAGGTAACAGAGGTCTAGTTGGTAAGTGACAGGTAATAGAGGTATATTTGGTAAGTGACAGGTAGCAGAGGTATATTTGGTAAGTGACAGGTAGCAGAGGTATATTTGGTAAATGACAGGTAATAGAGGTATATTTGGTAAATGACAGGTAGCAAACTTATATTTGGTAAGTACCAGGTAACAGAGGTATATTTGGTAAGTGACAGGTAACAGAGGTCTAGTTGGTAAGTGACAGGTAATAGAGGTATATTTGGTAAGTGACAGGTAGCAGAGGTATATTTGGTAAATGACAGGTAACAGAGGTATATTTGGTAAGGGACAGGAAACAGAGGTCTAGTTGGTAAGTGACAGGTAATACAGGTATATTTGGTAAGTGACAGGTAGCAGAGGTATATTTGTTAAGTGACAGGTAATAGAGGTATATTTGGTTAAGTGAAAGGTAGCAGAGGTATATTTGGTAAGTGACAGGTAACAGAGGTATATTTGGTAAATGACAGGTAGCAAAGGTATATTTGGTAAGTACCAGGTAACAGAGGTATATTTGGTAAGTGACAGGTAATAGAGGTATATTTGGTAAATGACAGGTAATAGAGGTATATTTGGTAAGTGACAGGTAGCATAGGTCTATTTGGTAAGTGATAGGTAACAGAGGTATATTTGGTAAGTGACAGGTAGCAGAGGTATATTTGGTAAGTGACAGGTAGCAGAGGTATATTTGGTAAGTGACAGGTAATAGAGGTAAATTTGGTAAGTGACAGGTAGCAGAGGTATATTTGCTAAATGACAGGTAGCAGAGGTATATTTGGTAAGTGACAGGTAGCAGAGGTATATTTGGTAAGTGACAGGTAATAGAGGTATATTTGGTAAGTGACAGGTAACAGAGGTATATTTGGTAAATGACAGGTAATAGAGGTATATTTGGTAAGTGACAGGAAGCAGAGGTCTATTTGGTAAGTGACTGGTAACAGAGGTATATTTGGTAAGTAACAGGTAGCAGAGGTATATTTGGTAAGTGACAGGTAGCAGAGGTATATTTGGTAAGTGACAGGTAGCAGAGGTATATTTGGTAAGTGACAGGTAGCAGAGGTATATTTGGTAAGTACCAGGTAACAGAGGTCTATTTGGTAAGTGACAGGTAGCAGAGGTCTATTTGGTAAGTGACAGGAAGCAGAGGTCTATTTGGTAAGTGACTGGTAACAGAGGTATATTTGGTAAGTGACAGGTAGCAGAGGTATATTTGGTAAGTGACAGGTAGCAGAGGTATATTTGGTAAGTGACAGGTAGCAGAGGTATATTTGGTAAGTGACAGGTAGCAGAGGTATATTTGGTAAGTACCAGGTAACAGAGGTATATTTGGTAAGTGACAGGTAACAGAGGTATATTTGGTAAGTGACAGGTAACAGAGGTACTGTATGTTTGGTAAGTGACAGGTAACAGAGGTATATTTGGTAAGTGACAGGTAACAGAGGTATATTTGGTAAGTGACAGGTAGCAGAGATATATTTGGTAAGTGACAGGTAGCAGAGGTATATTTGGTAAGTGACAGGTAGCAGAGGTATATTTGGTAAGTGACAGGTAGCAGAGATATATTTGGTAAGTGACAGGTAATAGAGGTATATTTGTTAAATGACAGGTAGCAAAGGTATATTTGGTAAGTGACAGGTAGCAAAGGTATATTTGGTAAGTACCAGGTAACAGAGGTATACTTGGTAAGTGACAGGTAGCAGAGGTATATTTGGTAAGTGACAGGTAATAGAGGTATATTTGGTAAGTGACAGTTAATAGAGGTATATTTGGTAAGTGACAGGTAATAGAGGTATATTTGGTAAGTGACAGGTAGCAGAGGTATATTTGGTAAGTGACAGGTAGCAGAGGTATATTTGGTAAATGACAAGTAGCAGAGGTCTATTTGGTAAGTGACAGGTAACAGAGGTCTATTTGGTAAGTGACAGGTAGCAGAGGTCTATTTGGTAAGTGACAGGTAGCAGAGGTATATTTGGTAAATGACAGGTAATAGAGGTATATTTGTTAAATGACAGGTAGCAAAGGTATATTTGGTAAGTGACAGGTAGCAAAGGTATATTTGGTAAGTACCAGGTAACAGAGGTATACTTGGTAAGTGACAGGTAGCAGAGGTATATTTGGTAAGTGACAGGTAATAGAGGTATATTTGGTAAGTGACAGTTAATAGAGGTATATTTGGTAAGTGACAGGTAATAGAGGTATATTTGGTAAGTGACAGGTAGCAGAGGTATATTTGGTAAGTGACAGGTAGCAGAGGTATATTTGGTAAATGACAAGTAGCAGAGGTCTATTTGGTAAGTGACAGGTAACAGAGGTCTATTTGGTAAGTGACAGGTAGCAGAGGTATATTTGGTAAGTGACAGGTAATAGAGGTATATTTGGTAAGTATCAGGTAACAGAGGTATATTTGGTAAGTGACAGGTAGCAGAGGTCTATTTGGTAAGTGACAGGTAACAGAGGTCTATTTGGTAAGTGACAGGTAGCAGAGGTCTATTTGGTAAGTGACAGGTAACAGAGGTCTATTTGGAAAGTGACAGGTAATAGAGGTATATTTGGTAAGTGACAGGTAGCAGAGGTATATTTGGTAAGTGACAGGTAGCAGAGGTATATTTGGTAAGTGACAGGTAGCAGAGGTATATTTGGTAAGGGACAGGTAACAGAGGTATATTTGGTAAGTGACAGGTAGCAGAGGTCTATTTGGTAAGTGACAGGTAATAGAGGTATATTTGGTAAGAGACAGGTAGCAGAGGTATATTTGGTAAGTGACAGGTAGCAGAGGTCTATTTGGTAAGTGACAGGTAACAGAGGTATATTTGGTAAGTGACAGGTAACAGAGGTATATTTGGTAAGTGAAAGGTAACAGAGGTCTATTTGGTAAGTGACAGGTAGCAGAGGTCTATTTGGTAAATGACAGGTAACAGGTATATTTGGTAAGTGACAGGTAATAGAGGTCTATTTGGTAAATGACAGGTAGCAGAGGTCTAGTTGGTAAGTGACAGGTAATAGAGGTTTATTTGGTAAGTGACTGGTAGCAGAGGTATATTTGGTAAATGACAGGTAGCAGAGGTATATTTGGTAAGTGACAGGTAGCAGAGGTATGTTTGGTAAGTGACAGGTAGCAGAGGTATATTTGGTAAGTGACAGGTAGCAGAGGTATATTTGGTAAATGACAGGTAGCAAAGGTATATTTGGTAAGTACCAGGTAACAGAGGTATATTTGGTAAGTGAAAGGTAGCAGAGGTATATTTGGTAAGTACCAGGTAACAGAGGTATATTTGGTAAGTGACAGGTAGCAGAGGTATATTTGGTAAGTGACAGGTAGCAGAGGTCTATTTGGTAAGTGACAGGTAACAGAGGTCTATTTGGTAAGTGACAGGTAGCAGAGGTATATTTGGTAAGTGACAGGTAATAGAGGTATATTTGGTAAGTATCAGGTAACAGAGGTCTATTTGGTAAGTGACAGGTAGCAGAGGTATATTTGGTAAGTGACAGGTAATAGAGGTATATTTGGTAAGTATCAGGTAACAGAGGTCTATTTGGTAAGTGACAGGTAGCAGAGGTATATTTGGTAAGTGACAGGTAGCAGAGGTATATTTGGTAAATGACAGGTAGCAAAGGTATATTTGGTAAGTACCAGGTAACAGAGGTATATTTGGTAAGTGAAAGGTAGCAGAGGTATATTTGGTAAGTGACAGGTAATAGAGGTATATTTGGTAAGTGACAGGTAGCAGAGGTATATTTGGTAAGTGACAGGTAGCAGAGGTATATTTGGTAAATGACAAGTAGCAGAGGTCTATTTGGTAAGTGACAGGTAACAGAGGTCTATTTGGTAAGTGACAGGTAGCAGAGGTATATTTGGTAAGTGACAGGTAATAGAGGTATATTTGGTAAGTATCAGGTAACAGAGGTCTATTTGGTAAGTGACAGGTAGCAGAGGTCTATTTGGTAAGTGACAGGTAACAGAGGTCTATTTGGTAAGTGACAGGTAATAGAGGTATATTTGGTAAGTGACAGGTAGCAGAGGTATATTTGGTAAGTGACAGGTAGCAGAGGTATATTTGGTAAGTGACAGGTAACAGAGGTATATTTGGTAAGGGACAGGTAACAGAGGTATATTTGGTAAGTGACAGGTAGCAGAGGTCTATTTGGTAAGTGACAGGTAATAGAGGTATATTTGGTAAGAGACAGGTAGCAGAGGTATATTTGGTAAGTGACAGGTAGCAGAGGTCTATTTGGTAAGTGACAGGTAACAGAGGTATATTTGGTAAGTGACAGGTAACAGAGGTATATTTGGTAAGTGACAGGTAACAGAGGTCTATTTGGTAAGTGACAGGTAGCAGAGGTCTATTTGGTAAATGACAGGTAACAGGTATATTTGGTAAGTGACAGGTAATAGAGGTCTATTTGGTAAATGACAGGTAGCAGAGGTCTAGTTGGTAAGTGACAGGTAATAGAGGTTTATTTGGTAAGTGACTGGTAGCAGAGGTATATTTGGTAAATGACAGGTAGCAGAGGTATATTTGGTAAGTGACAGGTAGCAGAGGTATGTTTGGTAAGTGACAGGTAGCAGAGGTATATTTGGTAAGTGACAGGTAGCAGAGGTATATTTGGTAAATGACAGGTAGCAAAGGTATATTTGGTAAGTACCAGGTAACAGAGGTATATTTGGTAAGTGAAAGGTAGCAGAGGTATATTTGGTAAGTACCAGGTAACAGAGGTATATTTGGTAAGTGACAGGTAGCAGAGGTATATTTGGTAAGTGACAGGTAGCAGAGGTCTATTTGGTAAGTGACAGGTAACAGAGGTCTATTTGGTAAGTGACAGGTAGCAGAGGTCTACTTGGTAAGTGACAGGTAACAGAGGTCTATTTGGTAAGTGACAGGTAATAGAGGTATATTTGGTAAGTTACAGGTAATAATATGAGATATGGTAAGAACTTACCCTTGTTATCTCTATTTCTACGAAGTCCATAGGGTTCCACAGGATACCTTGGGGTATAGGTGTGACGTCAGTCGCAGGGCACCAAAGAGTTAAGCTTTCAGCCTCCCAGGATGCACTAGGTCCCCCTCCTATACCCCGCCCCCGAGCCAAGGCACCTCAGTTAGTTACCAAGCCATAGGCCGGAGGAGGAGAAGGAAGAGAGAGAACAAAGATCTGGACACATACAAGAATCACATTCTCACCAGAGGGAGACGGAAAACCGGTGACCAGAGCAAAGCCCATCTGCAGCACAGGTGCGACAGGGCGGGAGTCCTGTGGAACCCTATGGACTTCGTAGAAATAGAGATAACAAGGGTAAGTTCTTACCATATCTCATATTTTCTACTTCAGGGTCCATAGGGTATCCACAGGATACCTTGGGGATGTCCCAAAGCAGTATCCTTTAAGGGTGGGGACGCTCCTGTGCAGAAAGGAGAATCCGCCGCCCGAAGGAAGCATCCTGAGAGGCGAAGGTGTCAAACCTGTAATACCTCACGAAGGTATGGACAGAAGACCACGTAGCAGCCTTGCAGATCTGAACTGCCGAGGCACCACGTCGAGCTGCCCACGAAGGACCCACAGACCTAGTGGAATGAGCCTTCAGAGAAGGAGGGACCGGTAGGCCTTCATGAAGATAAGCTTCAGAAATAGCCATACGGATCCAGGCTGCCAAAGTTTGCTTTGAAGCAGGCCAACCCTTTTTACGGAAGCCAAAGAGGACAAACAAAGCGTCCGACTTCCTAAACGAAGAAGTGCGGTCAACATAAGTCCTTAAGGCCCGCACAACATCCAAAGAGGCCTCACCCACGGAAAGACCCGGTGAGTTAAAGGCCGGAACAACTATTTCCTCGTTAATATGAAACTGGGAAACAACTTTGGGAAGAAACTCGGGCCGAGTGCGGAGCACTGCCCTGTTCCCATAAAAAACCAAGAAAGGGGGTCTACAAGAAAGAGCCCCTAACTCAGAAACACGTCTGGCCGAAGCAATGGCCAGAAGGAAAACAGTCTTAGCTGTTAGCCATTTAAGATCCACTGAGCCCAGTGGTTCAAACGGCGGTCCTTGGAGAGCCCTCAGGACCACAGCCAAATCCCAAGGCGCCACAGGTGGAACAAAGGGCGGCTGAATGCGGAGAACACCCTGCATAAAGGTGCGCACATCCGGGATTGTAGCAATCCTACGGTGAAACCAGACAGATAGGGCCGAAACCTGTACCTTCAAAGAAGCAAGGCGAAGCCCATGATCTAGTCCCGCTTGCAGGAAGGCGAGAATCCGAGACAGACGAAACTCCCGCGGTGCATAACCTCTCGGTCGACACCACTGGAAGAACGTATGCCACACGCGATGGTATATCCTCGCGGAAGACGGTTTCCGAGCTCGTAACATGGTACGCACCACAGAGCTGGAAAACCCCTGGGACCTCAGCATGGCCGTCTCAACAGCCACGCCGTCAAAGACAGCCGAGTTAGGTCCGGGTGAAGGCAAGGACCCTGAGACAGAAGGTCCGGTCGTAGCGGCAACCGCAGAGGAATGTCCACGGACAGACCCTGAAGGTCTGAGAACCAGTGCCGTCTGGGCCACGCGGGAGCTATCAACAGGAGCGTCCCTCCTTCCTGTTTGAATTTCCGGATTACCCGTGGAAGAAGGGAGACCGGAGGGAACAGGTATGCGAACCGGAACGTCCACCGGACGGACAGAGCATCCACCAGAGACGCCCCTTCGTCTCTTGTGCGAGACCCGTACACCGGCAACTTGTTGTTGTGCCGGGACGCCATGAGGTCGATTTCTGGAAGACCCCACCTGTCCACCAGTAGTTGAAAAACGTCCGGGTGCAGGGACCATTCCCCCGGATGAACGTCCTGGCGACTTAGAAAGTCCGCCTCCCAATTGAGCACTCCCGGGATGAAAACCGCTGATATGGCCGGAAGATTGCGCTCCGCCCAAACCAGGATCCGAGAGACCTCTACGAGAGCCGCCCGACTGCGAGTTCCTCCTTGCCTGTTTATGTAGGCCACGGTGGTAGCGTTGTCCGACTGGACCTGCACCGGGCGACCCTGGAGAAACCGCTGTGCCTGCTGGAGAGCATTGAAGACCGCACGGAGTTCCAAGATATTTATTGGAAGCTCCGCTTCTGTCGGCGTCCACCTGCCCTGGAACAAGTGTGGACCCGAAACTGCTCCCCAGCCCCGAAGACTGGGGTCCGTTGTCAACAGGACCCAATTTGGAACCCAGAACGGACGTCCCTTGTTGAGGTGGGTCGTCTGTAACCACCACGTAAGGGACAGGCGAACCTCCTGGGTGAGCACAATCGTCTGGGACTTCAGAGACTGAGTCAGCCCGTTCCACTTGGACAGGATCAGGTGCTGCAGAGGTCTGGAGTGAAACTGGGCG
This sequence comes from Taudactylus pleione, assembly GCA_031769625.1. Lineage (NCBI taxonomy): Eukaryota > Metazoa > Chordata > Amphibia > Anura > Myobatrachidae > Taudactylus > Taudactylus pleione. The sequence goes on from JAUIMM010000450.1 coordinate 6,391,385, forward strand.
TATTCCACCATGTCGAACACCGACACCATGGAGCCCAGTAACCTCATCGCCGAGTGTAAGGACACCCGGCGGCTGTGCAGACAACTGCGCACCCTTGACTGTAAAGCAGAGATCTTGTCCTCCGTCACGAAGATCCTTTGCTGTCCCGAGTCCAATAAGGCTCCAAGATGCAGAATCCTCCGAGACGGGATTAGAGTGGACTTCTGCCAGTTGATTAGCCAGCCGTGCCGTTGCAGCAGTGCAATGGTCAGGTCCAAGTGGCGTAACAGGAGCTCTGGAGATCCTGCCACCAATAACAGGTCGTCCAAATACGGCAACATGCGGACTCCCTGCAGCCGCAGAGAAGCCGCCATGACCGCCATCACCTTGGTGAAAACACGTGGTGCTGTTGCCAGGCCAAAAGGTAACGCCCGAAACTGGAAGTGGTCGCTGCTGATTGCAAACCTGAGGAACTGTTGATGGCGCCAAAGAATAGGGACATGCAGGTAAGCGTCCTGTATGTCCAATGACACCAAGTAGTCCCCAGGTTCCAGCGCCAGAATGATGGACCGTAGGGTCTCCATCCGAAACTTCGGGACCCGCAAAGACTTGTTGAGTGCTTTGAGGTTGAGAATCGGACGATATGACCCATTGGGTTTCTGTACCAAAAATAGATTTGAATAGAAACCCTGGCCCCTCTGGGAGAATGGAACCGCCACTATAACTCCAGCCTGGAGCATAGTGTGCAATACCTTCCGCAGCTCCGTAGCCTTGTTCCGGTCTGATGGGAGACCCGTGGTGAAGAAGCGAGCCGGGGGTCTGTGCCGGAAGGAGAGGGCGTATCCGTGGGAAACCACCTCCAGAACCCAAGTGTCTGTCGTAGTAGTCGACCAACACTGGGCGAACTGTAGCAGGCGGCCTCCCACCCTGGGATCCCCCAAAGGGAGGCCCGGACCGTCAGGCCGCAGGCTTGCCATCTGGCTTGGGGGCCGGACGTCTGGTACTCCATGCCTGCTTCCGGGGCTTGACCGATTTCTTAGGGCCAGCCTGTCGAGGAAACGACTGTGGTTTGGGCCTGCCCTGGGTCCTAGATGACCGAAAGGACGATGGTCCCGAACCAGAAGGAGCAGCGGCCGACGGGAGACAGGCAGATTTGGCTGCCGCCAGCGTGGCCACAATCTTATCCAGATCCGGACCGAAGAGAACTTCTCCGGTAAACGGCAACGCTTCCAGACCTTTCTTGGAATCTGCGTCCGCCTTCCAGGATCGCAGCCACAAGGTGCGACGAGCAGCTACCGCTGCTGAAGAAATTCTAGACACCAGAGTACTAATGTCTAGAGCCGCCTCGTTGATGTAGGTGGCCGAATCACGGAGATTGCCAATCAACTCCGCCTGATCGGCCGGACAGTCGGATTCAAAAGAAGCCTCTAATGAATCCGCCCAGCGCTCCATCGCTCTGGCAACCCAGCAAATGGCCATAGCCGGCCGTGCTGCCCCCCCTGCAAGGGAATAAGCGGACTTCAGGCAGATTTCTACCTTGCGGTCCGTAGCATCCTTAAGGGAGGACATGGATGGCATCGGCAATGTGGCACTACGGACAAGACGGGTCACGTGAGAATCCACCTGTGGAGGGGATTCCCACTTCGCAAAATAATTATCCGCGAACGGATAAGCCACCGCCAGGCGTCTCTGCGGCTGGTATCTTTTGCCAGGTTGTTTCCACGCCTCCTCTAAATGGTCCACCAACTGACCCGAAAGAGGAAAGACTGTGGCATCGCCCTTCACATCTTTGAAAAAGGCATACTTAGATTTAGCCGCTGGGGGAACTTCATCCTCAATCACCAAGGCTGTGCGGACCGCCCGAATAAGTCCAGGAATATATACTTTGGACTTAGCATCAGCGTCCTTAGTATGGAGAGGTTCCTGATCGTAAGGATCTAGAATCTCCCCATCATCAGACGTCCCTTCGTCATCCTCATAAGGAGCGGACAGAGACGCCACCGGCCTTTTATGAGACCGCATCACAGACTCCCCTTGCAACACATCCGACAAGTGCTGTACAGAACTCGTCAGGGAGTTAACCCACGCTGGCTCCTGAGAACCCGGGAGCGGGGAAATAGGGAGACTGTGGGGTACCACCAATTGTCGTGGGAACCCCTGCATGGGTGACGACACCACAGACTGCTGGGACAAACCCATCGGAGTAAACGCGGGCTGCGGAGCTAACTGGCCCACTAAAGCTGTTAACGCCTGAGCGAAACAAGCCCAGGGCGGCTCCTGTACCGGTGCTGTAACCGTAATAGGCCGCGCCATGGACAAACACTGCCGGCAAAGGCCCTCCGCGCTACCCTCCCCCTCCGCTAACGGTACTTTGCACGTGGTACACTGTAGCCGGAGGGGAAAATCACTTTCAGACATGATGGCACCACGTATGTGACCTCTCTCACCAATTAAGTATTAAATAGGCGAGAGACCACCCTGCAGCACCGCACCGCAAGGGCTTTAGCAGAAAGAACAGGGACAGTAATAAAGCTGACAGTTTAGAGAGAAAAGATTACAGGCAGCAGCGCTAGCACAGTCGCATACAATGCAGAAAAATAACAATTCCTGCACTAACAGCGCTGATCACTCAACTACACAGACACAGGGCCTGGTAGGACACAGCGCTGCATACACAGACCTGACCACAGCGGAGGAGAGGTATGCGGGGGGACCCAGACCACGATGCTTCCTTCCAGCGCTTCCAGCAGCGTTCACCATGCGTTCTGGAGAAGATGGCCGCCGAGGAGCAGAGAGGAGGCTGGCCTGGGGGAGGAGCGCTGCCACAGGACCAGTCGGCAGCATGCAGAGAGGGCTGTGTGCAGCGGGGGAGGCGCCGGCTGTGAGACAGGGAAGGCGCGCTCCCCTGGCATGCATTTAACCCCTGGGACGCCGCAGCGCTACCGCTCTGCTGCGGTCCGCTGTCCCAGGGGGTAGTGGAAGCGCAGGTTGGTCGCCTGGCTCCACGCTGCAGCCAGTCCCCAGGGAGCCCCCTGCCTGGGGACTTAGGACCATGTGATCAGCGGGGACCCACCGCGGGACCCCGCTGCTTACCTCTGTCCCCCTTGAATCCGGCCATGGTCCGGAGCATCTGGGGTCACCGCTAGCTGTGACCCCAGACGCCCACCAGCATCCCCGGATCAGTACCGGCGTTCTGGTACCGGCGGGGTGTAGGGAAGACAGCATGGACGTCAGGACTGACTGTCCATGCTGTTCATCCAGTTGTGCAGCCACAGCTGCATGAAGAATAAGCTTCAGGGGCTCTTCTAGCCCCCACTCCAACAGGTGCACCCGACTCCGGCCGGGCACCAAACTAAACTGAGGTGCCTTGGCTCGGGGGCGGGGTATAGGAGGGGGACCTAGTGCATCCTGGGAGGCTGAAAGCTTAACTCTTTGGTGCCCTGCGACTGACGTCACACCTATACCCCAAGGTATCCTGTGGATACCCTATGGACCCTGAAGTAGAAAGAGGTAAATTTGGAAAGTGACAGGTAGCAGAGGTATATTTGGTAAATGACAGGTAGCAGAGGTATATTTGGTAAGTGACAGGTAGCAGAGGTATATTTGGTAAGTGACAGGTAACAGAGGTACTGTATGTTTGGTAAGTGACAGGTAGCAGAGGTATATTTGGTAAGTGACAGGTAGCAGAGGTATATTTGGTAAATGACAGGTAGCAAAGGTATATTTGGTAAGTACCAGGTAACAGAGGTATATTTGGTAAGTGACAGGTAATAGAGGTATATTTGGTAAGTGACAGGTAACAGAGGTATATTTGGTAAATGACAGGTAATAGAGGTATATTTGGTAAGTGACAGGTAGCAGAGGTCTATTTGGTAAGTGACAGGTAGCAGAGGTCTATTTGGTAAGTGACTGGTAACAGAGGTATATTTGGTAAGTGACTGGTAACAGAGGTATATTTGGTAAGTGACAGGTAGCAGAGGTCTATTTGGTAAGTGACAGGTAGCAGAGGTCTATTTGGTAAGTGACAGGTAGCAGAGGTATATTTGGTAAGTGACAGGTAGCAGAGGTATATTTGGTAAGTACAAGGTAACATAGGTATATTTGGTAAGTGACAGGTAACAGAGGTATATTTGGTAAGTACCAGGTAACAGAGGTATATTTGGTAAGTGACAGGTAACAGAGGTATATTTGGTAAATGACAGGTAGCAAAGGTATATTTGGTAAGTACCAGGTAACAGAGGTATATTTGGTAAGTGACAGGTAACAGAGGTCTAGTTGGTAAGTGACAGGTAATAGAGGTATATTTGGTAAGTGACAGGTAGCAGAGGTATATTTGGTAAATGACAGGTAATAGAGGAATATTTGGTAAGTACAAGGTAACAGAGGTATATTTGGTAAGTGACAGGTAGCAGAGATATATTTGGTAAGTGACAGGTAGCAGAGGTATATTTGGTAAGTGACAGGTAGCAGAGGTATATTTGGTAAGTGACAGGTAACAGAGGTATATTTGGTAAATGACAGGTAGCAAAGGTATATTTGGTAAGTACCAGGTAACAGAGGTATATTTGGTAAGTGACAGGTAACAGAGGTCTAGTTGGTAAGTGACAGGTAATATAGGTATATTTGGTAAGTGACAGGTAGCAGAGGTATATTTGGTAAATGACAGGTAATAGAGGTATATTTGGTAAATGACAAGTAACAAAGGTATATTTGGTAAGTACCAGGTAACAGAGGTATATTTGGTAAGTGACAGGTAATAGAGGTATATTTGGTAAGTGACAGGTAGCAGAGGTATATTTGGTAAATGACAGGTAATAGAGGTATATTTGTTAAATGACAGGTAGCAAAGGTATATTTGGTAAGTGACAGGTAGCAAAGGTATATTTGGTAAGTACCAGGTAATAGAGGTATACTTGGTAAGTGACAGGAAGCAGAGGTATATTTGGTAAGTGACAGGTAATAGAGGTATATTTGGTAAGTGACAGGTAATAGAGGTATATTTGGTAAGTGACAGGTAGCAGAGGTATATTTGGTAAGTGACAGGTAGCAGAGGTATATTTGGTAAATGACAAGTAGCAGAGGTCTATTTGGTAAGTGACAGGTAACAGAGGTCTATTTGGTAAGTGACAGGTAGCAGAGGTCTATTTGGTAAGTGACAGGTAACAGAGGTCTATTTGGTAAGTGACAGGTAATAGAGGTATATTTGGTAAGTGACATTTAATAGAGGTATATTTGGTAAGTGACAGGTAGCAGAGGTATATTTGGTAAATGACAGGTAGCAGAGGTATATTTGGTAAGTGACAGGTAGCAGAGGTATATTTGGTAAGTGACAGGTAGCAGAGGTATATTTTGTAAATGAAAGGTAGCATAGGTCTATTTGGTAAGTGATAGGTAACAGAGGTATATTTGGTAAGTGACAGGTAATAGAGGTATATTTGGTAAATGACAGGTAATAGAGGTATATTTGGTAAGTGACAGGTAGCATAGGTCTATTTGGTAAGTGATAGGTAACAGAGGTATATTTGGTAAGTGACAGGTAGCAGAGGTATATTTGGTAAGTGACAGGTAGCAGAGGTATATTTGGTAAGTGACAGGTAGCAGAGGTATATTTGGTAAGTGACAGGTAGCAGAGGTATATTTGGTAAGTGACAGGTTGCAGAGATATATTTGGTAAGTGACAGGTTGCAGAGATATATTTGGTAAGTGACAGGTAGCAGAGGTATATTTGGGAAGTGACAGGTAGCAGAGGTATATTTGGTAAGTGACAGGTAACAGAGGTGTATTTGGTAAGTGACAGGTAGCAGAGGTCTATTTGGTAAGTGACAGGTAGCAGAGGTCTAGTTGGTAAGTGACAGGTAATAGAGGTTTATTTGGTAAGTGACAGGTAGCAGAGGTATATTTGGTAAATGACAGGTAGCAGAGGTATATTTGGTAAGTGACAGGTAGCAGAGGTATGTTTGGTAAGTGACAGGTAGCAGAGGTATATTTGGTAAGTGACAGGTAGCAGAGGTAAATTTGGTAAATGACAGGTAGCAAAGGTATATTTGGTAAGTGACAGGTAACAGAGGTCTATTTGGTAAGTGACAGGTAGCAGAGGTCTACTTGGTAAGTGACAGGTAACAGAGGTCTATTTGGTAAGTGACAGGTAATAGAGGTATATTTGGTAAGTGACAGGTAATAGAGGTAAATTTGGTTAGTGACAGGTAGCAGAGGTATATTTGGTAAAGGACAGGTAGCAGAGGTATATTTGGTAAGTGACAGGTAGCAGAGGTATATTTGGTAAGTGACAGGTAACAGAGGTACTGTATGTTTGGTAAGTGACAGGTAGCAGAGGTATATTTGGTAAGTGACAGGTAGCAGAGGTATATTTTGTAAATGACAGGTAGCAGAGGTATATTTGGTAAGTACCAGGTAACAAAGGTATATTTGGTAAGTGACAGGTAACAGAGGTATATTTGGTAAGGGACAGGAAACAGAGGTCTAGTTGGTAAGTGACAGGTAATACAGGTATATTTGGTAAGTGACAGGTAGCAGAGGTATATTTGGTAAATGACAGGTAATAGAGGTATATTTGGTAAATGACAGGTAGCAAAGGTATATTTGGTAAGTACCAGGTAACAGAGGTATATTTGGTAAGTGACAGGTAGCAAAGGTATATTTGGTAATTACCAGGTAACAGAGCTATATTTGGTAAGTGACAGGTAATAGAGGTATATTTGGTAAGTACCAGGTAACAGAGGTATATTTGGTAAGTGACAGGTAGCAGAGGTATATTTGGTAAGTGACAGGTAGCAGAGGTATATTTGGTAAGTGACAGGTAACAGAGGTATATTTGGTAAGTGACAGGTAACAGAGGTATATTTGGTAAGTGACAGGTAGCAGAGGTATATTTGGTAAGTGACAGGTAGCAGAGGTATATTTGGTAAGTGACAGGTAGCAGAGGTATATTTGGTAAGTGACAGGTAGCAGAGGTCTAGTTGGTAAGTGACAGGTAGCAGAGGTATATTTGGTAAGTGACAGGTAATAGAGGTACATTTGGTAAGTGACAGGTAACAGAGGTATATTTGGTAAGTGACAGGTAGCAGAGGTCTATTTGGTAAGTGACAGGTAGCAGAGGTATATTTGGTAAGTGGCAGGTAATAGAGGTACATTTGGTAAGTGACAGGTAATAGAGGTATATTTGGTAAGTGACAGGTAGCAGAGGTCTATTTGGTAAGTGACAGGTAGCAGAGGTCTATTTGGTAAGTGACAGGTAGCAGAGGTATATTTGGTAAGTACAAGGTAACATAGGTATATTTGGTAAGTGACAGGTAACAGAGGTATATTTGGTAAGTACCAGGTAACAGAGGTATATTTGGTAAGTGACAGGTAACAGAGGTATATTTGGTAAATGACAGGTAGCAAAGGTATATTTGGTAAGTACCAGGTAACAGAGGTATATTTGGTAAGTGACAGGTAACAGAGGTCTAGTTGGTAAGTGACAGGTAATAGAGGTATATTTGGTAAGTGACAGGTAGCAGAGGTATATTTGGTAAATGACAGGTAATAGAGGTATATTTGGTAAGTACAAGGTAACAGAGGTATATTTGGTAAGTGACAGGTAGCAGAGATATATTTGGTAAGTGACAGGTAGCAGAGGTATATTTGGTAAGTGACAGGTAGCAGAGGTATATTTGGTAAGTGACAGGTAACAGAGGTATATTTGGTAAATGACAGGTAGCAAAGGTATATTTGGTAAGTACCAGGTAACAGAGGTATATTTGGTAAGTGACAGGTAACAGAGGTCTAGTTGGTAAGTGACAGGTAATATAGGTATATTTGGTAAGTGACAGGTAGCAGAGGTATATTTGGTAAATGACAGGTAATAGAGGTATATTTGGTAAATGACAAGTAACAAAGGTATATTTGGTAAGTACCAGGTAACAGAGGTATATTTGGTAAGTGACAGGTAATAGAGGTATATTTGGTAAGTGACAGGTAGCAGAGGTATATTTGGTAAATGACAGGTAATAGAGGTATATTTGTTAAATGACAGGTAGCAAAGGTATATTTGGTAAGTGACAGGTAGCAAAGGTATATTTGGTAAGTACCAGGTAATAGAGGTATACTTGGTAAGTGACAGGAAGCAGAGGTATATTTGGTAAGTGACAGGTAATAGAGGTATATTTGGTAAGTGACAGGTAATAGAGGTATATTTGGTAAGTGACAGGTAGCAGAGGTATATTTGGTAAGTGACAGGTAGCAGAGGTATATTTGGTAAATGACAAGTAGCAGAGGTCTATTTGGTAAGTGACAGGTAACAGAGGTCTATTTGGTAAGTGACAGGTAGCAGAGGTCTATTTGGTAAGTGACAGGTAACAGAGGTCTATTTGGTAAGTGACAGGTAATAGAGGTATATTTGGTAAGTGACATTTAATAGAGGTATATTTGGTAAGTGACAGGTAGCAGAGGTATATTTGGTAAATGACAGGTAGCAGAGGTATATTTGGTAAGTGACAGGTAGCAGAGGTATATTTGGTAAGTGACAGGTAGCAGAGGTATATTTTGTAAATGACAGGTAGCATAGGTCTATTTGGTAAGTGATAGGTAACAGAGGTATATTTGGTAAGTGACAGGTAATAGAGGTATATTTGGTAAATGACAGGTAATAGAGGTATATTTGGTAAGTGACAGGTAGCATAGGTCTATTTGGTAAGTGATAGGTAACAGAGGTATATTTGGTAAGTGACAGGTAGCAGAGGTATATTTGGTAAGTGACAGGTAGCAGAGGTATATTTGGTAAGTGACAGGTAGCAGAGGTATATTTGGTAAGTGACAGGTAGCAGAGGTATATTTGGTAAGTGACAGGTTGCAGAGATATATTTGGTAAGTGACAGGTTGCAGAGATATATTTGGTAAGTGACAGGTAGCAGAGGTATATTTGGGAAGTGACAGGTAGCAGAGGTATATTTGGTAAGTGACAGGTAACAGAGGTGTATTTGGTAAGTGACAGGTAGCAGAGGTCTATTTGGTAAGTGACAGGTAGCAGAGGTCTATTTGGTAAGTGACAGGTAGCAGAGGTCTAGTTGGTAAGTGACAGGTAATAGAGGTTTATTTGGTAAGTGACAGGTAGCAGAGGTATATTTGGTAAATGACAGGTAGCAGAGGTATATTTGGTAAGTGACAGGTAGCAGAGGTATGTTTGGTAAGTGACAGGTAGCAGAGGTATATTTGGTAAGTGACAGGTAGCAGAGGTAAATTTGGTAAATGACAGGTAGCAAAGGTATATTTGGTAAGTGACAGGTAACAGAGGTCTATTTGGTAAGTGACAGGTAGCAGAGGTCTACTTGGTAAGTGACAGGTAACAGAGGTCTATTTGGTAAGTGACAGGTAATAGAGGTATATTTGGTAAGTGACAGGTAATAGAGGTAAATTTGGTTAGTGACAGGTAGCAGAGGTATATTTGGTAAATGACAGGTAGCAGAGGTATATTTGGTAAGTGACAGGTAGCAGAGGTATATTTGGTAAGTGACAGGTAACAGAGGTACTGTATGTTTGGTAAGTGACAGGTAGCAGAGGTATATTTGGTAAGTGACAGGTAGCAGAGGTATATTTTGTAAATGACAGGTAGCAGAGGTATATTTGGTAAGTACCAGGTAACAAAGGTATATTTGGTAAGTGACAGGTAACAGAGGTATATTTGGTAAGGGACAGGAAACAGAGGTCTAGTTGGTAAGTGACAGGTAATACAGGTATATTTGGTAAGTGACAGGTAGCAGAGGTATATTTGGTAAATGACAGGTAATAGAGGTATATTTGGTAAATGACAGGTAGCAAAGGTATATTTGGTAAGTACCAGGTAACAGAGGTATATTTGGTAAGTGACAGGTAGCAAAGGTATATTTGGTAATTACCAGGTAACAGAGCTATATTTGGTAAGTGACAGGTAATAGAGGTATATTTGGTAAGTACCAGGTAACAGAGGTATATTTGGTAAGTGACAGGTAGCAGAGGTATATTTGGTAAGTGACAGGTAGCAGAGGTATATTTGGTAAGTGACAGGTAACAGAGGTATATTTGGTAAGTGACAGGTAACAGAGGTATATTTGGTAAGTGACAGGTAGCAGAGGTATATTTGGTAAGTGACAGGTAGCAGAGGTATATTTGGTAAGTGACAGGTAGCAGAGGTATATTTGGTAAGTGACAGGTAGCAGAGGTCTAGTTGGTAAGTGACAGGTAGCAGAGGTATATTTGGTAAGTGACAGGTAATAGAGGTACATTTGGTAAGTGACAGGTAACAGAGGTATATTTGGTAAGTGACAGGTAGCAGAGGTCTAATTGGTAAGTGACAGGTAGCAGAGGTCTAGTTGGTAAGTGACAGGTAGCAGAGGTATATTTGGTAAGTGACAGGTAGCAGAGGTATATTTGGTAAGTGACAGGTAGCAGAGGTCTAGTTGGTAAGTGACAGGTAGCAGAGGTATATTTGGTAAGTGACAGGTAGCAGAGGTATATTTGTTAAGTGACAGGTAATAGAGGTATATTTGGTTAAGTGAAAGGTAGCAGAGGTATATTTGGTAAGTGACAGGTAATAGAGGTATATTTGGTAAGTGACAGGTAATAGAGGTATATTTGGAAAGTGACAGGTAACAGAGGTTTATTTGGTAAGTGACAGGTATTAGAGGTATATTTGGTAAGTGACAGGTAGCAGAGGTATATTTGGTAAATGACAGGTAGCAGAGGTATATTTGGTAAGTGACAGGTAGCAGAGGTATGTTTGGTAAGTGACAGGTAGCAAAGGTATATTTGGTAAGTACCAGGTAACAGAGGTATATTTGGTAAGTGAAAGGTAGCAGAGGTATATTTGGTAAGTACCAGGTAACAGAGGTATATTTGGTAAGTGACAGGTAGCAGAGGTATATTTGGTAAGTGACAGGTAGCAGAGTTCTATTTGGTAAGTGACAGGTAACAGAGGTCTATTTGGTAAGTGACAGGTAGCAGAGGTCTACTTGGTAAGTGACAGGTAACAGAGGTCTACTTGGTAAGTGACAGGTAACAGAGGTCTATTTGGTAAGTGACAGGTAATAGAGGTATATTTGGTAAGTGACAGGTAATAGAGGTAAATTTGGTAAGTGACAGGTAGCAGAGGTATATTTGGTAAATGACAGGTAGCAGAGGTATATTTGGTAAGTGACAGGTAGCAGAGGTATATTTGGTAAGTGACAGGTAACAGAGGTACTGTATGTTTGGTAAGTGACAGGTAGCAGAGGTATATTTGGTAAGTGACAGGTAGCAGAGGTATATTTGGTAAATGAAAGGTAGCAGAGGTATATTTGGTAAGTACCAGGTAACAGAGGTATATTTGGTAAGTGACAGGTAATTGAGGTATATTTGGTAAGTGACAGGTAACAGAGGTATATTTGGTAAATGACAGGTAATAGAGGTATATTTGGTAAGTGACAGGTAGCAGAGGTCTATTTGGTAAGTGACAGGAAGCAGAGGTCTATTTGGTAAGTGACTGGTAACAGAGGTATATTTGGTAAGTGACAGGTAGCAGAGGTATATTTGGTAAGTGACAGGTAGCAGAGGTATATTTGGTAAGTGACAGGTAGCAGAGGTATATTTGGTAAGTGACAGGTAGCAGAGGTATATTTGGTAAGTACCAGGTAACAGAGGTATATTTGGTAAGTGACAGGTAACAGAGGTATATTTGGTAAGTGACAGGTAACAGAGGTACTGTATGTTTGGTAAGTGACAGGTAACAGAGGTATATTTGGTACGTGACAGGTAACAGAGGTATATTTGGTAAGTGACAGGTAGCAGAGATATATTTGGTAAGTGACAGGTAGCAGAGGTATATTTGGTAAGTGACAGGTAGCAGAGGTATATTTGGTAAGTGACAGGTAGCAGAGATATATTTGGTAAGTGACAGGTAGCAGAGGTATATTTGGTAAGTGACAGGTAGCAGAGGTATATTTGGTAAGTGACAGGTAACAGAGGTATATTTGGTAAATGACAGGTAGCAAAGGTATATTTGGTAAGTACCAGGTAACAGAGGTATATTTGGTAAGTGACAGGTAACAGAGGTCTAGTTGGTAAGTGACAGGTAATATAGGTATATTTGGTAAGTGACAGGTAGCAGAGGTATATTTGGTAAATGACAGGTAATAGAGGTATATTTGGTAAATGACAAGTAACAAAGGTATATTTGGTAAGTACCAGGTAACAGAGGTATATTTGGTAAGTGACAGGTAACAGAGGTCTAGTTGGTAAGTGACAGGTAATAGAGGTATATTTGGTAAGTGACAGGTAGCAGAGGTATATTTGGTAAATGACAGGTAATAGAGGTATATTTGTTAAATGACAGGTAGCAAAGGTATATTTGGTAAGTGACAGGTAGCAAAGGTATATTTGGTAAGTACCAGGTAACAGAGGTATATTTGGTAAGTGACAGGTAGCAGAGGTATATTTGGTAAGTGACAGGTAATAGAGGTATATTTGGTAAGTGACAGTTAATAGAGGTATATTTGGTAAGTGACAGGTAATAGAGGTATATTTGGTAAGTGACAGGTAGCAGAGGTATATTTGGTAAGTGACAGGTAGCAGAGGTATATTTGGTAAATGACAAGTAGCAGAGGTCTATTTGGTAAGTGACAGGTAACAGAGGTATATTTGGTAAGTGACAGGTAGCAGAGGTATATTTGGTAAATGACAGGTAGCAAAGGTATATTTGGTAAGTACCAGGTAACAGAGGTATATTTGGTAAGTGAAAGGTAGCAGAGGTATATTTGGTAAGTACCAGGTAACAGAGGTATATTTGGTAAGTGACAGGTAGCAGAGGTATATTTGGTAAGTGACAGGTAGCAGAGGTCTATTTGGTAAGTGACAGGTAACAGAGGTCTATTTGGTAAGTGACAGGTAGCAGAGGTCTACTTGGTAAGTGACAGGTAACAGAGGTCTATTTGGTAAGTGACAGGTAATAGAGGTATATTTGGTAAGTTACAGGTAATAGAGGTAAATTTGGAAAGTGACAGGTAGCAGAGGTATATTTGGTAAATGACAGGTAGCAGAGGTATATTTGGTAAATGACAGGTAGCAGAGGTATATTTGGTAAGTGACAGGTAGCAGAGGTATATTTGGTAAGTGACAGGTAACAGAGGTACTGTATGTTTGGTAAGTGACAGGTAGCAGAGGTATATTTGGTAAGTGACAGGTAGCAGAGGTATATTTGGTAAATGACAGGTAGCAAAGGTATATTTGGTAAGTACCAGGTAACAGAGGTATATTTGGTAAGTGACAGGTAATAGAGGTATATTTGGTAAGTGACAGGTAACAGAGGTATATTTGGTAAATGACAGGTAATAGAGGTATATTTGGTAAGTGACAGGTAGCAGAGGTCTATTTGGTAAGTGACAGGTAGCAGAGGTCTATTTGGTAAGTGACTGGTAACAGAGGTATATTTGGTAAGTGACAGGTAGCAGAGGTATATTTGGTAAGTGACAGGTAGCAGAGGTATATTTGGTAAGTGACAGGTAGCAGAGGTATATTTGGTAAGTGACAGGTAGCAGAGGTATATTTGGTAAGTACAAGGTAACATAGGTATATTTGGTAAGTGACAGGTAACAGATGTATATTTGGTAAGTACCAGGTAACAGAGGTATATTTGGTAAGTGACAGGTAACAGAGGTCTAGTTGGTAAGTGACAGGTAATAGAGGTATATTTGGTAAGTGACAGGTAGCAGAGGTATATTTGGTAAATGACAGGTAATAGAGGTATATTTGGTAAGTACCAGGTAACAGAGGTATATTTGGTAAGTGACAGGTAACAGAGGTCTAGTTGGTAAGTGACAGGTAATATAGGTATATTTGTTAAGTACCAGGTAACAGAGGTATATTTGGTAAGTGACAGGTAGCAGAGGTATATTTGGTAAGTGACAGGTAATAGAGGTATATTTGGTAAGTGACAGGTAATAGAGGTATATTTGGTAAGTGACAGGTAGCAGAGGTATATTTGGTAAGTGACAGGTAGCAGAGGTATATTTGGTAAATGACAAGTAGCAGAGGTCTATTTGGTAAGTGACAGGTAACAGAGGTCTATTTGGTAAGTGACAGGTAGCAAAGGTATATTTTGTAAATGACAGGTAGCAGAGGTATATTTGGTAAGTACCAGGTAACAGAGGTATATTTGCTAAGTGACAGGTAATAGAGGTATATTTGGTAAGTGACAGGTAACAGAGGTATATTTGGTAAATGACAGGTAATAGAGGTATATTTGGTAAGTGACAGGTAGCATAGGTCTATTTGGTAAGTGATAGGTAACAGAGGTATAGTTGGTAAGTGACAGGTAACAGAGGTATATTTGGTAAGTGACAGGTAGCAGAGATATATTTGGTAAGTGACAGGTAGCAGAGGTATATTTGGTAAGTGACAGGTAACAGAGGTATATTTGGTAAGTGACAGGTAATAGAGGTATATTTGGTAAGTACCAGGTAACAGAGGTATATTTGGTAAGTGACAGGTAGCAGAGGTCTATTTGGTAAGTGACAGGTAGCAGAGGTCTATTTGGTAAGTGACAGGTAACAGAGGTCTATTTGGTAAGTGACAGGTAACAGAGGTCTATTTGGTAAGTGACAGGTAATAGAGGTATATTTGGTAAGTGACAGGTAACAGAGGTCTATTTGGTAAGTGACAGGTAGCAGAGGTCTATTTGGTAAGTGACAGGTAGCAGAGGTCTATTTGGTAAGTGACAGGTAACAGAGGTCTATTTGGTAAGTGACAGGTAACAGAGGTCTATTTGGTAAGTGACAGGTAATAGAGGTATATTTGGTAAGTGACAGGTAGCAGAGGTATATTTGGTAAGTGACAGGTAGCAGAGGTATATTTGGTAAGTGACAGGTAGCAGAGGTATATTTGGTAAGTGACAGGTAACAGAGGTATATTTGGTAAGTGACAGGTAATAGAGGTATATTTGGTAAGAGACAGGTAGCAGAGGTCTATTTGGTAAGTGACAGGTAGCAGAGGTCTATTTGGTAAGTGACAGGTAACAGAGGTATATTTGGTAAGTGACAGGTAACAGAGGTCTATTTGGTAAGTGACAGGTAACAGAGGTCTATTTGGTAAGTGACAGGTAGCAGAGGTCTATTTGGTAAATGACAGGTAGCAGAGGTCTAGTTGGTAAGTGACAAGTAACAGAGGTCTATTTGGTAAGTGACAGGTAGCAGAGGTCTATTTGGTAAATGACAGGTAACAGAGGTATATTTGGTAAGTGACAGGTAATAGAGGTCTATTTGGTAAATGACAGGTAGCAGAGGTCTAGTTGGTAAGTGACAGGTAATAGAGGTATATTTGGTAAGTGACAGGTAGCAGAGGTATATTTTGTAAAATGACAGGTAGCAGAGGTATATTTGGTAAGTACCAGGTAACAGAGGTATATTTGGTAAGTGACAGGGAGCAGAGGTATATTTGGTAAGTGACAGGTAGCAGAAGTTTATTTGGTAAGTGACAGGTAACAGAGATTTATTTGGTAAGTGACAGGTAATAGAAGTTTATTTGGTAAGTGACAGATAATAGAGGTATATTTGGTAAGTGACAGGTAATAGAGGTATATTTGGTAAGTGACAGGTAACAGAGGTCTATTTGGTAAGTGACAGGTAATAGAGGTATATTTGGTAAGTGACAGGTAGCAGAGGTATATTTGGTAAGTGACAGGTAGCAGAGGTATATTTGGTAAGTGACAGGTAGCAGAGGTATATTTGGTAAGTGACAGGTAACAGAGGTATATTTGGTAAGTGACAGGTAGCAGAGGTATATTTGTTAAGTGACAGGTAGCAGAGGTATATTTGGTAAATGACAGGTAGCAGAGGTATATTTGGTAAGTGACAGGTAGCAGAGGTATATTTGGTAAGTGACAGGTAGCAGAGGTATATTTGGTAAGTGACAGGTAACAGAGGTATATTTGGTAAGTGACAGGTAGCAGAGGTATATTTGGTAAGTGACAGGTAACAAAGGTATATTTGGTAAGTACCAGGTAACAGAGGTATATTTGGTAAGTGACAGGTAGCAGAGGTCTAGTTGGTAAGTGACAGGTAATAGAGGTATATTTGGTAAGTGACAGGTAGCAGAGGTATATTTGGTGAGTGACAGGTAACAGAGGTATATTTGGTAAGTGACAGGTAACAGAGGTATATTTGGTAAATGACAGGTAACAGAGGTATATTTGGTAAGTGACAGGTAGCAGAGGTATATTTGGTAAGTGACAGGTAATAGAGGTATATTTGGTAAGTGACAGGTAGCAGAGGTCTAGTTGGTAAGTGACAGGTAATAGAGGTCTAGTTGGTAAGTGACAGGTAATAGAGGTATATTTGGTAAGTGACAGGTAGCAGAGGTATATTTGGTAAGTGACAGGTAACAGAGGTATATTTGGTAAATGACAGGTAATAGAGGTATATTTGGTAAATGACAGGTAGCAAAGGTATATTTGGTAAGTACCAGGTAACAGGTATATTTGGTAAGTGACAGGTAACAGAGGTCTAGTTGGTAAGTGACAGGTAATAGAGGTATATTTGGTAAGTGACAGGTAGCAGAGGTATATTTGGTAAATGACAGGTAGCAAAGGTATATTTGGTAAGTACCAGGTAACAGGTATATTTGGTAAGTGACAGGTAACAGAGGTCTAGTTGGTAAGTGACATGTAATAGAGGTATATTTGGTAAGTGACAGGTAGCAGAGGTATATTTGGTAAATGACAGGTAGCAAAGGTATATTTGGTAAGTACCAGGTAACAGAGGTATATTTGGTAAGTGACAGGAAACAGAGGTCTAGATGGTAAGTGACAGGTAGCAGAGGTATATTTGGTAAATGACAGGTAATAGAGGTATATTTGGTAAATGACAGGTAGCAAAGGTATATTTGGTAAGTACCAGGTAACAGGTATATTTGGTAAGTGACAGGTAACAGAGGTCTAGTTGGTAAGTGACAGGTAATAGAGGTATATTTGGTAAGTGACAGGTAATAGAGGTATATTTGGTAAGTGACAGGTAGCAGAGGTATATTTGGTAAGTGACAGGTAGCAGAGGTATATTTGGTAAATGACAAGTAGCAGAGGTCTATTTGGTAAGTGATAGGTAACAGAGGTATATTTGGTAAGTGACAGGTAGCAGAGGTATATTTGGTAAATGACAGGTAATAGAGGTATATTTGGTAAATGACAGGTAGTAGAGGTATATATGGTAAATGACAGGTAGCAAAGGTATATTTGGTAAGTACCAGGTAACAGAGGTATATTTGGTAAGTGACAGGAAACAGAGGTCTAGATGGTAAGTGACAGGTAATAGAGGTATATTTGGTAAGTGACAGGTAGCAGAGGTATATTTGGTAAGTGACAGGTAGCAGAGGTCTATTTGGTAAGTGACAGGTAACAGAGGTCTATTTGGTAAGTGACAGGAAATAGAGGTCTATTTGGTAAGTGACAGGTAGCAGAGGTCTAGTTGGTAAGTGACATGTAGCAGAGGTATATTTGGTAAATGACAGGAAGCAAAGGTATATTTGGTAAGTACCAGGTAACAGAGGTATATTTGGTAAGTGACAGGTAGCAAAGGTATATCTGGTAAGTACCAGGTAACAGAGGTATATTTGGTAAGTGACAGGTAATAGAGGTATATTTGGTAAGTACCAGGTAACAGAGGTATATTTGGTAAGTGACAGGTAGCAGAGGTATATTTGGTAAGTGACAGGTAGCAGAGGTATATTTGGTAAGTGACAGGTAATAGAGGTCTAGTTGGTAAGTGACAGGTAGCAGAGGTCTAGTTGGTAAGTGACAGGTAGCAGAGGTCTAGTTGGTAAGTGACAGGTAGCAGAGGTATATTTGGTAAGTGACAGGTAGCAGAGGTATATTTGGTAAGTGACAGGTAATAGAGGTCTAGTTGGTAAGTGACAGGTAGCAGAGGTATATTTGGTAAGTGACAGGTAATAGAGGTATATTTGGTTAAGTGAAAGGTAGCAGAGGTATATTTGGTAAGTGACAGGTAGCAGAGGTCTATTTGGTACGTGACAGGTAACAGAGGTCTATTTGGTAAGTGACAGGAAATAGAGGTCTATTTGGTAAGTGACAGGTAGCAGAGGTATATTTGGTAAGTGACAGGTAGCAGAGGTATATTTGGTAAGTGACAGGTAATAGAGGTATATTTGGTTAAGTGAAAGGTAGCAGAGGTATATTTGATAAGTGACAGGTAGCAGAGGTATATTTGATAAGTGACAGGTAGCAGAGGTCCATTTGGTAAGTGACAGGTAACAGAGGTCTATTTGGTAAGTGACAGGTAACAGAGGTCTATTTGGTAAGTGACAGGTAATAGAGCTATATTTGGTAAGTGACAGGGAGCAGAGGTATATTTGGTAAGTGACAGGTAGCAGAAGTTTATTTGGTAAGTGACAGGTAGCAGAGATTTATTTGGTAAGTGACAGGTAATAGAGGTATATTTGGTAAGTGACAGGTAATAGAAGTTTATTTGGTAAGTGACAGATAATAGAGGTATATTTGGTAAGTGACAGGTAGCAGAGGTATATTTGGTAAATGACAGGTAGCAGAGGTATATTTGGTAAGTACCAGGTAACAGAGGTATATTTGGTAAATGACAGGTAGCATAGGTCTAGTTGGTAAGTGACAGGTAATAGAGGTATATTTGGTAAGTGACAAGTAACAGAGGTATATTTGGTAAGTGACAGGTAACAGAGGTATATTTGGTAAGTGACAGGTAGCAGAGGTCTATTTGGTAAATGACAGGTAACAGGTATATTTGGTAAGTGACAGGTAGCAGAGGTCTAGTTGGTAAGTGACAGGTAGCAGAGGTCTAGTTGGTAAGTGACAGGTAGCAGAGGTATATTTGGTAAGTGACAGGTAGCAGAGGTATATTTGGTAAGTGACAGGTAATAGAGGTCTAGTTGGTAAGTGACAGGTAGCAGAGGTATATTTGGTAAGTGACAGGTAATAGAGGTATATTTGGTTAAGTGAAAGGTAGCAGAGGTATATTTGGTAAGTGACAGGTAGCAGAGGTCTATTTGGTAAGTGACAGGTAACAGAGGTCTATTTGGTAAGTGACAGGAAATAGAGGTCTATTTGGTAAGTGACAGGTAGCAGAGGTCTAGTTGGTAAGTGACATGTAGCAGAGGTATATTTGGTAAGTGACAGGTAGCAGAGGTATATTTGGTAAGTGACAGGTAATAGAGGTATATTTGGTTAAGTGAAAGGTAGCATAGGTATATTTGATAAGTGACAGGTAGCAGAGGTATATTTGATAAGTGACAGGTAGCAGAGGTCTATTTGGTAAGTGACAGGTAACAGAGGTCTATTTGGTAAGTGACAGGTAACAGAGGTCTATTTGGTAAGTGACAGGTAATAGAGGTATATTTGGTAAGAGACAGGGAGCAGAGGTATATTTGGTAAGTGACAGGTAGCAGAAGTTTATTTGGTAAGTGACAGGTAGCAGAGATTTATTTGGTAAGTGACAGGTAATAGAGGTATATTTGGTAAGTGACAGGTAATAGAAGTTTATTTGGTAAGTGACAGGTAATAGAGGTATATCTGGTAAGTGACAGGTAATAGAGGTATATTTGGTAAGTGACAGGTAGCAGAGGTATATTTGGTAAATTACAGGTAGCAGAGGTATATTTGGTAAGTACCAGGTAACAGAGGTATATTTGGTAAATGTCAGGTAGCATAGGTCTAGTTGGTAAGTGACAGGTAATAGAGGTATATTTGGTAAGTGACAGGTAACAGAGGTATATTTGGTAAGTGACAGGTAGCAGAGGTATATTTGGTAAGTGACAGGTAACAGAGGTATATTTGGTAAGTGAAAGGTAGCAGAGGTCTATTTGGTAAATGACAGGTAACAGGTATATTTGGTAAGTGACAGGTAATAGAGGTCTAGTTGGTAAGTGACAGGTAATAGAGGTATATTTGGTAAGTGACAGGTAGCAGAGGTATATTTGGTAAGTGACAGGTAACAGAGGTACTGTATGTTTGGTAAGTGACAGGTAGCAGAGGTATATTTGGTAAGTGACAGGTAGCAGAGGTATATTTGGTAAATGACAGGTAGCAAAGGTATATTTGGTAAGTACCAGGTAACAGAGGTATATTTGGTAAGTGACAGGTAATAGAGGTATATTTGGTAAGTGACAGGTAACAGAGGTATATTTGGTAAATGACAGGTAATAGAGGTATATTTGGTAAGTGACAGGTAGCAGAGGTCTATTTGGTAAGTGACAGGTAGCAGAGGTCTATTTGGTAAGTGACTGGTAACAGAGGTATATTTGGTAAGTGACAGGTAGCAGAGGTATATTTGGTAAGTGACAGGTAGCAGAGGTATATTTGGTAAGTGACAGGTAGCAGAGGTATATTTGGTAAGTGACAGGTAGCAGAGGTATATTTGGTAAGTACAAGGTAACATAGGTATATTTGGTAAGTGACAGGTAACAGATGTATATTTGGTAAGTACCAGGTAACAGAGGTATATTTGGTAAGTGACAGGTAACAGAGGTCTAGTTGGTAAGTGACAGGTAATAGAGGTATATTTGGTAAGTTACAGGTAGCAGAGGTATATTTGGTAAATGACAGGTAATAGAGGTATATTTGGTAAGTACCAGGTAACAGAGGTATATTTGGTAAGTGACAGGTAACAGAGGTCTAGTTGGTAAGTGACAGGTAATATAGGTATATTTGTTAAGTACCAGGTAACAGAGGTATATTTGGTAAGTGACAGGTAGCAGAGGTATATTTGGTAAGTGACAGGTAATAGAGGTATATTTGGTAAGTGACAGGTAATAGAGGTAAATTTGGTAAGTGACAGGTAGCAGAGGTATATTTGGTAAGTGACAGGTAGCAGAGGTATATTTGGTAAATGACAAGTAGCAGAGGTCTATTTGGTAAGTGACAGGTAACAGAGGTCTATTTGGTAAGTGACAGGTAGCAAAGGTATATTTTGTAAATGACAGGTAGCAGAGGTATATTTGGTAAGTACCAGGTAACAGAGGTATATTTGCTAAGTGACAGGTAATAGAGGTATATTTGGTAAGTGACAGGTAACAGAGGTATATTTGGTAAATGACAGGTAATAGAGGTATATTTGGTAAGTGACAGGTAGCATAGGTCTATTTGGTAAGTGATAGGTAACAGAGGTATAGTTGGTAAGTGACAGGTAACAGAGGTATATTTGGTAAGTGACAGGTAGCAGAGATATATTTGGTAAGTGACAGGTAGCAGAGGTATATTTGGTAAGTGACAGGTAACAGAGGTATATTTGGTAAGTGACAGGTAATAGAGGTATATTTGGTAAGTACCAGGTAACAGAGGTATATTTGGTAAGTGACAGGTAGCAGAGGTCTATTTGGTAAGTGACAGGTAGCAGAGGTCTATTTGGTAAGTGACAGGTAACAGAGGTCTATTTGGTAAGTGACAGGTAACAGAGGTCTATTTGGTAAGTGACAGGTAATAGAGGTATATTTGGTAAGTGACAGGTAACAGAGGTCTATTTGGTAAGTGACAGGTAGCAGAGGTCTATTTGGTAAGTGACAGGTAGCAGAGGTCTATTTGGTAAGTGACAGGTAACAGAGGTCTATTTGGTAAGTGACAGGTAACAGAGGTCTATTTGGTAAGTGACAGGTAATAGAGGTATATTTGGTAAGTGACAGGTAGCAGAGGTATATTTGGTAAGTGACAGGTAGCAGAGGTATATTTGGTAAGTGACAGGTAGCAGAGGTATATTTGGTAAGTGACAGGTAACAGAGGTATATTTGGTAAGTGACAGGTAGCAGAGGTCTATTTGGTAAGTGACAGGTAATAGAGGTATATTTGGTAAGAGACAGGTAGCAGAGGTCTATTTGGTAAGTGACAGGTAGCAGAGGTCTATTTGGTAAGTGACAGGTAACAGAGGTATATTTGGTAAGTGACAGGTAACAGAGGTATATTTGGTAAGTGACAGGTAACAGAGGTCTATTTGGTAAGTGACAGGTAGCAGAGGTCTATTTGGTAAATGACAGGTAGCAGAGGTCTAGTTGGTAAGTGACAAGTAACAGAGGTCTATTTGGTAAGTGACAGGTAGCAGAGGTCTATTTGGTAAATGACAGGTAACAGAGGTATATTTGGTAAGTGACAGGTAATAGAGGTCTATTTGGTAAATGACAGGTAGCAGAGGTCTAGTTGGTAAGTGACAGGTAATAGAGGTATATTTGGTAAGTGACAGGTAGCAGAGGTATATTTTGTAAATGACAGGTAGCAGAGGTATATTTGGTAAGTACCAGGTAACAGAGGTATATTTGGTAAGTGACAGGGAGCAGAGGTATATTTGGTAAGTGACAGGTAGCAGAAGTTTATTTGGTAAGTGACAGGTAGCAGAGATTTATTTGGTAAGTGACAGGTAATAGAAGTTTATTTGGTAAGTGACAGATAATAGAGGTATATTTGGTAAGTGACAGGTAATAGAGGTATATTTGGTAAGTGACAGGTAGCAGAGGTATATTTGGTAAATGACAGGTAGCAGAGGTATATTTGGTAAGTGACAGGTAGCAGAGGTATATTTGGTAAGTGACAGGTAGCAGAGGTATATTTGGTAAGTGACAGGTAACAGAGGTATATTTGGTAAGTGACAGGTAGCAGAGGTATATTTGGTAAGTGACAGGTAACAAAGGTATATTTGGTAAGTACCAGGTAACAGAGGTATATTTGGTAAGTGACAGGTAGCAGAGGTCTAGTTGGTAAGTGACAGGTAATAGAGGTATATTTGGTAAGTGACAGGTAGCAGAGGTATATTTGGTGAGTGACAGGTAACAGAGGTATATTTGGTAAGTGACAGGTAACAGAGGTATATTTGGTAAATGACAGGTAACAGAGGTATATTTGGTAAGTGACAGGTAGCAGAGGTATATTTGGTAAGTGACAGGTAATAGAGGTATATTTGGTAAGTGACAGGTAGCAGAGGTCTAGTTGGTAAGTGACAGGTAATAGAGGTCTAGTTGGTAAGTGACAGGTAATAGAGGTATATTTGGTAAGTGACAGGTAGCAGAGGTATATTTGGTAAGTGACAGGTAACAGAGGTATATTTGGTAAATGACAGGTAATAGAGGTATATTTGGTAAATGACAGGTAGCAAAGGTATATTTGGTAAGTACCAGGTAACAGGTATATTTGGTAAGTGACAGGTAACAGAGGTCTAGTTGGTAAGTGACAGGTAATAGAGGTATATTTGGTAAGTGACAGGTAGCAGAGGTATATTTGGTAAATGACAGGTAGCAAAGGTATATTTGGTAAGTACCAGGTAACAGGTATATTTGGTAAGTGACAGGTAACAGAGGTCTAGTTGGTAAGTGACATGTAATAGAGGTATATTTGGTAAGTGACAGGTAGCAGAGGTATATTTGGTAAATGACAGGTAGCAAAGGTATATTTGGTAAGTACCAGGTAACAGAGGTATATTTGGTAAGTGACAGGAAACAGAGGTCTAGATGGTAAGTGACAGGTAGCAGAGGTATATTTGGTAAATGACAGGTAATAGAGGTATATTTGGTAAATGACAGGTAGCAAAGGTATATTTGGTAAGTACCAGGTAACAGGTATATTTGGTAAGTGACAGGTAACAGAGGTCTAGTTGGTAAGTGACAGGTAATAGAGGTATATTTGGTAAGTGACAGGTAATAGAGGTATATTTGGTAAGTGACAGGTAGCAGAGGTATATTTGGTAAGTGACAGGTAGCAGAGGTATATTTGGTAAATGACAAGTAGCAGAGGTCTATTTGGTAAGTGATAGGTAACAGAGGTATATTTGGTAAGTGACAGGTAGCAGAGGTATATTTGGTAAATGACAGGTAATAGAGGTATATTTGGTAAATGACAGGTAGTAGAGGTATATATGGTAAATGACAGGTAGCAAAGGTATATTTGGTAAGTACCAGGTAACAGAGGTATATTTGGTAAGTGACAGGAAACAGAGGTCTAGATGGTAAGTGACAGGTAATAGAGGTATATTTGGTAAGTGACAGGTAGCAGAGGTATATTTGGTAAGTGACAGGTAGCAGAGGTCTATTTGGTAAGTGACAGGTAACAGAGGTCTATTTGGTAAGTGACAGGAAATAGAGGTCTATTTGGTAAGTGACAGGTAGCAGAGGTCTAGTTGGTAAGTGACATGTAGCAGAGGTATATTTGGTAAATGACAGGAAGCAAAGGTATATTTGGTAAGTACCAGGTAACAGAGGTATATTTGGTAAGTGACAGGTAGCAAAGGTATATCTGGTAAGTACCAGGTAACAGAGGTATATTTGGTAAGTGACAGGTAATAGAGGTATATTTGGTAAGTACCAGGTAACAGAGGTATATTTGGTAAGTGACAGGTAGCAGAGGTATATTTGGTAAGTGACAGGTAGCAGAGGTATATTTGGTAAGTGACAGGTAATAGAGGTCTAGTTGGTAAGTGACAGGTAGCAGAGGTCTAGTTGGTAAGTGACAGGTAGCAGAGGTCTAGTTGGTAAGTGACAGGTAGCAGAGGTATATTTGGTAAGTGACAGGTAGCAGAGGTATATTTGGTAAGTGACAGGTAATAGAGGTCTAGTTGGTAAGTGACAGGTAGCAGAGGTATATTTGGTAAGTGACAGGTAATAGAGGTATATTTGGTTAAGTGAAAGGTAGCAGAGGTATATTTGGTAAGTGACAGGTAGCAGAGGTCTATTTGGTACGTGACAGGTAACAGAGGTCTATTTGGTAAGTGACAGGAAATAGAGGTCTATTTGGTAAGTGACAGGTAGCAGAGGTATATTTGGTAAGTGACAGGTAGCAGAGGTATATTTGGTAAGTGACAGGTAATAGAGGTATATTTGGTTAAGTGAAAGGTAGCAGAGGTATATTTGATAAGTGACAGGTAGCAGAGGTATATTTGATAAGTGACAGGTAGCAGAGGTCCATTTGGTAAGTGACAGGTAACAGAGGTCTATTTGGTAAGTGACAGGTAACAGAGGTCTATTTGGTAAGTGACAGGTAATAGAGCTATATTTGGTAAGTGACAGGGAGCAGAGGTATATTTGGTAAGTGACAGGTAGCAGAAGTTTATTTGGTAAGTGACAGGTAGCAGAGATTTATTTGGTAAGTGACAGGTAATAGAGGTATATTTGGTAAGTGACAGGTAATAGAAGTTTATTTGGTAAGTGACAGATAATAGAGGTATATTTGGTAAGTGACAGGTAGCAGAGGTATATTTGGTAAATGACAGGTAGCAGAGGTATATTTGGTAAGTACCAGGTAACAGAGGTATATTTGGTAAATGACAGGTAGCATAGGTCTAGTTGGTAAGTGACAGGTAATAGAGGTATATTTGGTAAGTGACAAGTAACAGAGGTATATTTGGTAAGTGACAGGTAACAGAGGTATATTTGGTAAGTGACAGGTAGCAGAGGTCTATTTGGTAAATGACAGGTAACAGTTATATTTGGTAAGTGACAGGTAGCAGAGGTCTAGTTGGTAAGTGACAGGTAGCAGAGGTCTAGTTGGTAAGTGACAGGTAGCAGAGGTATATTTGGTAAGTGACAGGTAGCAGAGGTATATTTGGTAAGTGACAGGTAATAGAGGTCTAGTTGGTAAGTGACAGGTAGCAGAGGTATATTTGGTAAGTGACAGGTAATAGAGGTATATTTGGTTAAGTGAAAGGTAGCAGAGGTATATTTGGTAAGTGACAGGTAGCAGAGGTCTATTTGGTAAGTGACAGGTAACAGAGGTCTATTTGGTAAGTGACAGGAAATAGAGGTCTATTTGGTAAGTGACAGGTAGCAGAGGTCTAGTTGGTAAGTGACATGTAGCAGAGGTATATTTGGTAAGTGACAGGTAGCAGAGGTATATTTGGTAAGTGACAGGTAATAGAGGTATATTTGGTTAAGTGAAAGGTAGCATAGGTATATTTGATAAGTGACAGGTAGCAGAGGTATATTTGATAAGTGACAGGTAGCAGAGGTCTATTTGGTAAGTGACAGGTAACAGAGGTCTATTTGGTAAGTGACAGGTAACAGAGGTCTATTTGGTAAGTGACAGGTAATAGAGGTATATTTGGTAAGAGACAGGGAGCAGAGGTATATTTGGTAAGTGACAGGTAGCAGAAGTTTATTTGGTAAGTGACAGGTAGCAGAGATTTATTTGGTAAGTGACAGGTAATAGAGGTATATTTGGTAAGTGACAGGTAATAGAAGTTTATTTGGTAAGTGACAGGTAATAGAGGTATATCTGGTAAGTGACAGGTAATAGAGGTATATTTGGTAAGTGACAGGTAGCAGAGGTATATTTGGTAAATTACAGGTAGCAGAGGTATATTTGGTAAGTACCAGGTAACAGAGGTATATTTGGTAAATGTCAGGTAGCATAGGTCTAGTTGGTAAGTGACAGGTAATAGAGGTATATTTGGTAAGTGACAGGTAACAGAGGTATATTTGGTAAGTGACAGGTAGCAGAGGTATATTTGGTAAGTGACAGGTAACAGAGGTATATTTGGTAAGTGAAAGGTAGCAGAGGTCTATTTGGTAAATGACAGGTAACAGGTATATTTGGTAAGTGACAGGTAATAGAGGTCTAGTTGGTAAGTGACAGGTAATAGAGGTATATTTGGTAAGTGACAGGTAGCAGAGGTATATTTGGTAAGTGACAGGTAGCAGAGGTCTATTTGGTAAATGACAGGTAACAGGTATATTTGGTAAGTGACAGGTAATAGAGGTCTATTTGGTAAATGACAGGTAGCAGAGGTCTAGTTGGTAAGTGACAGGTAATAGAGGTATATTTGGTAAGTGACAGGTAGCAGAGGTATATTTGGTAAGTGACAGGTAACAGAGGTATATTTGGTAAGTGACAGGTAACAGAGGAATATTTGGTAAGTGACAGGTAGCAGAGGTATATTTGGTAAGTGACAGGTAGCAGAGGTATATTTGGTAAGTGACAGGTAACAGAGGTATATTTGGTAAATGACAGGTAATAGAGGTATATTTGGTAAGTGACAGGTAGCAGAGGTCTATTTGGTAAGTGACAGGTAGCAGAGGTCTATTTGGTAAGTGACAGGTAGCAGAGGTCTATTTGGTAAGTGACAGGTAGCAGAGGTATATTTGGTAAGTGACAGGTAGCAGAGGTATATTTGGTAAGTGACAGGTAGCAGAGGTATATTTGGTAAGTGACAGGTAGCAGAGGTATATTTGGTAAGTACCAGGTAACAGAGGTATATTTGGTAAGTGACAGGTAAGAGAGGTATATTTGGTAAGTGACAGGTAACAGAGGTACTGTATGTTTGGTAAGTGACAGGTAACAGAGGTATATTTGGTAAGTGACAGGTAACAGAGGTATATTTGGTAGGTGACAGGTAGCAGAGGTATATTTGGTAAGTGACAGGTAATAGAGGTATATTTGGTAAGTGACAGGTAGCAGAGGTCTAGTTGGTAAGTGACAGGTAATAGAGGTCTAGTTGGTAAGTGACAGGAAATAGAGGTATTTTTTTTTAAGTGACAGGTAGCAGAGGTATATTTGGTAAGTGACAGGTAACAGAGGTATATTTGGTAAATGACAGGTAATAGAGGTATATTTGGTAAATGACAGGTAGCAAAGGTATATTTGGTAAGTACCAGGTAACAGGTATATTTGGTAAGTGACAGGTAACAGAGGTCTAGTTGGTAAGTGACAGGTAATAGAGGTATATTTGGTAAGTGACAGGTAGCAGAGGTATATTTGGTAAATGACAGGTAGCAAAGGTATATTTGGTAAGTACCAGGTAACAGGTATATTTGGTAAGTGACAGGTAACAGAGGTCTAGTTGGTAAGTGACATGTAATAGAGGTATATTTGGTAAGTGACAGGTAGCAGAGGTATATTTGGTAAATGACAGGTAGCAAAGGTATATTTGGTAAGTACCAGGTAACAGAGGTATATTTGGTAAGTGACAGGAAACAGAGGTCTAGATGGTAAGTGACAGGTAGCAGAGGTATATTTGGTAAATGACAGGTAATAGAGGTATATTTGGTAAATGACAGGTAGCAAAGGTATATTTGGTAAGTACCAGGTAACAGGTATATTTGGTAAGTGACAGGTAACAGAGGTCTAGTTGGTAAGTGACAGGTAATAGAGGTATATTTGGTAAGTGACAGGTAATAGAGGTATATTTGGTAAGTGACAGGTAGCAGAGGTATATTTGGTAAGTGACAGGTAGCAGAGGTATATTTGGTAAATGACAAGTAGCAGAGGTCTATTTGGTAAGTGATAGGTAACAGAGGTATATTTGGTAAGTGACAGGTAGCAGAGGTATATTTGGTAAATGACAGGTAATAGAGGTATATTTGGTAAATGACAGGTAGTAGAGGTATATATGGTAAATGACAGGTAGCAAAGGTATATTTGGTAAGTACCAGGTAACAGAGGTATATTTGGTAAGTGACAGGAAACAGAGGTCTAGATGGTAAGTGACAGGTAATAGAGGTATATTTGGTAAGTGACAGGTAGCAGAGGTATATTTGGTAAGTGACAGGTAGCAGAGGTCTATTTGGTAAGTGACAGGTAACAGAGGTCTATTTGGTAAGTGACAGGAAATAGAGGTCTATTTGGTAAGTGACAGGTAGCAGAGGTCTAGTTGGTAAGTGACATGTAGCAGAGGTATATTTGGTAAATGACAGGAAGCAAAGGTATATTTGGTAAGTACCAGGTAACAGAGGTATATTTGGTAAGTGACAGGTAGCAAAGGTATATCTGGTAAGTACCAGGTAACAGAGGTATATTTGGTAAGTGACAGGTAATAGAGGTATATTTGGTAAGTACCAGGTAACAGAGGTATATTTGGTAAGTGACAGGTAGCAGAGGTATATTTGGTAAGTGACAGGTAGCAGAGGTATATTTGGTAAGTGACAGGTAATAGAGGTATATTTGGTAAGTGACAGGTAGCAGAGGTCTAGTTGGTAAGTGACAGGTAGCAGAGGTCTAGTTGGTAAGTGACAGGTAGCAGAGGTATATTTGGTAAGTGACAGGTAATAGAGGTCTAGTTGGTAAGTGACAGGTAGCAGAGGTATATTTGGTAAGTGACAGGTAATAGAGGTATATTTGGTTAAGTGAAAGGTAGCAGAGGTATATTTGGTAAGTGACAGGTAGCAGAGGTCTATTTGGTAAGTGACAGGTAACAGAGGTCTATTTGGTAAGTGACAGGAAATAGAGGTCTATTTGGTAAGTGACAGGTAGCAGAGGTATATTTGGTAAGTGACAGGTAGCAGAGGTATATTTGGTAAGTGACAGGTAATAGAGGTATATTTGGTTAAGTGAAAGGTAGCAGAGGTATATTTGATAAGTGACAGGTAGCAGAGGTATATTTGATAAGTGACAGGTAGCAGAGGTCCATTTGGTAAGTGACAGGTAACAGAGGTCTATTTGGTAAGTGACAGGTAACAGAGGTCTATTTGGTAAGTGACAGGTAATAGAGCTATATTTGGTAAGTGACAGGGAGCAGAGGTATATTTGGTAAGTGACAGGTAGCAGAAGTTTATTTGGTAAGTGACAGGTAGCAGAGATTTATTTGGTAAGTGACAGGTAATAGAGGTATATTTGGTAAGTGACAGGTAATAGAAGTTTATTTGGTAAGTGACAGATAATAGAGGTATATTTGGTAAGTGACAGGTAATAGAGGTATATTTGGTAAGTGACAAGTAGCAGAGGTATATTTGGTAAATGACAGGTAGCAGAGGTATATTTGGTAAGTACCAGGTAACAGAGGTATATTTGGTAAGTGACAGGTAACAGAGGTCTAGTTGGTAAGTGACAGGTAATATAGGTATATTTGGTAAATGACAGGTAATAGAGGTATATTTGGTAAATGACAAGTAACAAAGGTATATTTGGTAAGTACCAGGTAACAGAGGTATATTTGGTAAGTGACAGGTAACAGAGGTCTAGTTGGTAAGTGACAGGTAATAGAGTAAGTACCAGGTAACAGAGGTATATTTGGTAAGTGACAGGTAGCAGAGGTATATTTGGTAAGTGACAGGTAATAGAGGTATATTTGGTAAGTGACAGGTAATAGAGGTATATTTGGTAAGTGACAAGTAATAGAGGTATATTTGGTAAATGACAGGTAGCAGAGGTATATTTGGTAAATGACAGGTAGCAGAGGTATATTTGGTAAGTACCAGGTAACAGAGGTATATTTGGTAAGTGACAGGTAACAGAGGTCTAGTTGGTAAGTGACAGGTAATAGAGGTATATTTGGTAAGTGACAGGTAGCAGAGGTATATTTGGTAAATTACAGGTAACAGAGGTATATTTGGTAAGTGACAGGAAACAGAGGTCTAGTTGGTAAGTGACAGGTAATACAGGTATATTTGGTAAGTGACAGGTAGCAGAGGTCTAATTGGTAAGTGACAGGTAGCAGAGGTCTAGTTGGTAAATGACAGGTAGCAAACTTATATTTGGTAAGTACCAGGTAACAGAGGTATATTTGGTAAGTGACAGGTAACAGAGGTCTAGTTGGTAAGTGACAGGTAATAGAGGTATATTTGGTAAGTGACAGGTAGCAGAGGTATATTTGGTAAATGACAGGTAATAGAGGTATATTTGGTAAATGACAGGTAGCAAACTTATATTTGGTAAGTGACAGGTAACAGAGGTCTAGTTGGTAAGTGACAGGTAATAGAGGTATATTTGGTAAGTGACAGGTAGCAGAGGTATATTTGGTAAATGACAGGTAACAGAGGTATATTTGGTAAGTGACAGGAAACAGAGGTCTAGTTGGTAAGTGACAGGTAATACAGGTATATTTGGTAAGTGACAGGTAGCAGAGGTATATTTGGTAAATGACAGGTAATAGAGGTATATTTGGTAAATGACAGGTAGCAAAGGTATATTTGGTAAGTACCAGGTAACAGAGGTATATTTGGTAAGTGACAGGTAGCAAAGGTATATTTGGTAAGTACCAGGTAACAGAGGTATATTTGGTAAATGACAGGTAGCAGAGATATATTTGGTAAGTGACAGGTAGCAGAGATATATTTGGTAAGTGACAGGTAGCAGAGATATATTTGGTAAGTGACAGGTAGCAGACGTATATTTGGTAAGTGACAGGTAGCAGAGATATATTTGGTAAGTGACAGGTAGCAGAGGTATATTTGGTAAGT
The DNA here is from genome assembly GCA_031769625.1 of Taudactylus pleione. NCBI lineage: Eukaryota > Metazoa > Chordata > Amphibia > Anura > Myobatrachidae > Taudactylus > Taudactylus pleione. Next base: position 6,422,483 of record JAUIMM010000450.1, read on the forward strand.
GACAGGTAGCAAAGGTATATTTGGTAAGTGACAGGTAGCAGAGGTATATTAGGTAAGTGACAGGTAGCAGAGATATATTTGGTAAGTGACAGGTAGTAGAGGTATATTTGGTAAGTGACAGGTAGCAGAGGTATATTTGGTAAGTGACAGGTAATAGAGGTATATTTGGTTAAGTGAAAGGTAGCAGAGGTATATTTGGTAAGTGACAGGTAGCAGAGGTCTATTTGGTAAGTGACAGGTAACAGAGGTCTATTTGGTAAGTGACAGGAAATAGAGGTCTATTTGGTAAGTGACAGGTAGCAGAGGTATATTTGGTAAGTGACAGGTAGCAGAGGTATATTTGGTAAGTGACAGGTAATAGAGGTATATTTGGTTAAGTGACAGGTAGCAGAGGTATATTTGATAAGTGACAGGTAGCAGAGGTCTATTTGGTAAGTGACAGGTAACAGAGGTCTATTTGGTAAGTGACAGGTAACAGAGGTCTATTTGGTAAGTGACAGGTAATAGAGGTATATTTGGTAAGTGACAGGTAATAGAGGTATATTTGGTTAAGTGAAAGGTAGCAGAGGTATATTTGGTAAGTGACAGGTAATAGAGGTATATTTGGTAAGTGACAGGTAATAGAGGTTTATTTGGTAAGTGACAGGTAATAGAGGTATATTTGGTAAGTGACAGGTAATAGAGGTATATTTGGTAAGTGACAGGTAGCAGAGGTATATTTGGTAAATGACAGGTAGCAGAGGTATATTTGGTAAGTACCAGGTAACAGAGGTATATTTGGTAAATGACAGGTAGCATAGGTCTAGTTGGTAAGTGACAGGTAATAGAGGTATATTTGGTAAATGACAGGTAGCAAAGGTATATTTGGTAAGTGACAGGTAGCAGAGGTATATTTGGTAAGTGACAGGTAGCAGAGGTATATTTGGTAAGTGACAGGTAACAGAGGTATATTTGGTAAGTGACAGGTAGCAGAGGTCTATTTGGTAAATGACAGGTAACAGGTATATTTGGTAAGTGACAGGTAATAGAGGTCTATTTGGTAAATGACAGGTAGCAGAGGTCTAGTTGGTAAGTGACAGGTAATAGAGGTATATTTGGTAAGTGACAGGTAGCAGAGGTATATTTGGTAAGTGACAGGTAACAGAGGTATATTTGGAAAGTGACAGGTAACAGAGGAATATTTGGTAAGTGACAGGTAGCAGAGGTATATTTGGTAAGTGACAGGTAGCGGAGGTATATTTGGTAAGTGACAGGTAACAGAGGTACTGTATGTTTGGTAAGTGACAGGTAGCAGAGGTATATTTGGTAAGTGACAGGTAGCAGAGGTATATTTGGTAAATGACAGGTAGCAAAGGTATATTTGGTAAGTACCAGGTAACAGAGGTATATTTGGTAAGTGACAGGTAGCAGAGGTCTATTTGGTAAGTGACAGGTAGCAGAGGTCTATTTGGTAAGTGACTGGTAACAGAGGTATATTTGGTAAGTGACAGGTAGCAGAGGTATATTTGGTAAGTGACAGGTAGCAGAGGTATATTTGGTAAGTGACAGGTAGCAGAGGTATATTTGGTAAGTGACAGGTAGCAGAGGTATATTTGGTAAGTACCAGGTAACAGAGGTATATTTGGTAAGTGACAGGTAACAGAGGTATATTTGGTAAGTGACAGGTAACAGAGGTACTGTATGTTTGGTAAGTGACAGGTAACAGAGGTATATTTGGTAAGTGACAGGTAACAGAGGTATATTTGGTAGGTGACAGGTAGCAGAGGTATATTTGGTAAGTGACAGGTAGCAGAGATATATTTGGTAAGTGACAGGTAGCAGAGGTATATTTGGTAAGTGACAGGTAGCAGAGGTATATTTGGTAAGTGACAGGTAACAGAGGTATATTTGGTAAATGACAGGTAGCAAAGGTATATTTGGTAAGTACCAGGTAACAGAGGTATATTTGGTAAGTGACAGGTAACAGAGGTCTAGTTGGTAAGTGACAGGTAATATAGGTATATTTGGTAAGTGACAGGTAGCAGAGGTATATTTGGTAAATGACAGGTAATAGAGGTATATTTGGTAAATGACAAGTAACAAAGGTATATTTGGTAAGTACCAGGTAACAGAGGTATATTTGGTAAGTGACAGGTAACAGAGGTCTAGTTGGTAAGTGACAGGTAATAGAGTAAGTACCAGGTAACAGAGGTATATTTGGTAAGTGACAGGTAGCAGAGGTATATTTGGTAAGTGACAGGTAATAGAGGTATATTTGGTAAGTGACAGGTAATAGAGGTATATTTGGTAAGTGACAAGTAATAGAGGTATATTTGGTAAATGACAGGTAGCAGAGGTATATTTGGTAAATGACAGGTAGCAGAGGTATATTTGGTAAGTACCAGGTAACAGAGGTATATTTGGTAAATGACAGGTAGCATAGGTCTAGTTGGTAAGTGACAGGTAATAGACTTATATTTGGTAAATGACAGGTAGCAAAGGTATATTTGGTAAGTGACAGGTAATAGAGGTCTATTTGGTAAATGACAGGTAGCAGAGGTCTAGTTGGTAAGTGACAGGTAATAGAGGTATATTTGGTAAGTGACAGGTAGCAGAGGTATATTTGGTAAGTGACAGGTAACAGAGGTATATTTGGTAAGTGACAGGTAACAGAGGTATATTTGGTAAGTGACAGGTAACAGAGGAATATTTGGTAAGTGACAGGTAGCAGAGGTATATTTGGTAAGTGACAGGTAGCAGAGGTATATTTGGTAAGTGACAGGTAACAGAGGTATATTTGGTAAGTGAAAGGTAGCAGAGGTATATTTGGTAAGTGACAGGTAGCAGAGGTATATTTGGTAAGTGACAGGTAGCAGAGGTATATTTGGTAAGTGACAGGTAGCAGAGGTCTATTTGGTAAGTGACAGGTAACAGAGGTCTATTTGGTAAGTGACAGGTAGCAGAGGTCTACTTGGTAAATGACAGGTAATAGAGATCTATTTGGTAAGTGACAGGTAATAGAGGTATATTTGGTAAGTGACAGGTAATAGAGGTAAATTTGGTAAGTGACAGGTAGCAGAGGTATATTTGGTAAATGACAGGTAGCAGAGGTATATTTGGTAAGTGACAGGTAGCAGAGGTATATTTGGTAAGTGACAGGTAACAGAGGTACTGTATGTTTGGTAAGTGACAGGTAGCAGAGGTATATTTGGTAAGTGACAGGTAGCAGAGGTATATTTGGTAAATGACAGGTAGCAAAGGTATATTTGGTAAGTACCAGGTAACAGAGGTATATTTGGTAAGTGACAGGTAATAGAGGTATATTTGGTAAGTGACAGGTAACAGAGGTATATTTGGTAAATGACAGGTAATAGAGGTATATTTGGTAAGTGACAGGTAGCAGAGGTCTATTTGGTAAGTGACAGGTAGCAGAGGTCTATTTGGTAAGTGACTGGTAACAGAGGTATATTTGGTAAGTGACAGGTAGCAGAGGTATATTTGGTAAGTGACAGGTAACAGAGGTATATTTGGTAAGTGACAGGTAACAGAGGAACTGTATGTTTGGTAAGTGACAGGTAACAGAGGTATATTTGGTAAGTGACAGGTAGCAGAGATATATTTGGTAAGTGACAGGTAGCAGAGGTATATTTGGTAAGTGACAGGTAGCAGAGGTATATTTGGTAAGTGACAGGTAGCAGAGATATATTTGGTAAGTGACAGGTAGCAGAGGTCTATTTGGTAAGTGACAGGTAGCAGAGGTATATTTGGTAAGTGACAGGTAACAGAGGTATATTTGGTAAATGACAGGTAGCAAAGGTATATTTGGTAAGTACCAGGTAACAGAGGTATATTTGGTAAGTGACAGGTAACAGAGGTCTAGTTGGTAAGTGACAGGTAGCAGAGGTATATTTGGTAAGTGACAGGTAATAGAGGTATATTTGGTAAGTGACAGGTAGCAGAGGTATATTTGGTAAATGACAGGTAATAGAGGTATATTTGGTAAGTACCAGGTAACAGAGGTATATTTGGTAAGTGACAGGTAACAGAGGTCTAGTTGGTAAGTGACAGGTAATATAGGTATATTTGGTAAGTGACAGGTAGCAGAGGTATATTTGGTAAATGACAGGTAATAGAGGTATATTTGGTAAATGACAAGTAACAAAGGTATATTTGGTAAGTACCAGAGGTATATTTGGTAAGTGACAGGTAACAGAGGTCTAGTTGGTAAGTGACAGGTAATAGAGGTATATTTGGTAAGTGACAGGTAGCAGAGGTATATTTGGTAAATGACAGGTAATAGAGGTATATTTGTTAAATGACAGGTAGCAAAGGTATATTTGGTAAGTGACAGGTAGCAAAGGTATATTTGGTAAGTACCAGGTAACAGAGGTATATTTGGTAAGTGACAGGTAGCAGAGGTATATTTGGTAAGTGACAGGTAATAGAGGTATATTTGGTAAGTGACAGGTAATAGAGGTATATTTGGTAAGTGACAGGTAATAGAGGTATATTTGGTAAGTGACAGGTAGCAGAGGTATATTTGGTAAGTGACAGGTAGCAGAGGTATATTTGGTAAATGACAAGTAGCAGAGGTCTATTTGGTAAGTGACAGATAACAGAGGTCTATTTGGTAAGTGACAGGTAGCAGAGGTCTATTTGGTAAGTGACAGGTAACAGAGGTCTGTTTGGTAAGTGACAGGTAATAGAGGTATGTTTGGTAAGTGACATTTAATAGAGGTATATTTGGTAAGTGACAGGTAGCAGACGTATATTTGGTAAATGACAGGTAGCAGAGGTATATTTGGTAAGTGACAGGTAGCAGAGGTATATTTGGTAAGTGACAGGTAGCAGAGGTATATTTGGTAAGTGACAGGTAACAGAGGTCTATTTGGTAAGTGACAGGTAACAGAGGTCTATTTGGTAAGTGACAGGTAATAGAGGTATATTTGGTAAGTGACAGGTAGCAGAGGTATATTTGGTAAGTGACAGGTAGCAGAGGTATATTTGGTAAGAGACAGGTAACAGAGGTATATTTGGTAAGTGACAGGTAAGAGAGGTATATTTGGTAAGTGACAGGTAGCAGAGGTCTATTTGGTAAGTGACAGGTAATAGAGGTATATTTGGTAAGAGACAGGTAGCAGAGGTCTATTTGGTAAGTGACAGGTAGCAGAGGTCTATTTGGTAAGTGACAGGTAACAGAGGTATATTTGGTAAGTGACAGGTAGCAGAGGTATATTTGGTAAGTGACAGGTAACAGAGGTATATTTGGTAAGTGACAGGTAACAGAGGTCTAGTTGGTAAGTGACAGGTAATAGAGGTATATTTGGTAAGTGACAGGTAGCAGAGGTATATTTGGTAAGTGACAGGTAGCAGAGGTATATTTGGTAAATGACAGGTAATAGAGGTATTTTTGGTAAGTGACAGGTAGCAGAGGTATATTTGGTAAATGACAGGTAACAGAGGTATATTTGGTAAGGGACAGGAAACAGAGGTCTAGTTGGTAAGTGACAGGTAATACAGGTATATTTGGTAAGTGACAGGTAGCAGAGGTATATTTGGTAAATGACAGGTAATAGAGGTATATTTGGTAAATGACAGGTAGCAAAGGTATATTTGGTAAGTACCAGGTAACAGAGGTATATTTGGTAAGTGACAGGTAGCAAAGGTATATTTGGTAATTACTAGGTAACAGAGGTATATTTGGTAAATGACAGGTAATAGAGGTATATTTGGTAAGTGACAGGTAGCAGAGGTCTATTTGGTAAGTGACAGGTAGCAGAGGTCTATTTGGTAAGTGATAGGTAGCAGAGGTATATTTGGTAAGTGACAGGTAACAGAGGTATATTTGGTAAGTGACAGGTAACAGAGGTACTGTATGTTTGGTAAGTGACAGGTAACAGAGGTATATTTGGTAAGTGACAGGTAGCAGAGATATATTTGGTAAGTGACAGGTAGCAGAGGTATATTTGGTAAGTGACAGGTAGCAGAGGTATATTTGGTAAGTGACAGGTAGCAGAGATATATTTGGTAAGTGACAGGTAACAGAGGTATATTTGGTAAATGACAGGTAGCAAAGGTATATTTGGTAAGTACCAGGTAACAGAGGTATATTTGGTAAGTGACAGGTAACAGAGGTCTAGTTGGTAAGTGACAGGTAATAGAGGTATATTTGGTAAGTGACAGGTAGCAGAGGTATATTTGGTAAATGACAGGTAATAGAGGTATATTTGGTAAGTACCAGGTAACAGAGGTATATTTGGTAAGTGACAGGTAACAGAGGTCTAGTTGGTAAGTGACAGGTAATATAGGTATATTTGGTAAGTGACAGGTAGCAGAGGTATATTTGGTAAATGACAGGTAATAGAGGTATATTTGGTAAATGACAAGTAACAAAGGTATATTTGGTAAGTACCAGAGGTATATTTGGTAAGTGACAGGTAAAAAGAGGTCTAGTTGGTAAGTGACAGGTAATAGAGGTATATTTGGTAAGTGACAGGTAGCAGAGGTATATTTGGTAAATGACAGGTAATAGAGGTATATTTGTTAAATGACAGGTAGCAAAGGTATATTTGGTAAGTGACAGGTAGCAAAGGTATATTTGGTAAGTACCAGGTAACAGAGGTATATTTGGTAAGTGACAGGTAGCAGAGGTATATTTGGTAAGTGACAGGTAATAGAGGTATATTTGGTAAGTGACAGGTAATAGAGGTATATTTGGTAAGTGACAGGTAATAGAGGTATATTTGGTAAGTGACAGGTAGCAGAGGTATATTTGGTAAGTGACAGTTAGCAGAGGTATATTTGGTAAATGACAAGTAGCAGAGGTCTATTTGGTAAGTGACAGGTAACAGAGGTCTATTTGGTAAGTGACAGGTAGCAGAGGTCTATTTGGTAAGTGACAGGTAACAGAGGTCTATTTGGTAAGTGACAGGTAATAGAGGTATGTTTGGTAAGTGACATTTAATAGAGGTATATTTGGTAAGTGACAGGTAGCAGAGGTATATTTGGTAAATGACAGGTAGCAGAGGTATATTTGGTAAGTGACAGGTAGCAGAGGTATATTTGGTAAGTGACAGGTAGCAGAGGTATATTTGGTAAGTGACAGGTAACAGAGGTCTATTTGGTAAGTGACAGGTAACAGAGGTTTATTTGGTAAGTGACAGGTAATAGAGGTATATTTGGTAAGTGACAGGTAGCAGAGGTATATTTGGTAAGTGACAGGTAGCAGAGGTATATTTGGTAAGAGACAGGTAACAGAGGTATATTTGGTAAGTGACAGGTAACAGAGGTCTATTTGGTAAGTGACAGGTAGCAGAGGTCTATTTGGTAAGTGACAGGTAATAGAGGTCTATTTGGTAAGTGACAGGTAGCAGAGGTCTATTTGGTAAGTGACAGGTAGCAGAGGTCTATTTGGTAAGTGACAGGTAACAGAGGTATATTTGGTAAGTGACAGGTAACAGAGGTATATTTGGTAAGTGACAGGTAACAGAGGTATATTTGGTAAGTGACAGGTAGCAGAGGTATATTTGGTAAGTGACAGGTAACAGAGGTATATTTGGTAAGTGACAGGTAACAGAGGTCTAGTTGGTAAGTGACAGGTAATAGAGGTATATTTGGTAAGTGACAGGTAGCAGAGGTATATTTGGTAAGTGACAGGTAGCAGAGGTATATTTGGTAAATGACAGGTAATAGAGGTATATTTGGTAAATGACAGGTAGCAAACTTATATTTGGTAAGTACCAGGTAACAGAGGTATATTTGGTAAGTGACAGGTAGCAGAGGTCTAGTTGGTAAGTGACAGGTAGCAGAGGTATATTTGGTAAGTGACAGGTAGCAGAGGTCTAGTTGGTAAGTGACAGGTAGCAGAGGTATATTTGGTAAGTGACAGGTAGCAGAGGTATATTTGTTAAGTGACAGGTAATAGAGGTATATTTGGTTAAGTGAAAGGTAGTAGAGGTATATTTGGTAAGTGACAGGTAATAGAGGTATATTTGGTAAGTGACAGGTAATAGAGGTATATTTGGAAAGTGACAGGTAACAGAGGTTTATTTGGTAAGTGACAGGTATTAGAGGTATATTTGGTAAGTGACAGGTAGCAGAGGTATATTTGGTAAATGACAGGTAGCAGAGGTATATTTGGTAAGTGACAGGTAGCAGAGGTATGTTTGGTAAGTGACAGGTAGCAGAGGTATATTTGGTAAGTGACAGGTAGCAGAGGTATATTTGGTAAATGACAGGTAGCAAAGGTATATTTGGTAAGTACCAGGTAACAGAGGTATATTTGGTAAGTGAAAGGTAGCAGAGGTATATTTGGTAAGTACCAGGTAACAGAGGTATATTTGGTAAGTGACAGGTAGCAGAGGTATATTTGGTAAGTGACAGGTAGCAGAGGTCTATTTGGTAAGTGACAGGTAACAGAGGTCTATTTGGTAAGTGACAGGTAACAGAGGTCTATTTGGTAAGTGACAGGTAACAGAGGTCTATTTGGTAAGTGAAAGGTAGCAGAGGTATATTTGGTAAGTACCAGGTAACAGAGGTATATTTGGTAAGTGACAGGTAGCAGAGGTATATTTGGTAAGTGACAGGTAGCAGAGGTCTATTTGGTAAGTGACAGGTAACAGAGGTCTATTTGGTAAGTGACAGGTAGAAGAGGTCTACTTGGTAAGTGACAGGTAACAGAGGTCTATTTGGTAAGTGACAGGTAATAGAGGTATATTTGGTAAGTGACAGGTAATAGAGGTAAATTTGGTAAGAGACAGGTAGCAGAGGTATATTTGGTAAATGACAGGTAGCAGAGGTATATTTGGTAAGTGACAGGTAGCAGAGGTATATTTGGTAAGTAACAGGTAACAGAGGTACTCTATGTTTGGTAAGTGACAGGTAGCAGAGGTATATTTGGTAAGTACCAGGTAACAGAGGTATATTTGGTAAGTGACAGGTAACAGAGGTCTAGTTGGTAAGTGACAGGTAATATAGGTATATTTGGTAAGTGACAGGTAGCAGAGGTATATTTGGTAAATGACAGGTAATAGAGGTATATTTGGTAAATGACAAGTAACAAAGGTATATTTGGTAAGTACCAGAGGTATATTTGGTAAGTGACAGGTAAAAAGAGGTCTAGTTGGTAAGTGACAGGTAATAGAGGTATATTTGGTAAGTGACAGGTAGCAGAGGTATATTTGGTAAATGACAGGTAGCAGAGGTATATTTGGTAAGTGACAGGTAGCAGAGGTATATTTGGTAAGTGACAGGTAGCAGAGGTATATTTGGTAAGTACCAGGTAACAGAGGTATATTTGGTAAGTGACAGGTAACAGAGGTCTAGTTGGTAAGTGACAGGTAATATAGGTATATTTGGTAAGTGACAGGTAGCAGAGGTATATTTGGTAAATGACAGGTAATAGAGGTATATTTGGTAAATGACAAGTAACAAAGGTATATTTGGTAAGTACCAGGTAACAGAGGTATATTTGGTAAGTGACAGGTAACAGAGGTCTAGTTGGTAAGTGACAGGTAATAGAGGTATATTTGGTAAGTGACAGGTAGCAGAGGTATATTTGGTAAATGACAGGTAATAGAGGTATATTTGTTAAATGACAGGTAGCAAAGGTATATTTGGTAAGTGACAGGTAGCAAAGGTATATTTGGTAAGTTCCAGGTAACAGAGGTATATTTGGTAAGTGACAGGTAGCAGAGGTATATTTGGTAAGTGACAGGTAATAGAGGTATATTTGGTAAGTGACAGTTAATAGAGGTATATTTGGTAAGTGACAGGTAATAGAGGTATATTTGGTAAGTGACAGGTAGCAGAGGTATATTTGGTAAGTGACAGGTAGCAGAGGTATATTTGGTAAATGACAAGTAGCAGAGGTCTATTTGGTAAGTGACAGGTAACAGAGGTATATTTGGTAAGTGACAGGTAGCAGAGGTATATTTGGTAAATGACAGGTAGCAAAGGTATATTTGGTAAGTACCAGGTAACAGAGGTATATTTGGTAAGTGAAAGGTAGCAGAGGTATATTTGGTAAGTACCAGGTAACAGAGGTATATTTGGTAAGTGACAGGTAGCAGAGGTATATTTGGTAAGTGACAGGTAGCAGAGGTCTATTTGGTAAGTGACAGGTAACAGAGGTCTATTTGGTAAGTGACAGGTAGCAGAGGTCTACTTGGTAAGTGACAGGTAACAGAGGTCTATTTGGTAAGTGACAGGTAATAGAGGTATATTTGGTAAGTTACAGGTAATAGAGGTAAATTTGGAAAGTGACAGGTAGCAGAGGTATATTTGGTAAATGACAGGTAGCAGAGGTATATTTGGTAAATGACAGGTAGCAGAGGTATATTTGGTAAGTGACAGGTAGCAGAGGTATATTTGGTAAGTGACAGGTAACAGAGGTACTGTATGTTTGGTAAGTGACAGGTAGCAGAGGTATATTTGGTAAGTGACAGGTAGCAGAGGTATATTTGGTAAATGACAGGTAGCAAAGGTATATTTGGTAAGTACCAGGTAACAGAGGTATATTTGGTAAGTGACAGGTAATAGAGGTATATTTGGTAAGTGACAGGTAACAGAGGTGTATTTGGTAAATGACAGGTAATAGAGGTATATTTGGTAAGTGACAGGTAGCAGAGGTCTATTTGGTAAGTGACAGGTAGCAGAGGTCTATTTGGTAAGTGACTGGTAACAGAGGTATATTTGGTAAGTGACAGGTAGCAGAGGTATATTTGGTAAGTGACAGGTAGCAGAGGTATATTTGGTAAGTGACAGGTAGCAGAGGTATATTTGGTAAGTGACAGGTAGCAGAGGTATATTTGGTAAGTACAAGGTAACATAGGTATATTTGGTAAGTGACAGGTAACAGATGTATATTTGGTAAGTACCAGGTAACAGAGGTATATTTGGTAAGTGACAGGTAACAGAGGTCTAGTTGGTAAGTGACAGGTAATAGAGGTATATTTGGTAAGTGACAGGTAGCAGAGGTATATTTGGTAAATGACAGGTAATAGAGGTATATTTGGTAAGTACCAGGTAACAGAGGTATATTTGGTAAGTGACAGGTAACAGAGGTCTAGTTGGTAAGTGACAGGTAATATAGGTATATTTGTTAAGTACCAGGTAACAGAGGTATATTTGGTAAGTGACAGGTAGCAGAGGTATATTTGGTAAGTGACAGGTAATAGAGGTATATTTGGTAAGTGACAGGTAATAGAGGTATATTTGGTAAGTGACAGGTAGCAGAGGTATATTTGGTAAGTGACAGGTAGCAGAGGTCTATTTGGTAAATGACAAGTAGCAGAGGTCTATTTGGTAAGTGACAGGTAGCAAAGGTATATTTTGTAAATGACAGGTAGCAGAGGTATATTTGGTAAGTACCAGGTAACAGAGGTATATTTGCTAAGTGACAGGTAATAGAGGTATATTTGGTAAGTGACAGGTAACAGAGGTATATTTGGTAAATGACAGGTAATAGAGGTATATTTGGTAAGTGACAGGTAGCATAGGTCTATTTGGTAAGTGATAGGTAACAGAGGTATAGTTGGTAAGTGACAGGTAACAGAGGTATATTTGGTAAGTGACAGGTAGCAGAGATATATTTGGTAAGTGACAGGTAGCAGAGGTATATTTGGTAAGTGACAGGTAACAGAGGTATATTTGGTAAGTGACAGGTAATAGAGGTATATTTGGTAAGTACCAGGTAACAGAGGTATATTTGGTAAGTGACAGGTAGCAGAGGTCTATTTGGTAAGTGACAGGTAGCAGAGGTCTATTTGGTAAGTGACAGGTAACAGAGGTCTATTTGGTAAGTGACAGGTAACAGAGGTCTATTTGGTAAGTGACAGGTAATAGAGGTATATTTGGTAAGTGACAGGTAACAGAGGTCTATTTGGTAAGTGACAGGTAGCAGAGGTCTATTTGGTAAGTGACAGGTAGCAGAGGTCTATTTGGTAAGTGACAGGTAACAGAGGTCTATTTGGTAAGTGACAGGTAACAGAGGTCTATTTGGTAAGTGACAGGTAATAGAGGTATATTTGGTAAGTGACAGGTAGCAGAGGTATATTTGGTAAGTGACAGGTAGCAGAGGTATATTTGGTAAGTGACAGGTAGCAGAGGTATATTTGGTAAGTGACAGGTAACAGAGGTATATTTGGTAAGTGACAGGTAGCAGAGGTCTATTTGGTAAGTGACAGGTAATAGAGGTATATTTGGTAAGAGACAGGTAGCAGAGGTCTATTTGGTAAGTGACAGGTAGCAGAGGTCTATTTGGTAAGTGACAGGTAACAGAGGTCTATTTGGTAAGTGACAGGTAACAGAGGTATATTTGGTAAGTGACAGGTAACAGAGGTCTATTTGGTAAGTGACAGGTAACAGAGGTCTATTTGGTAAGTGACAGGTAGCAGAGGTCTATTTGGTAAATGACAGGTAGCAGAGGTCTAGTTGGTAAGTGACAAGTAACAGAGGTCTATTTGGTAAGTGACAGGTAGCAGAGGTCTATTTGGTAAATGACAGGTAACAGAGGTATATTTGGTAAGTGACAGGTAATAGAGGTCTATTTGGTAAATGACAGGTAGCAGAGGTCTAGTTGGTAAGTGACAGGTAATAGAGGTATATTTGGTAAGTGACAGGTAGCAGAGGTATATTTTGTAAATGACAGGTAGCAGAGGTATATTTGGTAAGTACCAGGTAACAGAGGTATATTTGGTAAGTGACAGGGAGCAGAGGTATATTTGGTAAGTGACAGGTAGCAGAAGTTTATTTGGTAAGTGACAGGTAGCAGAGATTTATTTGGTAAGTGACAGGTAATAGAAGTTTATTTGGTAAGTGACAGATAATAGAGGTATATTTGGTAAGTGACAGGTAATAGAGGTATATTTGGTAAGTGACAGGTAGCAGAGGTATATTTGGTAAATGACAGGTAGCAGAGGTATATTTGGTAAGTGACAGGTAGCAGAGGTATATTTGGTAAGTGACAGGTAGCAGAGGTATATTTGGTAAGTGACAGGTAACAGAGGTATATTTGGTAAGTGACAGGTAGCAGAGGTATATTTGGTAAGTGACAGGTAACAAAGGTATATTTGGTAAGTACCAGGTAACAGAGGTATATTTGGTAAGTGACAGGTAGCAGAGGTCTAGTTGGTAAGTGACAGGTAATAGAGGTATATTTGGTAAGTGACAGGTAGCAGAGGTATATTTGGTGAGTGACAGGTAACAGAGGTATATTTGGTAAGTGACAGGTAACAGAGGTATATTTGGTAAATGACAGGTAACAGAGGTATATTTGGTAAGTGACAGGTAGCAGAGGTATATTTGGTAAGTGACAGGTAATAGAGGTATATTTGGTAAGTGACAGGTAGCAGAGGTCTAGTTGGTAAGTGACAGGTAATAGAGGTCTAGTTGGTAAGTGACAGGTAATAGAGGTATATTTGGTAAGTGACAGGTAGCAGAGGTATATTTGGTAAGTGACAGGTAACAGAGGTATATTTGGTAAATGACAGGTAATAGAGGTATATTTGGTAAATGACAGGTAGCAAAGGTATATTTGGTAAGTACCAGGTAACAGGTATATTTGGTAAGTGACAGGTAACAGAGGTCTAGTTGGTAAGTGACAGGTAATAGAGGTATATTTGGTAAGTGACAGGTAGCAGAGGTATATTTGGTAAATGACAGGTAGCAAAGGTATATTTGGTAAGTACCAGGTAACAGGTATATTTGGTAAGTGACAGGTAACAGAGGTCTAGTTGGTAAGTGACATGTAATAGAGGTATATTTGGTAAGTGACAGGTAGCAGAGGTATATTTGGTAAATGACAGGTAGCAAAGGTATATTTGGTAAGTACCAGGTAACAGAGGTATATTTGGTAAGTGACAGGAAACAGAGGTCTAGATGGTAAGTGACAGGTAGCAGAGGTATATTTGGTAAATGACAGGTAATAGAGGTATATTTGGTAAATGACAGGTAGCAAAGGTATATTTGGTAAGTACCAGGTAACAGGTATATTTGGTAAGTGACAGGTAACAGAGGTCTAGTTGGTAAGTGACAGGTAATAGAGGTATATTTGGTAAGTGACAGGTAATAGAGGTATATTTGGTAAGTGACAGGTAGCAGAGGTATATTTGGTAAGTGACAGGTAGCAGAGGTATATTTGGTAAATGACAAGTAGCAGAGGTCTATTTGGTAAGTGATAGGTAACAGAGGTATATTTGGTAAGTGACAGGTAGCAGAGGTATATTTGGTAAATGACAGGTAATAGAGGTATATTTGGTAAATGACAGGTAGTAGAGGTATATATGGTAAATGACAGGTAGCAAAGGTATATTTGGTAAGTACCAGGTAACAGAGGTATATTTGGTAAGTGACAGGAAACAGAGGTCTAGATGGTAAGTGACAGGTAATAGAGGTATATTTGGTAAGTGACAGGTAGCAGAGGTATATTTGGTAAGTGACAGGTAGCAGAGGTCTATTTGGTAAGTGACAGGTAACAGAGGTCTATTTGGTAAGTGACAGGAAATAGAGGTCTATTTGGTAAGTGACAGGTAGCAGAGGTCTAGTTGGTAAGTGACATGTAGCAGAGGTATATTTGGTAAATGACAGGAAGCAAAGGTATATTTGGTAAGTACCAGGTAACAGAGGTATATTTGGTAAGTGACAGGTAGCAAAGGTATATCTGGTAAGTACCAGGTAACAGAGGTATATTTGGTAAGTGACAGGTAATAGAGGTATATTTGGTAAGTACCAGGTAACAGAGGTATATTTGGTAAGTGACAGGTAGCAGAGGTATATTTGGTAAGTGACAGGTAGCAGAGGTATATTTGGTAAGTGACAGGTAATAGAGGTCTAGTTGGTAAGTGACAGGTAGCAGAGGTCTAGTTGGTAAGTGACAGGTAGCAGAGGTCTAGTTGGTAAGTGACAGGTAGCAGAGGTATATTTGGTAAGTGACAGGTAGCAGAGGTATATTTGGTAAGTGACAGGTAATAGAGGTCTAGTTGGTAAGTGACAGGTAGCAGAGGTATATTTGGTAAGTGACAGGTAATAGAGGTATATTTGGTTAAGTGAAAGGTAGCAGAGGTATATTTGGTAAGTGACAGGTAGCAGAGGTCTATTTGGTACGTGACAGGTAACAGAGGTCTATTTGGTAAGTGACAGGAAATAGAGGTCTATTTGGTAAGTGACAGGTAGCAGAGGTATATTTGGTAAGTGACAGGTAGCAGAGGTATATTTGGTAAGTGACAGGTAATAGAGGTATATTTGGTTAAGTGAAAGGTAGCAGAGGTATATTTGATAAGTGACAGGTAGCAGAGGTATATTTGATAAGTGACAGGTAGCAGAGGTCCATTTGGTAAGTGACAGGTAACAGAGGTCTATTTGGTAAGTGACAGGTAACAGAGGTCTATTTGGTAAGTGACAGGTAATAGAGCTATATTTGGTAAGTGACAGGGAGCAGAGGTATATTTGGTAAGTGACAGGTAGCAGAAGTTTATTTGGTAAGTGACAGGTAGCAGAGATTTATTTGGTAAGTGACAGGTAATAGAGGTATATTTGGTAAGTGACAGGTAATAGAAGTTTATTTGGTAAGTGACAGATAATAGAGGTATATTTGGTAAGTGACAGGTAGCAGAGGTATATTTGGTAAATGACAGGTAGCAGAGGTATATTTGGTAAGTACCAGGTAACAGAGGTATATTTGGTAAATGACAGGTAGCATAGGTCTAGTTGGTAAGTGACAGGTAATAGAGGTATATTTGGTAAGTGACAAGTAACAGAGGTATATTTGGTAAGTGACAGGTAACAGAGGTATATTTGGTAAGTGACAGGTAGCAGAGGTCTATTTGGTAAATGACAGGTAACAGGTATATTTGGTAAGTGACAGGTAGCAGAGGTCTAGTTGGTAAGTGACAGGTAGCAGAGGTCTAGTTGGTAAGTGACAGGTAGCAGAGGTATATTTGGTAAGTGACAGGTAGCAGAGGTATATTTGGTAAGTGACAGGTAATAGAGGTCTAGTTGGTAAGTGACAGGTAGCAGAGGTATATTTGGTAAGTGACAGGTAATAGAGGTATATTTGGTTAAGTGAAAGGTAGCAGAGGTATATTTGGTAAGTGACAGGTAGCAGAGGTCTATTTGGTAAGTGACAGGTAACAGAGGTCTATTTGGTAAGTGACAGGAAATAGAGGTCTATTTGGTAAGTGACAGGTAGCAGAGGTCTAGTTGGTAAGTGACATGTAGCAGAGGTATATTTGGTAAGTGACAGGTAGCAGAGGTATATTTGGTAAGTGACAGGTAATAGAGGTATATTTGGTTAAGTGAAAGGTAGCATAGGTATATTTGATAAGTGACAGGTAGCAGAGGTATATTTGATAAGTGACAGGTAGCAGAGGTCTATTTGGTAAGTGACAGGTAACAGAGGTCTATTTGGTAAGTGACAGGTAACAGAGGTCTATTTGGTAAGTGACAGGTAATAGAGGTATATTTGGTAAGAGACAGGGAGCAGAGGTATATTTGGTAAGTGACAGGTAGCAGAAGTTTATTTGGTAAGTGACAGGTAGCAGAGATTTATTTGGTAAGTGACAGGTAATAGAGGTATATTTGGTAAGTGACAGGTAATAGAAGTTTATTTGGTAAGTGACAGGTAATAGAGGTATATCTGGTAAGTGACAGGTAATAGAGGTATATTTGGTAAGTGACAGGTAGCAGAGGTATATTTGGTAAATTACAGGTAGCAGAGGTATATTTGGTAAGTACCAGGTAACAGAGGTATATTTGGTAAATGTCAGGTAGCATAGGTCTAGTTGGTAAGTGACAGGTAATAGAGGTATATTTGGTAAGTGACAGGTAACAGAGGTATATTTGGTAAGTGACAGGTAGCAGAGGTATATTTGGTAAGTGACAGGTAACAGAGGTATATTTGGTAAGTGAAAGGTAGCAGAGGTCTATTTGGTAAATGACAGGTAACAGGTATATTTGGTAAGTGACAGGTAATAGAGGTCTAGTTGGTAAGTGACAGGTAATAGAGGTATATTTGGTAAGTGACAGGTAGCAGAGGTATATTTGGTAAGTGACAGGTAGCAGAGGTCTATTTGGTAAATGACAGGTAACAGGTATATTTGGTAAGTGACAGGTAATAGAGGTCTATTTGGTAAATGACAGGTAGCAGAGGTCTAGTTGGTAAGTGACAGGTAATAGAGGTATATTTGGTAAGTGACAGGTAGCAGAGGTATATTTGGTAAGTGACAGGTAACAGAGGTATATTTGGTAAGTGACAGGTAACAGAGGAATATTTGGTAAGTGACAGGTAGCAGAGGTATATTTGGTAAGTGACAGGTAGCAGAGGTATATTTGGTAAGTGACAGGTAACAGAGGTATATTTGGTAAATGACAGGTAATAGAGGTATATTTGGTAAGTGACAGGTAGCAGAGGTCTATTTGGTAAGTGACAGGTAGCAGAGGTCTATTTGGTAAGTGACAGGTAGCAGAGGTCTATTTGGTAAGTGACAGGTAGCAGAGGTATATTTGGTAAGTGACAGGTAGCAGAGGTATATTTGGTAAGTGACAGGTAGCAGAGGTATATTTGGTAAGTGACAGGTAGCAGAGGTATATTTGGTAAGTACCAGGTAACAGAGGTATATTTGGTAAGTGACAGGTAAGAGAGGTATATTTGGTAAGTGACAGGTAACAGAGGTACTGTATGTTTGGTAAGTGACAGGTAACAGAGGTATATTTGGTAAGTGACAGGTAACAGAGGTATATTTGGTAGGTGACAGGTAGCAGAGGTATATTTGGTAAGTGACAGGTAATAGAGGTATATTTGGTAAGTGACAGGTAGCAGAGGTCTAGTTGGTAAGTGACAGGTAATAGAGGTCTAGTTGGTAAGTGACAGGAAATAGAGGTATATTTGGTAAGTGACAGGTAGCAGAGGTATATTTGGTAAGTGACAGGTAACAGAGGTATATTTGGTAAATGACAGGTAATAGAGGTATATTTGGTAAATGACAGGTAGCAAAGGTATATTTGGTAAGTACCAGGTAACAGGTATATTTGGTAAGTGACAGGTAACAGAGGTCTAGTTGGTAAGTGACAGGTAATAGAGGTATATTTGGTAAGTGACAGGTAGCAGAGGTATATTTGGTAAATGACAGGTAGCAAAGGTATATTTGGTAAGTACCAGGTAACAGGTATATTTGGTAAGTGACAGGTAACAGAGGTCTAGTTGGTAAGTGACATGTAATAGAGGTATATTTGGTAAGTGACAGGTAGCAGAGGTATATTTGGTAAATGACAGGTAGCAAAGGTATATTTGGTAAGTACCAGGTAACAGAGGTATATTTGGTAAGTGACAGGAAACAGAGGTCTAGATGGTAAGTGACAGGTAGCAGAGGTATATTTGGTAAATGACAGGTAATAGAGGTATATTTGGTAAATGACAGGTAGCAAAGGTATATTTGGTAAGTACCAGGTAACAGGTATATTTGGTAAGTGACAGGTAACAGAGGTCTAGTTGGTAAGTGACAGGTAATAGAGGTATATTTGGTAAGTGACAGGTAATAGAGGTATATTTGGTAAGTGACAGGTAGCAGAGGTATATTTGGTAAGTGACAGGTAGCAGAGGTATATTTGGTAAATGACAAGTAGCAGAGGTCTATTTGGTAAGTGATAGGTAACAGAGGTATATTTGGTAAGTGACAGGTAGCAGAGGTATATTTGGTAAATGACAGGTAATAGAGGTATATTTGGTAAATGACAGGTAGTAGAGGTATATATGGTAAATGACAGGTAGCAAAGGTATATTTGGTAAGTACCAGGTAACAGAGGTATATTTGGTAAGTGACAGGAAACAGAGGTCTAGATGGTAAGTGACAGGTAATAGAGGTATATTTGGTAAGTGACAGGTAGCAGAGGTATATTTGGTAAGTGACAGGTAGCAGAGGTCTATTTGGTAAGTGACAGGTAACAGAGGTCTATTTGGTAAGTGACAGGAAATAGAGGTCTATTTGGTAAGTGACAGGTAGCAGAGGTCTAGTTGGTAAGTGACATGTAGCAGAGGTATATTTGGTAAATGACAGGAAGCAAAGGTATATTTGGTAAGTACCAGGTAACAGAGGTATATTTGGTAAGTGACAGGTAGCAAAGGTATATCTGGTAAGTACCAGGTAACAGAGGTATATTTGGTAAGTGACAGGTAATAGAGGTATATTTGGTAAGTACCAGGTAACAGAGGTATATTTGGTAAGTGACAGGTAGCAGAGGTATATTTGGTAAGTGACAGGTAGCAGAGGTATATTTGGTAAGTGACAGGTAATAGAGGTATATTTGGTAAGTGACAGGTAGCAGAGGTCTAGTTGGTAAGTGACAGGTAGCAGAGGTCTAGTTGGTAAGTGACAGGTAGCAGAGGTATATTTGGTAAGTGACAGGTAATAGAGGTCTAGTTGGTAAGTGACAGGTAGCAGAGGTATATTTGGTAAGTGACAGGTAATAGAGGTATATTTGGTTAAGTGAAAGGTAGCAGAGGTATATTTGGTAAGTGACAGGTAGCAGAGGTCTATTTGGTAAGTGACAGGTAACAGAGGTCTATTTGGTAAGTGACAGGAAATAGAGGTCTATTTGGTAAGTGACAGGTAGCAGAGGTATATTTGGTAAGTGACAGGTAGCAGAGGTATATTTGGTAAGTGACAGGTAATAGAGGTATATTTGGTTAAGTGAAAGGTAGCAGAGGTATATTTGATAAGTGACAGGTAGCAGAGGTATATTTGATAAGTGACAGGTAGCAGAGGTCCATTTGGTAAGTGACAGGTAACAGAGGTCTATTTGGTAAGTGACAGGTAACAGAGGTCTATTTGGTAAGTGACAGGTAATAGAGCTATATTTGGTAAGTGACAGGGAGCAGAGGTATATTTGGTAAGTGACAGGTAGCAGAAGTTTATTTGGTAAGTGACAGGTAGCAGAGATTTATTTGGTAAGTGACAGGTAATAGAGGTATATTTGGTAAGTGACAGGTAATAGAAGTTTATTTGGTAAGTGACAGATAATAGAGGTATATTTGGTAAGTGACAGGTAATAGAGGTATATTTGGTAAGTGACAGGTAGCAGAGGTATATTTGGTAAATGACAGGTAGCAGAGGTATATTTGGTAAGTACCAGGTAACAGAGGTATATTTGGTAAATGACAGGTAGCATAGGTCTAGTTGGTAAGTGACAGGTAATAGAGGTATATTTGGTAAGTGACAAGTAACAGAGGTATATTTGGTAAGTGACAGGTAACAGAGGTATATTTGGTAAGTGACAGGTAGCAGAGGTCTATTTGGTAAATGACAGGTAACAGGTATATTTGGTAAGTGACATGTAGCAGAGGTATATTTGATAAGTGACAGGTAGCAGAGGTCTATTTGGTAAGTGACAGGTAACAGAGGTCTATTTGGTAAGTGACAGGTAACAGAGGTCTATTTGGTAAGTGACAGGTAATAGAGGTATATTTGGTAAGAGACAGGGAGCAGAGGTATATTTGGTAAGTGACAGGTAATAGAGGTCTATTTGGTAAGTGACAGGTAATAGAGGTCTAGTTGGTAAGTGACAGGTAATAGAGTAAGTACCAGGTAACAGAGGTATATTTGGTAAGTGACAGGTAGCAGAGGTATATTTGGTAAGTGACAGGTAATAGAGGTATATTTGGTAAGTGACAGGTAATAGAGGTATATTTGGTAAGTGACAAGTAATAGAGGTATATTTGGTAAATGACAGGTAGCAGAGGTATATTTGGTAAATGACAGGTAGCAGAGGTATATTTGGTAAGTACCAGGTAACAGAGGTATATTTGGTAAGTGACAGGTAACAGAGGTCTAGTTGGTAAGTGACAGGTAATAGAGGTATATTTGGTAAGTGACAGGTAGCAGAGGTATATTTGGTAAATGACAGGTAACAGAGGTATATTTGGTAAGTGACAGGAAACAGAGGTCTAGTTGGTAAGTGACAGGTAATACAGGTATATTTGGTAAGTGACAGGTAGCAGAGGTCTAATTGGTAAGTGACAGGTAGCAGAGGTCTAGTTGGTAAATGACAGGTAGCAAACTTATATTTGGTAAGTACCAGGTAACAGAGGTATATTTGGTAAGTGACAGGTAACAGAGGTCTAGTTGGTAAGTGACAGGTAATAGAGGTATATTTGGTAAGTGACAGGTAGCAGAGGTATATTTGGTAAATGACAGGTAATAGAGGTATATTTGGTAAATGACAGGTAGCAAACTTATATTTGGTAAGTGACAGGTAACAGAGGTCTAGTTGGTAAGTGACAGGTAATAGAGGTATATTTGGTAAGTGACAGGTAGCAGAGGTATATTTGGTAAATGACAGGTAACAGAGGTATATTTGGTAAGTGACAGGAAACAGAGGTCTAGTTGGTAAGTGACAGGTAATACAGGTATATTTGGTAAGTGACAGGTAGCAGAGGTATATTTGGTAAATGACAGGTAATAGAGGTATATTTGGTAAATGACAGGTAGCAAAGGTATATTTGGTAAGTACCAGGTAACAGAGGTATATTTGGTAAGTGACAGGTAGCAAAGGTATATTTGGTAAGTACCAGGTAACAGAGGTATATTTGGTAAATGACAGGTAGCAGAGATATATTTGGTAAGTGACAGGTAGCAGAGATATATTTGGTAAGTGACAGGTAGCAGAGATATATTTGGTAAGTGACAGGTAGCAGACGTATATTTGGTAAGTGACAGGTAGCAGAGATATATTTGGTAAGTGACAGGTAGCAGAGGTATATTTGGTAAGTGACAGGTAGCAAAGGTATATTTGGTAAGTGACAGGTAGCAGAGGTATATTAGGTAAGTGACAGGTAGCAGAGATATATTTGGTAAGTGACAGGTAGTAGAGGTATATTTGGTAAGTGACAGGTAGCAGAGGTATATTTGGTAAGTGACAGGTAATAGAGGTATATTTGGTTAAGTGAAAGGTAGCAGAGGTATATTTGGTAAGTGACAGGTAGCAGAGGTCTATTTGGTAAGTGACAGGTAACAGAGGTCTATTTGGTAAGTGACAGGAAATAGAGGTCTATTTGGTAAGTGACAGGTAGCAGAGGTATATTTGGTAAGTGACAGGTAGCAGAGGTATATTTGGTAAGTGACAGGTAATAGAGGTATATTTGGTTAAGTGACAGGTAGCAGAGGTCTATTTGGTAAGTGACAGGTAACAGAGGTCTATTTGGTAAGTGACAGGTAATAGAGGTATATTTGGTAAGTGACAGGTAATAGAGGTATATTTGGTTAAGTGAAAGGTAGCAGAGGTATATTTGGTAAGTGACAGGTAATAGAGGTATATTTGGTAAGTGACAGGTAATAGAGGTTTATTTGGTAAGTGACAGGTAATAGAGGTATATTTGGTAAGTGACAGGTAATAGAGGTATATTTGGTAAGTGACAGGTAGCAGAGGTATATTTGGTAAATGACAGGTAGCAGAGGTATATTTGGTAAGTACCAGGTAACAGAGGTATATTTGGTAAATGACAGGTAGCATAGGTCTAGTTGGTAAGTGACAGGTAATAGAGGTATATTTGGTAAATGACAGGTAGCAAAGGTATATTTGGTAAGTGACAGGTAGCAGAGGTATATTTGGTAAGTGACAGGTAGCAGAGGTATATTTGGTAAGTGACAGGTAACAGAGGTATATTTGGTAAGTGACAGGTAGCAGAGGTCTATTTGGTAAATGACAGGTAACAGGTATATTTGGTAAGTGACAGGTAATAGAGGTCTATTTGGTAAATGACAGGTAGCAGAGGTCTAGTTGGTAAGTGACAGGTAATAGAGGTATATTTGGTAAGTGACAGGTAGCAGAGGTATATTTGGTAAGTGACAGGTAACAGAGGTATATTTGGAAAGTGACAGGTAACAGAGGAATATTTGGTAAGTGACAGGTAGCAGAGGTATATTTGGTAAGTGACAGGTAGCGGAGGTATATTTGGTAAGTGACAGGTAACAGAGGTACTGTATGTTTGGTAAGTGACAGGTAGCAGAGGTATATTTGGTAAGTGACAGGTAGCAGAGGTATATTTGGTAAATGACAGGTAGCAAAGGTATATTTGGTAAGTACCAGGTAACAGAGGTATATTTGGTAAGTGACAGGTAGCAGAGTTCTATTTGGTAAGTGACAGGTAGCAGAGGTCTATTTGGTAAGTGACTGGTAGCAGAGGTATATTTGGTAAGTGACAGGTAGCAGAGGTATATTTGGTAAGTGACAGGTAGCAGAGGTATATTTGGTAAGTGACAGGTAGCAGAGGTATATTTGGTAAGTGACAGGTAGCAGAGGTATATTTGGTAAGTACCAGGTAACAGAGGTATATTTGGTAAGTGACAGGTAACAGAGGTATATTTGGTAAGTGACAGGTAACAGAGGTACTGTATGTTTGGTAAGTGACAGGTAACAGAGGTATATTTGGTAAGTGACAGGTAACAGAGGTATATTTGGTAGGTGACAGGTAGCAGAGGTATATTTGGTAAGTGACAGGTAGCAGAGATATATTTGGTAAGTGACAGGTAGCAGAGGTATATTTGGTAAGTGACAGGTAGCAGAGGTATATTTGGTAAGTGACAGGTAACAGAGGTATATTTGGTAAATGACAGGTAGCAAAGGTATATTTGGTAAGTACCAGGTAACAGAGGTATATTTGGTAAGTGACAGGTAACAGAGGTCTAGTTGGTAAGTGACAGGTAATATAGGTATATTTGGTAAGTGACAGGTAGCAGAGGTATATTTGGTAAATGACAGGTAATAGAGGTATATTTGGTAAATGACAAGTAACAAAGGTATATTTGGTAAGTACCAGGTAACAGAGGTATATTTGGTAAGTGACAGGTAACAGAGGTCTAGTTGGTAAGTGACAGGTAATAGAGTAAGTACCAGGTAACAGAGGTATATTTGGTAAGTGACAGGTAGCAGAGGTATATTTGGTAAGTGACAGGTAATAGAGGTATATTTGGTAAGTGACAGGTAATAGAGGTATATTTGGTAAGTGACAAGTAATAGAGGTATATTTGGTAAATGACAGGTAGCAGAGGTATATTTGGTAAATGACAGGTAGCAGAGGTATATTTGGTAAGTACCAGGTAACAGAGGTATATTTGGTAAATGACAGGTAGCATAGGTCTAGTTGGTAAGTGACAGGTAATAGACTTATATTTGGTAAATGACAGGTAGCAAAGGTATATTTGGTAAGTGACAGGTAATAGAGGTCTATTTGGTAAATGACAGGTAGCAGAGGTCTAGTTGGTAAGTGACAGGTAATAGAGGTATATTTGGTAAGTGACAGGTAGCAGAGGTATATTTGGTAAGTGACAGGTAACAGAGGTATATTTGGTAAGTGACAGGTAACAGAGGTATATTTGGTAAGTGACAGGTAACAGAGGAATATTTGGTAAGTGACAGGTAGCAGAGGTATATTTGGTAAGTGACAGGTAGCAGAGGTATATTTGGTAAGTGACAGGTAACAGAGGTATATTTGGTAAGTGAAAGGTAGCAGAGGTATATTTGGTAAGTGACAGGTAGCAGAGGTATATTTGGTAAGTGACAGGTAGCAGAGGTATATTTGGTAAGTGACAGGTAGCAGAGGTCTATTTGGTAAGTGACAGGTAACAGAGGTCTATTTGGTAAGTGACAGGTAGCAGAGGTCTACTTGGTAAATGACAGGTAATAGAGATCTATTTGGTAAGTGACAGGTAATAGAGGTATATTTGGTAAGTGACAGGTAATAGAGGTAAATTTGGTAAGTGACAGGTAGCAGAGGTATATTTGGTAAATGACAGGTAGCAGAGGTATATTTGGTAAGTGACAGGTAGCAGAGGTATATTTGGTAAGTGACAGGTAACAGAGGTACTGTATGTTTGGTAAGTGACAGGTAGCAGAGGTATATTTGGTAAGTGACAGGTAGCAGAGGTATATTTGGTAAATGACAGGTAGCAAAGGTATATTTGGTAAGTACCAGGTAACAGAGGTATATTTGGTAAGTGACAGGTAATAGAGGTATATTTGGTAAGTGACAGGTAACAGAGGTATATTTGGTAAATGACAGGTAATAGAGGTATATTTGGTAAGTGACAGGTAGCAGAGGTCTATTTGGTAAGTGACAGGTAGCAGAGGTCTATTTGGTAAGTGACTGGTAACAGAGGTATATTTGGTAAGTGACAGGTAGCAGAGGTATATTTGGTAAGTGACAGGTAACAGAGGTATATTTGGTAAGTGACAGGTAACAGAGGAACTGTATGTTTGGTAAGTGACAGGTAACAGAGGTATATTTGGTAAGTGACAGGTAGCAGAGATATATTTGGTAAGTGACAGGTAGCAGAGGTATATTTGGTAAGTGACAGGTAGCAGAGGTATATTTGGTAAGTGACAGGTAGCAGAGATATATTTGGTAAGTGACAGGTAGCAGAGGTCTATTTGGTAAGTGACAGGTAGCAGAGGTATATTTGGTAAGTGACAGGTAACAGAGGTATATTTGGTAAATGACAGGTAGCAAAGGTATATTTGGTAAGTACCAGGTAACAGAGGTATATTTGGTAAGTGACAGGTAACAGAGGTCTAGTTGGTAAGTGACAGGTAGCAGAGGTATATTTGGTAAGTGACAGGTAATAGAGGTATATTTGGTAAGTGACAGGTAGCAGAGGTATATTTGGTAAATGACAGGTAATAGAGGTATATTTGGTAAGTACCAGGTAACAGAGGTATATTTGGTAAGTGACAGGTAACAGAGGTCTAGTTGGTAAGTGACAGGTAATATAGGTATATTTGGTAAGTGACAGGTAGCAGAGGTATATTTGGTAAATGACAGGTAATAGAGGTATATTTGGTAAATGACAAGTAACAAAGGTATATTTGGTAAGTACCAGAGGTATATTTGGTAAGTGACAGGTAACAGAGGTCTAGTTGGTAAGTGACAGGTAATAGAGGTATATTTGGTAAGTGACAGGTAGCAGAGGTATATTTGGTAAATGACAGGTAATAGAGGTATATTTGTTAAATGACAGGTAGCAAAGGTATATTTGGTAAGTGACAGGTAGCAAAGGTATATTTGGTAAGTACCAGGTAACAGAGGTATATTTGGTAAGTGACAGGTAGCAGAGGTATATTTGGTAAGTGACAGGTAATAGAGGTATATTTGGTAAGTGACAGGTAATAGAGGTATATTTGGTAAGTGACAGGTAATAGAGGTATATTTGGTAAGTGACAGGTAGCAGAGGTATATTTGGTAAGTGACAGGTAGCAGAGGTATATTTGGTAAATGACAAGTAGCAGAGGTCTATTTGGTAAGTGACAGATAACAGAGGTCTATTTGGTAAGTGACAGGTAGCAGAGGTCTATTTGGTAAGTGACAGGTAACAGAGGTCTGTTTGGTAAGTGACAGGTAATAGAGGTATGTTTGGTAAGTGACATTTAATAGAGGTATATTTGGTAAGTGACAGGTAGCAGACGTATATTTGGTAAATGACAGGTAGCAGAGGTATATTTGGTAAGTGACAGGTAGCAGAGGTATATTTGGTAAGTGACAGGTAGCAGAGGTATATTTGGTAAGTGACAGGTAACAGAGGTCTATTTGGTAAGTGACAGGTAACAGAGGTCTATTTGGTAAGTGACAGGTAATAGAGGTATATTTGGTAAGTGACAGGTAGCAGAGGTATATTTGGTAAGTGACAGGTAGCAGAGGTATATTTGGTAA
Organism: Taudactylus pleione; assembly: GCA_031769625.1. Lineage (NCBI taxonomy): Eukaryota > Metazoa > Chordata > Amphibia > Anura > Myobatrachidae > Taudactylus > Taudactylus pleione. The sequence continues at coordinate 6,449,154 of JAUIMM010000450.1, forward strand.
GAGACAGGTAACAGAGGTATATTTGGTAAGTGACAGGTAAGAGAGGTATATTTGGTAAGTGACAGGTAGCAGAGGTCTATTTGGTAAGTGACAGGTAATAGAGGTATATTTGGTAAGAGACAGGTAGCAGAGGTCTATTTGGTAAGTGACAGGTAGCAGAGGTCTATTTGGTAAGTGACAGGTAACAGAGGTATATTTGGTAAGTGACAGGTAGCAGAGGTATATTTGGTAAGTGACAGGTAACAGAGGTATATTTGGTAAGTGACAGGTAACAGAGGTCTAGTTGGTAAGTGACAGGTAATAGAGGTATATTTGGTAAGTGACAGGTAGCAGAGGTATATTTGGTAAGTGACAGGTAGCAGAGGTATATTTGGTAAATGACAGGTAATAGAGGTATTTTTGGTAAATGACAGGTAGCAAACTTATATTTGGTAAGTACCAGGTAACAGAGGTATATTTGGTAAGTGACAGGTAACAGAGGTCTAGTTGGTAAGTGACAGGTAATAGAGGTATATTTGGTAAGTGACAGGTAGCAGAGGTATATTTGGTAAATGACAGGTAACAGAGGTATATTTGGTAAGGGACAGGAAACAGAGGTCTAGTTGGTAAGTGACAGGTAATACAGGTATATTTGGTAAGTGACAGGTAGCAGAGGTATATTTGGTAAATGACAGGTAATAGAGGTATATTTGGTAAATGACAGGTAGCAAAGGTATATTTGGTAAGTACCAGGTAACAGAGGTATATTTGGTAAGTGACAGGTAGCAAAGGTATATTTGGTAATTACTAGGTAACAGAGGTATATTTGGTAAATGACAGGTAATAGAGGTATATTTGGTAAGTGACAGGTAGCAGAGGTCTATTTGGTAAGTGACAGGTAGCAGAGGTCTATTTGGTAAGTGATAGGTAGCAGAGGTATATTTGGTAAGTGACAGGTAACAGAGGTATATTTGGTAAGTGACAGGTAACAGAGGTACTGTATGTTTGGTAAGTGACAGGTAACAGAGGTATATTTGGTAAGTGACAGGTAGCAGAGATATATTTGGTAAGTGACAGGTAGCAGAGGTATATTTGGTAAGTGACAGGTAGCAGAGGTATATTTGGTAAGTGACAGGTAGCAGAGATATATTTGGTAAGTGACAGGTAACAGAGGTATATTTGGTAAATGACAGGTAGCAAAGGTATATTTGGTAAGTACCAGGTAACAGAGGTATATTTGGTAAGTGACAGGTAACAGAGGTCTAGTTGGTAAGTGACAGGTAATAGAGGTATATTTGGTAAGTGACAGGTAGCAGAGGTATATTTGGTAAATGACAGGTAATAGAGGTATATTTGGTAAGTACCAGGTAACAGAGGTATATTTGGTAAGTGACAGGTAACAGAGGTCTAGTTGGTAAGTGACAGGTAATATAGGTATATTTGGTAAGTGACAGGTAGCAGAGGTATATTTGGTAAATGACAGGTAATAGAGGTATATTTGGTAAATGACAAGTAACAAAGGTATATTTGGTAAGTACCAGAGGTATATTTGGTAAGTGACAGGTAAAAAGAGGTCTAGTTGGTAAGTGACAGGTAATAGAGGTATATTTGGTAAGTGACAGGTAGCAGAGGTATATTTGGTAAATGACAGGTAATAGAGGTATATTTGTTAAATGACAGGTAGCAAAGGTATATTTGGTAAGTGACAGGTAGCAAAGGTATATTTGGTAAGTACCAGGTAACAGAGGTATATTTGGTAAGTGACAGGTAGCAGAGGTATATTTGGTAAGTGACAGGTAATAGAGGTATATTTGGTAAGTGACAGGTAATAGAGGTATATTTGGTAAGTGACAGGTAATAGAGGTATATTTGGTAAGTGACAGGTAGCAGAGGTATATTTGGTAAGTGACAGTTAGCAGAGGTATATTTGGTAAATGACAAGTAGCAGAGGTCTATTTGGTAAGTGACAGGTAACAGAGGTCTATTTGGTAAGTGACAGGTAGCAGAGGTCTATTTGGTAAGTGACAGGTAACAGAGGTCTATTTGGTAAGTGACAGGTAATAGAGGTATGTTTGGTAAGTGACATTTAATAGAGGTATATTTGGTAAGTGACAGGTAGCAGAGGTATATTTGGTAAATGACAGGTAGCAGAGGTATATTTGGTAAGTGACAGGTAGCAGAGGTATATTTGGTAAGTGACAGGTAGCAGAGGTATATTTGGTAAGTGACAGGTAACAGAGGTCTATTTGGTAAGTGACAGGTAACAGAGGTTTATTTGGTAAGTGACAGGTAATAGAGGTATATTTGGTAAGTGACAGGTAGCAGAGGTATATTTGGTAAGTGACAGGTAGCAGAGGTATATTTGGTAAGAGACAGGTAACAGAGGTATATTTGGTAAGTGACAGGTAACAGAGGTCTATTTGGTAAGTGACAGGTAGCAGAGGTCTATTTGGTAAGTGACAGGTAATAGAGGTCTATTTGGTAAGTGACAGGTAGCAGAGGTCTATTTGGTAAGTGACAGGTAGCAGAGGTCTATTTGGTAAGTGACAGGTAACAGAGGTATATTTGGTAAGTGACAGGTAACAGAGGTATATTTGGTAAGTGACAGGTAACAGAGGTATATTTGGTAAGTGACAGGTAGCAGAGGTATATTTGGTAAGTGACAGGTAACAGAGGTATATTTGGTAAGTGACAGGTAACAGAGGTCTAGTTGGTAAGTGACAGGTAATAGAGGTATATTTGGTAAGTGACAGGTAGCAGAGGTATATTTGGTAAGTGACAGGTAGCAGAGGTATATTTGGTAAATGACAGGTAATAGAGGTATATTTGGTAAATGACAGGTAGCAAACTTATATTTGGTAAGTACCAGGTAACAGAGGTATATTTGGTAAGTGACAGGTAGCAGAGGTCTAGTTGGTAAGTGACAGGTAGCAGAGGTATATTTGGTAAGTGACAGGTAGCAGAGGTCTAGTTGGTAAGTGACAGGTAGCAGAGGTATATTTGGTAAGTGACAGGTAGCAGAGGTATATTTGTTAAGTGACAGGTAATAGAGGTATATTTGGTTAAGTGAAAGGTAGTAGAGGTATATTTGGTAAGTGACAGGTAATAGAGGTATATTTGGTAAGTGACAGGTAATAGAGGTATATTTGGAAAGTGACAGGTAACAGAGGTTTATTTGGTAAGTGACAGGTATTAGAGGTATATTTGGTAAGTGACAGGTAGCAGAGGTATATTTGGTAAATGACAGGTAGCAGAGGTATATTTGGTAAGTGACAGGTAGCAGAGGTATGTTTGGTAAGTGACAGGTAGCAGAGGTATATTTGGTAAGTGACAGGTAGCAGAGGTATATTTGGTAAATGACAGGTAGCAAAGGTATATTTGGTAAGTACCAGGTAACAGAGGTATATTTGGTAAGTGAAAGGTAGCAGAGGTATATTTGGTAAGTACCAGGTAACAGAGGTATATTTGGTAAGTGACAGGTAGCAGAGGTATATTTGGTAAGTGACAGGTAGCAGAGGTCTATTTGGTAAGTGACAGGTAACAGAGGTCTATTTGGTAAGTGACAGGTAACAGAGGTCTATTTGGTAAGTGACAGGTAACAGAGGTCTATTTGGTAAGTGAAAGGTAGCAGAGGTATATTTGGTAAGTACCAGGTAACAGAGGTATATTTGGTAAGTGACAGGTAGCAGAGGTATATTTGGTAAGTGACAGGTAGCAGAGGTCTATTTGGTAAGTGACAGGTAACAGAGGTCTATTTGGTAAGTGACAGGTAGAAGAGGTCTACTTGGTAAGTGACAGGTAACAGAGGTCTATTTGGTAAGTGACAGGTAATAGAGGTATATTTGGTAAGTGACAGGTAATAGAGGTAAATTTGGTAAGAGACAGGTAGCAGAGGTATATTTGGTAAATGACAGGTAGCAGAGGTATATTTGGTAAGTGACAGGTAGCAGAGGTATATTTGGTAAGTAACAGGTAACAGAGGTACTCTATGTTTGGTAAGTGACAGGTAGCAGAGGTATATTTGGTAAGTACCAGGTAACAGAGGTATATTTGGTAAGTGACAGGTAACAGAGGTCTAGTTGGTAAGTGACAGGTAATATAGGTATATTTGGTAAGTGACAGGTAGCAGAGGTATATTTGGTAAATGACAGGTAATAGAGGTATATTTGGTAAATGACAAGTAACAAAGGTATATTTGGTAAGTACCAGAGGTATATTTGGTAAGTGACAGGTAAAAAGAGGTCTAGTTGGTAAGTGACAGGTAATAGAGGTATATTTGGTAAGTGACAGGTAGCAGAGGTATATTTGGTAAATGACAGGTAGCAGAGGTATATTTGGTAAGTGACAGGTAGCAGAGGTATATTTGGTAAGTGACAGGTAGCAGAGGTATATTTGGTAAGTGACAGGTAACAGAGGTCTATTTGGTAAGTGACAGGTAACAGAGGTTTATTTGGTAAGTGACAGGTAATAGAGGTATATTTGGTAAGTGACAGGTAGCAGAGGTATATTTGGTAAGTGACAGGTAATAGAGGTATATTTGGTAAGTGACAGGTAATAGAGGTATATTTGGTAAGTGACAGGTAGCAGAGGTATATTTGGTAAGTGACAGGTAGCAGAGGTATATTTGGTAAATGACAAGTAGCAGAGGTCTATTTGGTAAGTGACAGGTAACAGAAGTCTATTTGGTAAGTGACAGGTAGCAGAGGTCTATTTGGTAAGTGACAGGTAACAGAGGTCTATTTGGTAAGTGACAGGTAATAGAGGTATGTTTGGTAAGTGACATTTAATAGAGGTATATTTGGTAAGTGACAGGTAGCAGAGGTATATTTGGTAAATGACAGGTAGCAGAGGTATATTTGGTAAGTGACAGGTAGCAGAGGTATATTTGGTAAGTGACAGGTAGCAGAGGTATATTTGGTAAGTGACAGGTAACAGAGGTCTATTTGGTAAGTGACAGGTAACAGAGGTTTATTTGGTAAGTGACAGGTAATAGAGGTATATTTGGTAAGTGACAGGTAGCAGAGGTATATTTGGTAAGTGACAGGTAGCAGAGGTATATTTGGTAAGAGACAGGTAACAGAGGTATATTTGGTAAGTGACAGGTAACAGAGGTATATTTGGTAAGTGACAGGTAGCAGAGGTCTATTTGGTAAGTGACAGGTAATAGAGGTATATTTGGTAAGAGACAGGTAGCAGAGGTCTATTTGGTAAGTGACAGGTAGCAGAGGTCTATTTGGTAAGTGACAGGTAACAGAGGTCTATTTGGTAAGTGACAGGTAACAGAGGTATATTTGGTAAGTGACAGGTAACAGAGGTATATTTGGTAAGTGACAGGTAGCAGAGGTATATTTGGTAAGTGACAGGTAACAGAGGTATATTTGGTAAGTGACAGGTAACAGAGGTCTAGTTGGTAAGTGACAGGTAATAGAGGTATATTTGGTAAGTGACAGGTAGCAGAGGTATATTTGGTAAGTGACAGGTAGCAGAGGTATATTTGGTAAATGACAGGTAATAGAGGTATATTTGGTAAATGACAGGTAGCAAACTTATATTTGGTAAGTACCAGGTAACAGAGGTATATTTGGTAAGTGACAGGTAGCAGAGGTCTAGTTGGTAAGTGACAGGTAGCAGAGGTATATTTGGTAAGTGACAGGTAGCAGAGGTATATTTGGTAAGTGACAGGTAGCAGAGGTCTAGTTGGTAAGTGACAGGTAGCAGAGGTATATTTGGTAAGTGACAGGTAGCAGAGGTATATTTGTTAAGTGACAGGTAATAGAGGTATATTTGGTTAAGTGAAAGGTAGCAGAGGTATATTTGGTAAGTGACAGGTAATAGAGGTATATTTGGTAAGTGACAGGTAATAGAGGTATATTTGGTAAGTGACAGGTAATAGAGGTATATTTGGAAAGTGACAGGTAACAGAGGTTTATTTGGTAAGTGACAGGTATTAGAGGTATATTTGGTAAGTGACAGGTAGCAGAGGTATATTTGGTAAATGACAGGTAGCAGAGGTATATTTGGTAAGTGACAGGTAGCAGAGGTATATTTGGTAAGTGACAGGTAGCAGAGGTATATTTGGTAAGTGACAGGTAACAGAGGTCTATTTGGTAAGTGACAGGTAACAGAGGTTTATTTGGTAAGTGACAGGTAATAGAGGTATATTTGGTAAGTGACAGGTAGCAGAGGTATATTTGGTAAGTGACAGGTAGCAGAGGTATATTTGGTAAGAGACAGGTAACAGAGGTATATTTGGTAAGTGACAGGTAACAGAGGTATATTTGGTAAGTGACAGGTAGCAGAGGTCTATTTGGTAAGTGACAGGTAATAGAGGTCTATTTGGTAAGAGACAGGTAGCAGAGGTCTATTTGGTAAGTGACAGGTAGCAGAGGTCTATTTGGTAAGTGACAGGTAACAGAGGTATATTTGGTAAGTGACAGGTAACAGAGGTATATTTGGTAAGTGACAGGTAACAGAGGTATATTTGGTAAGTGACAGGTAGCAGAGGTATATTTGGTAAGTGACAGGTAACAGAGGTATATTTGGTAAGTGACAGGTAACAGAGGTCTAGTTGGTAAGTGACAGGTAATAGAGGTATATTTGGTAAGTGACAGGTAGCAGAGGTATATTTGGTAAGTGACAGGTAGCAGAGGTATATTTGGTAAATGACAGGTAATAGAGGTATATTTGGTAAATGACAGGTAGCAAACTTATATTTGGTAAGTACCAGGTAACAGAGGTATATTTGGTAAGTGACAGGTAGCAGAGGTCTAGTTGGTAAGTGACAGGTAGCAGAGGTATATTTGGTAAGTGACAGGTAGCAGAGGTATATTTGGTAAGTGACAGGTAGCAGAGGTCTAGTTGGTAAGTGACAGGTAGCAGAGGTATATTTGGTAAGTGACAGGTAGCAGAGGTATATTTGTTAAGTGACAGGTAATAGAGGTATATTTGGTTAAGTGAAAGGTAGCAGAGGTCTATTTGGTAAGTGACAGGTAACAGAGGTCTATTTGGTAAGTGACAGGTAGCAGAGGTCTACTTGGTAAGTGACAGGTAACAGAGGTCTATTTGGTAAGTGACAGGTAATAGAGGTATATTTGGTAAGTGACAGGTAATAGAGGTAAATTTGGTAAGTGACAGGTAGCAGAGGTATATTTGGTAAGTGACAGGTAACAGAGGTACTGTATGTTTGGTAAGTGACAGGTAGCAGAGGTATATTTGGTAAGTGACAGGTAGCAGAGGTATATTTGGTAAATGACAGGTAGCAAAGGTATATTTGGTAAGTACCAGGTAACAGAGGTATATTTGGTAAATGACAGGTAATAGAGGTATATTTGGTAAGTGACAGGTAACAGAGGTATATTTGGTAAATGACAGGTAATAGAGGTATATTTGGTAAGTGACAGGTAGCAGAGGTCTATTTGGTAAGTGACAGGTAGCAGAGGTCTATTTGGTAAGTGACTGGTAACAGAGGTATATTTGGTAAGTGACAGGTAGCAGAGGTATATTTGGTAAGTGACAGGTAGCAGAGGTATATTTGGTAAGTGACAGGTAGCAGAGGTATATTTGGTAAGTGACAGGTAGCAGAGGTATATTTGGTAAGTACAAGGTAACATAGGTATATTTGGTAAGTGACAGGTAACAGAGGTATATTTGGTAAGTACCAGGTAACAGAGGTATATTTGGTAAGTGACAGGTAACAGAGGTCTAGTTGGTAAGTGACAGGTAATAGAGGTATATTTGGTAAGTGACAGGTAGCAGAGGTATATTTGGTAAATGACAGGTAATAGAGGTATATTTGGTAAGTACCAGGTAACAGAGGTATATTTGGTAAGTGACAGGTAACAGAGGTCTAGTTGGTAAGTGACAGGTAATATAGGTATATTTGTTAAGTACCAGGTAACAGAGGTATATTTGGTAAGTGACAGGTAGCAGAGGTATATTTGGTAAGTGACAGGTAATAGAGGTATATTTGGTAAGTGACAGGTAATAGAGGTATATTTGGTAAGTGACAGGTAGCAGAGGTATATTTGGTAAGTGACAGGTAGCAGAGGTATATTTGGTAAATGACAAGTAGCAGAGGTCTATTTGGTAAGTGACAGGTAACAGAGGTCTATTTGGTAAGTGACAGGTAGCAAAGGTATATTTTGTAAATGACAGGTAGCAGAGGTATATTTGGTAAGTACCAGGTAACAGAGGTATATTTGCTAAGTGACAGGTAATAGAGGTATATTTGGTAAGTGACAGGTAACAGAGGTATATTTGGTAAATGACAGGTAATAGAGGTATATTTGGTAAGTGACAGGTAGCATAGGTCTATTTGGTAAGTGATAGGTAACAGAGGTATAGTTGGTAAGTGACAGGTAACAGAGGTATATTTGGTAAGTGACAGGTAGCAGAGATATATTTGGTAAGTGACAGGTAGCAGAGGTATATTTGGTAAGTGACAGGTAACAGAGGTATATTTGGTAAGTGACAGGTAATAGAGGTATATTTGGTAAGTACCAGGTAACAGAGGTATATTTGGTAAGTGACAGGTAGCAGAGGTCTATTTGGTAAGTGACAGGTAGCAGAGGTCTATTTGGTAAGTGACAGGTAACAGAGGTCTATTTGGTAAGTGACAGGTAACAGAGGTCTATTTGGTAAGTGACAGGTAATAGAGGTATATTTGGTAAGTGACAGGTAACAGAGGTCTATTTGGTAAGTGACAGGTAGCAGAGGTCTATTTGGTAAGTGACAGGTAGCAGAGGTCTATTTGGTAAGTGACAGGTAACAGAGGTCTATTTGGTAAGTGACAGGTAACAGAGGTCTATTTGGTAAGTGACAGGTAATAGAGGTATATTTGGTAAGTGACAGGTAGCAGAGGTATATTTGGTAAGTGACAGGTAGCAGAGGTATATTTGGTAAGTGACAGGTAGCAGAGGTATATTTGGTAAGTGACAGGTAACAGAGGTATATTTGGTAAGTGACAGGTAGCAGAGGTCTATTTGGTAAGTGACAGGTAATAGAGGTATATTTGGTAAGAGACAGGTAGCAGAGGTCTATTTGGTAAGTGACAGGTAGCAGAGGTCTATTTGGTAAGTGACAGGTAACAGAGGTATATTTGGTAAGTGACAGGTAACAGAGGTATATTTGGTAAGTGACAGGTAACAGAGGTCTATTTGGTAAGTGACAGGTAGCAGAGGTCTATTTGGTAAATGACAGGTAGCAGAGGTCTAGTTGGTAAGTGACAAGTAACAGAGGTCTATTTGGTAAGTGACAGGTAGCAGAGGTCTATTTGGTAAATGACAGGTAACAGAGGTATATTTGGTAAGTGACAGGTAATAGAGGTCTATTTGGTAAATGACAGGTAGCAGAGGTCTAGTTGGTAAGTGACAGGTAATAGAGGTATATTTGGTAAGTGACAGGTAGCAGAGGTATATTTTGTAAATGACAGGTAGCAGAGGTATATTTGGTAAGTACCAGGTAACAGAGGTATATTTGGTAAGTGACAGGGAGCAGAGGTATATTTGGTAAGTGACAGGTAGCAGAAGTTTATTTGGTAAGTGACAGGTAGCAGAGATTTATTTGGTAAGTGACAGGTAATAGAAGTTTATTTGGTAAGTGACAGATAATAGAGGTATATTTGGTAAGTGACAGGTAATAGAGGTATATTTGGTAAGTGACAGGTAGCAGAGGTATATTTGGTAAATGACAGGTAGCAGAGGTATATTTGGTAAGTGACAGGTAGCAGAGGTATATTTGGTAAGTGACAGGTAGCAGAGGTATATTTGGTAAGTGACAGGTAACAGAGGTATATTTGGTAAGTGACAGGTAGCAGAGGTATATTTGGTAAGTGACAGGTAACAAAGGTATATTTGGTAAGTACCAGGTAACAGAGGTATATTTGGTAAGTGACAGGTAGCAGAGGTCTAGTTGGTAAGTGACAGGTAATAGAGGTATATTTGGTAAGTGACAGGTAGCAGAGGTATATTTGGTGAGTGACAGGTAACAGAGGTATATTTGGTAAGTGACAGGTAACAGAGGTATATTTGGTAAATGACAGGTAACAGAGGTATATTTGGTAAGTGACAGGTAGCAGAGGTATATTTGGTAAGTGACAGGTAATAGAGGTATATTTGGTAAGTGACAGGTAGCAGAGGTCTAGTTGGTAAGTGACAGGTAATAGAGGTCTAGTTGGTAAGTGACAGGTAATAGAGGTATATTTGGTAAGTGACAGGTAGCAGAGGTATATTTGGTAAGTGACAGGTAACAGAGGTATATTTGGTAAATGACAGGTAATAGAGGTATATTTGGTAAATGACAGGTAGCAAAGGTATATTTGGTAAGTACCAGGTAACAGGTATATTTGGTAAGTGACAGGTAACAGAGGTCTAGTTGGTAAGTGACAGGTAATAGAGGTATATTTGGTAAGTGACAGGTAGCAGAGGTATATTTGGTAAATGACAGGTAGCAAAGGTATATTTGGTAAGTACCAGGTAACAGGTATATTTGGTAAGTGACAGGTAACAGAGGTCTAGTTGGTAAGTGACATGTAATAGAGGTATATTTGGTAAGTGACAGGTAGCAGAGGTATATTTGGTAAATGACAGGTAGCAAAGGTATATTTGGTAAGTACCAGGTAACAGAGGTATATTTGGTAAGTGACAGGAAACAGAGGTCTAGATGGTAAGTGACAGGTAGCAGAGGTATATTTGGTAAATGACAGGTAATAGAGGTATATTTGGTAAATGACAGGTAGCAAAGGTATATTTGGTAAGTACCAGGTAACAGGTATATTTGGTAAGTGACAGGTAACAGAGGTCTAGTTGGTAAGTGACAGGTAATAGAGGTATATTTGGTAAGTGACAGGTAATAGAGGTATATTTGGTAAGTGACAGGTAGCAGAGGTATAATTGGTAAGTGACAGGTAAGAGAGGTATATTTGGTAAATGACAAGTAGCAGAGGTCTATTTGGTAAGTGATAGGTAACAGAGGTATATTTGGTAAGTGACAGGTAGCAGAGGTATATTTGGTAAATGACAGGTAATAGAGGTATATTTGGTAAATGACAGGTAGTAGAGGTATATATGGTAAATGACAGGTAGCAAAGGTATATTTGGTAAGTACCAGGTAACAGAGGTATATTTGGTAAGTGACAGGAAACAGAGGTCTAGATGGTAAGTGACAGGTAATAGAGGTATATTTGGTAAGTGACAGGTAGCAGAGGTATATTTGGTAAGTGACAGGTAGCAGAGGTCTATTTGGTAAGTGACAGGTAACAGAGGTCTATTTGGTAAGTGACAGGAAATAGAGGTCTATTTGGTAAGTGACAGGTAGCAGAGGTCTAGTTGGTAAGTGACATGTAGCAGAGGTATATTTGGTAAATGACAGGAAGCAAAGGTATATTTGGTAAGTACCAGGTAACAGAGGTATATTTGGTAAGTGACAGGTAGCAAAGGTATATCTGGTAAGTACCAGGTAACAGAGGTATATTTGGTAAGTGACAGGTAATAGAGGTATATTTGGTAAGTACCAGGTAATAGAGGTATATTTGGTAAGTACCAGGTAACAGAGGTATATTTGGTAAGTGACAGGTAGCAGAGGTATATTTGGTAAGTGACAGGTAGCAGAGGTATATTTGGTAAGTGACAGGTAATAGAGGTATATTTGGTAAGTGACAGGTAGCAGAGGTCTAGTTGGTAAGTGACAGGTAGCAGAGGTCTAGTTGGTAAGTGACAGGTAGCAGAGGTATATTTGGTAAGTGACAGGTAGCAGAGGTATATTTGGTAAGTGACAGGTAATAGAGGTCTAGTTGGTAAGTGACAGGTAGCAGAGGTATATTTGGTAAGTGACAGGTAATAGAGGTATATTTGGTTAAGTGAAAGGTAGCAGAGGTATATTTGGTAAGTGACAGGTAGCAGAGGTCTATTTGGTACGTGACAGGTAACAGAGGTCTATTTGGTAAGTGACAGGAAATAGAGGTCTATTTGGTAAGTGACAGGTAGCAGAGGTATATTTGGTAAGTGACAGGTAGCAGAGGTATATTTGGTAAGTGACAGGTAATAGAGGTATATTTGGTTAAGTGAAAGGTAGCAGAGGTATATTTGATAAGTGACAGGTAGCAGAGGTATATTTGATAAGTGACAGGTAGCAGAGGTCCATTTGGTAAGTGACAGGTAACAGAGGTCTATTTGGTAAGTGACAGGTAACAGAGGTCTATTTGGTAAGTGACAGGTAATAGAGCTATATTTGGTAAGTGACAGGGAGCAGAGGTATATTTGGTAAGTGACAGGTAGCAGAAGTTTATTTGGTAAGTGACAGGTAGCAGAGATTTATTTGGTAAGTGACAGGTAATAGAGGTATATTTGGTAAGTGACAGGTAATAGAAGTTTATTTGGTAAGTGACAGATAATAGAGGTATATTTGGTAAGTGACAGGTAGCAGAGGTATATTTGGTAAATGACAGGTAGCAGAGGTATATTTGGTAAGTACCAGGTAACAGAGGTATATTTGGTAAATGACAGGTAGCATAGGTCTAGTTGGTAAGTGACAGGTAATAGAGGTATATTTGGTAAGTGACAAGTAACAGAGGTATATTTGGTAAGTGACAGGTAACAGAGGTATATTTGGTAAGTGACAGGTAGCAGAGGTCTATTTGGTAAATGACAGGTAACAGGTATATTTGGTAAGTGACAGGTAGCAGAGGTCTAGTTGGTAAGTGACAGGTAGCAGAGGTCTAGTTGGTAAGTGACAGGTAGCAGAGGTATATTTGGTAAGTGACAGGTAGCAGAGGTATATTTGGTAAGTGACAGGTAATAGAGGTCTAGTTGGTAAGTGACAGGTAGCAGAGGTATATTTGGTAAGTGACAGGTAATAGAGGTATATTTGGTTAAGTGAAAGGTAGCAGAGGTATATTTGGTAAGTGACAGGTAGCAGAGGTCTATTTGGTAAGTGACAGGTAACAGAGGTCTATTTGGTAAGTGACAGGAAATAGAGGTCTATTTGGTAAGTGACAGGTAGCAGAGGTCTAGTTGGTAAGTGACATGTAGCAGAGGTATATTTGGTAAGTGACAGGTAGCAGAGGTATATTTGGTAAGTGACAGGTAATAGAGGTATATTTGGTTAAGTGAAAGGTAGCATAGGTATATTTGATAAGTGACAGGTAGCAGAGGTATATTTGATAAGTGACAGGTAGCAGAGGTCTATTTGGTAAGTGACAGGTAACAGAGGTCTATTTGGTAAGTGACAGGTAACAGAGGTCTATTTGGTAAGTGACAGGTAATAGAGGTATATTTGGTAAGAGACAGGGAGCAGAGGTATATTTGGTAAGTGACAGGTAGCAGAAGTTTATTTGGTAAGTGACAGGTAGCAGAGATTTATTTGGTAAGTGACAGGTAATAGAGGTATATTTGGTAAGTGACAGGTAATAGAAGTTTATTTGGTAAGTGACAGGTAATAGAGGTATATCTGGTAAGTGACAGGTAATAGAGGTATATTTGGTAAGTGACAGGTAGCAGAGGTATATTTGGTAAATTACAGGTAGCAGAGGTATATTTGGTAAGTACCAGGTAACAGAGGTATATTTGGTAAATGTCAGGTAGCATAGGTCTAGTTGGTAAGTGACAGGTAATAGAGGTATATTTGGTAAGTGACAGGTAACAGAGGTATATTTGGTAAGTGACAGGTAGCAGAGGTATATTTGGTAAGTGACAGGTAACAGAGGTATATTTGGTAAGTGAAAGGTAGCAGAGGTCTATTTGGTAAATGACAGGTAACAGGTATATTTGGTAAGTGACAGGTAATAGAGGTCTAGTTGGTAAGTGACAGGTAATAGAGGTATATTTGGTAAGTGACAGGTAGCAGAGGTATATTTGGTAAGTGACAGGTAGCAGAGGTCTATTTGGTAAATGACAGGTAACAGGTATATTTGGTAAGTGACAGGTAATAGAGGTCTATTTGGTAAATGACAGGTAGCAGAGGTCTAGTTGGTAAGTGACAGGTAATAGAGGTATATTTGGTAAGTGACAGGTAGCAGAGGTATATTTGGTAAGTGACAGGTAACAGAGGTATATTTGGTAAGTGACAGGTAACAGAGGAATATTTGGTAAGTGACAGGTAGCAGAGGTATATTTGGTAAGTGACAGGTAGCAGAGGTATATTTGGTAAGTGACAGGTAACAGAGGTATATTTGGTAAATGACAGGTAATAGAGGTATATTTGGTAAGTGACAGGTAGCAGAGGTCTATTTGGTAAGTGACAGGTAGCAGAGGTCTATTTGGTAAGTGACAGGTAGCAGAGGTCTATTTGGTAAGTGACAGGTAGCAGAGGTATATTTGGTAAGTGACAGGTAGCAGAGGTATATTTGGTAAGTGACAGGTAGCAGAGGTATATTTGGTAAGTGACAGGTAGCAGAGGTATATTTGGTAAGTACCAGGTAACAGAGGTATATTTGGTAAGTGACAGGTAAGAGAGGTATATTTGGTAAGTGACAGGTAACAGAGGTACTGTATGTTTGGTAAGTGACAGGTAACAGAGGTATATTTGGTAAGTGACAGGTAACAGAGGTATATTTGGTAGGTGACAGGTAGCAGAGGTATATTTGGTAAGTGACAGGTAATAGAGGTATATTTGGTAAGTGACAGGTAGCAGAGGTCTAGTTGGTAAGTGACAGGTAATAGAGGTCTAGTTGGTAAGTGACAGGAAATAGAGGTATATTTGGTAAGTGACAGGTAGCAGAGGTATATTTGGTAAGTGACAGGTAACAGAGGTATATTTGGTAAATGACAGGTAATAGAGGTATATTTGGTAAATGACAGGTAGCAAAGGTATATTTGGTAAGTACCAGGTAACAGGTATATTTGGTAAGTGACAGGTAACAGAGGTCTAGTTGGTAAGTGACAGGTAATAGAGGTATATTTGGTAAGTGACAGGTAGCAGAGGTATATTTGGTAAATGACAGGTAGCAAAGGTATATTTGGTAAGTACCAGGTAACAGGTATATTTGGTAAGTGACAGGTAACAGAGGTCTAGTTGGTAAGTGACAGGTAATAGAGGTATATTTGGTAAGTGACAGGTAATAGAGGTATATTTGGTAAGTGACAGGTAGCAGAGGTATATTTGGTAAGTGACAGGTAGCAGAGGTATATTTGGTAAATGACAAGTAGCAGAGGTCTATTTGGTAAGTGATAGGTAACAGAGGTATATTTGGTAAGTGACAGGTAGCAGAGGTATATTTGGTAAATGACAGGTAATAGAGGTATATTTGGTAAATGACAGGTAGTAGAGGTATATATGGTAAATGACAGGTAGCAAAGGTATATTTGGTAAGTACCAGGTAACAGAGGTATATTTGGTAAGTGACAGGAAACAGAGGTCTAGATGGTAAGTGACAGGTAATAGAGGTATATTTGGTAAGTGACAGGTAGCAGAGGTATATTTGGTAAGTGACAGGTAGCAGAGGTCTATTTGGTAAGTGACAGGTAACAGAGGTCTATTTGGTAAGTGACAGGAAATAGAGGTCTATTTGGTAAGTGACAGGTAGCAGAGGTCTAGTTGGTAAGTGACATGTAGCAGAGGTATATTTGGTAAATGACAGGAAGCAAAGGTATATTTGGTAAGTACCAGGTAACAGAGGTATATTTGGTAAGTGACAGGTAGCAAAGGTATATCTGGTAAGTACCAGGTAACAGAGGTATATTTGGTAAGTGACAGGTAATAGAGGTATATTTGGTAAGTACCAGGTAACAGAGGTATATTTGGTAAGTGACAGGTAGCAGAGGTATATTTGGTAAGTGACAGGTAGCAGAGGTATATTTGGTAAGTGACAGGTAATAGAGGTATATTTGGTAAGTGACAGGTAGCAGAGGTCTAGTTGGTAAGTGACAGGTAGCAGAGGTCTAGTTGGTAAGTGACAGGTAGCAGAGGTATATTTGGTAAGTGACAGGTAATAGAGGTCTAGTTGGTAAGTGACAGGTAGCAGAGGTATATTTGGTAAGTGACAGGTAATAGAGGTATATTTGGTTAAGTGAAAGGTAGCAGAGGTATATTTGGTAAGTGACAGGTAGCAGAGGTCTATTTGGTAAGTGACAGGTAACAGAGGTCTATTTGGTAAGTGACAGGAAATAGAGGTCTATTTGGTAAGTGACAGGTAGCAGAGGTATATTTGGTAAGTGACAGGTAGCAGAGGTATATTTGGTAAGTGACAGGTAATAGAGGTATATTTGGTTAAGTGAAAGGTAGCAGAGGTATATTTGATAAGTGACAGGTAGCAGAGGTATATTTGATAAGTGACAGGTAGCAGAGGTCCATTTGGTAAGTGACAGGTAACAGAGGTCTATTTGGTAAGTGACAGGTAACAGAGGTCTATTTGGTAAGTGACAGGTAATAGAGCTATATTTGGTAAGTGACAGGGAGCAGAGGTATATTTGGTAAGTGACAGGTAGCAGAAGTTTATTTGGTAAGTGACAGGTAGCAGAGATTTATTTGGTAAGTGACAGGTAATAGAGGTATATTTGGTAAGTGACAGGTAATAGAAGTTTATTTGGTAAGTGACAGATAATAGAGGTATATTTGGTAAGTGACAGGTAATAGAGGTATATTTGGTAAGTGACAGGTAGCAGAGGTATATTTGGTAAATGACAGGTAGCAGAGGTATATTTGGTAAGTACCAGGTAACAGAGGTATATTTGGTAAATGACAGGTAGCATAGGTCTAGTTGGTAAGTGACAGGTAATAGAGGTATATTTGGTAAGTGACAAGTAACAGAGGTATATTTGGTAAGTGACAGGTAACAGAGGTATATTTGGTAAGTGACAGGTAGCAGAGGTCTATTTGGTAAATGACAGGTAACAGGTATATTTGGTAAGTGACAGGTAGCAGAGGTCTAGTTGGTAAGTGACAGGTAGCAGAGGTCTAGTTGGTAAGTGACAGGTAGCAGAGGTATATTTGGTAAGTGACAGGTAGCAGAGGTATATTTGGTAAGTGACAGGTAATAGAGGTCTAGTTGGTAAGTGACAGGTAGCAGAGGTATATTTGGTAAGTGACAGGTAATAGAGGTATATTTGGTTAAGTGAAAGGTAGCAGAGGTATATTTGGTAAGTGACAGGTAGCAGAGGTCTATTTGGTAAGTGACAGGTAACAGAGGTCTATTTGGTAAGTGACAGGAAATAGAGGTCTATTTGGTAAGTGACAGGTAGCAGAGGTCTAGTTGGTAAGTGACATGTAGCAGAGGTATATTTGGTAAGTGACAGGTAGCAGAGGTATATTTGGTAAGTGACAGGTAATAGAGGTATATTTGGTTAAGTGAAAGGTAGCATAGGTATATTTGATAAGTGACAGGTAGCAGAGGTATATTTGATAAGTGACAGGTAGCAGAGGTCTATTTGGTAAGTGACAGGTAACAGAGGTCTATTTGGTAAGTGACAGGTAACAGAGGTCTATTTGGTAAGTGACAGGTAATAGAGGTATATTTGGTAAGAGACAGGGAGCAGAGGTATATTTGGTAAGTGACAGGTAGCAGAAGTTTATTTGGTAAGTGACAGGTAGCAGAGATTTATTTGGTAAGTGACAGGTAATAGAGGTATATTTGGTAAGTGACAGGTAATAGAAGTTTATTTGGTAAGTGACAGGTAATAGAGGTATATCTGGTAAGTGACAGGTAATAGAGGTATATTTGGTAAGTGACAGGTAGCAGAGGTATATTTGGTAAATTACAGGTAGCAGAGGTATATTTGGTAAGTACCAGGTAACAGAGGTATATTTGGTAAATGTCAGGTAGCATAGGTCTAGTTGGTAAGTGACAGGCAATAGAGGTATATTTGGTAAGTGACAGGTAACAGAGGTATATTTGGTAAGTGACAGGTAGCAGAGGTATATTTGGTAAGTGACAGGTAACAGTGGTATATTTGGTAAGTGAAAGGTAGCAGAGGTCTATTTGGTAAATGACAGGTAACAGGTATATTTGGTAAGTGACAGGTAATAGAGGTCTAGTTGGTAAGTGACAGGTAATAGAGGTATATTTGGTAAGTGACAGGTAGCAGAGGTATATTTGGTAAGTGACAGGTAGCAGAGGTCTATTTGGTAAATGACAGGTAACAGGTATATTTGGTAAGTGACAGGTAATAGAGGTCTATTTGGTAAATGACAGGTAGCAGAGGTCTAGTTGGTAAGTGACAGGTAATAGAGGTATATTTGGTAAGTGACAGGTAGCAGAGGTATATTTGGTAAGTGACAGGTAACAGAGGTATATTTGGTAAGTGACAGGTAACAGAGGAATATTTGGTAAGTGACAGGTAGCAGAGGTATATTTGGTAAGTGACAGGTAGCAGAGGTATATTTGGTAAGTGACAGGTAACAGAGGTACTGTATGTTTGGTAAGTGACAGGTAGCAGAGGTATATTTGGTAAGTGACAGGTAGCAGAGGTATATTTGGTAAGTGACAGGTAACAGAGGTATATTTGGTAAATGACAGGTAATAGAGGTATATTTGGTAAGTGACAGGTAGCAGAGGTCTATTTGGTAAGTGACAGGTAGCAGAGGTCTATTTGGTAAGTGACTGGTAACAGAGGTATATTTGGTAAGTGACAGGTAGCAGAGGTATATTTGGTAAGTGACAGGTAGCAGAGGTATATTTGGTAAGTGACAGGTAGCAGAGGTATATTTGGTAAGTACCAGGTAACAGAGGTATATTTGGTAAGTGACAGGTAAGAGAGGTATATTTGGTAAGTGACAGGTAACAGAGGTACTGTATGTTTGGTAAGTGACAGGTAACAGAGGTATATTTGGTAAGTGACAGGTAACAGAGGTATATTTGGTAGGTGACAGGTAGCAGAGGTATATTTGGTAAGTGACAGGTAGCAGAGATATATTTGGTAAGTGACAGGTAGCAGAGGTATATTTGGTAAGTGACAGGTAGCAGAGGTATATTTGGTAAGTGACAGGTAACAGAGGTATATTTGGTAAATGACAGGTAGCAAAGGTATATTTGGTAAGTACCAGGTAACAGAGGTATATTTGGTAAGTGACAGGTAACAGAGGTCTAGTTGGTAAGTGACAGGTAATATAGGTATATTTGGTAAATGACAGGTAATAGAGGTATATTTGGTAAATGACAAGTAACAAAGGTATATTTGGTAAGTACCAGGTAACAGAGGTATATTTGGTAAGTGACAGGTAACAGAGGTCTAGTTGGTAAGTGACAGGTAATAGAGTAAGTACCAGGTAACAGAGGTATATTTGGTAAGTGACAGGTAGCAGAGGTATATTTGGTAAGTGACAGGTAATAGAGGTATATTTGGTAAGTGACAGGTAATAGAGGTATATTTGGTAAGTGACAAGTAATAGAGGTATATTTGGTAAATGACAGGTAGCAGAGGTATATTTGGTAAATGACAGGTAGCAGAGGTATATTTGGTAAGTACCAGGTAACAGAGGTATATTTGGTAAGTGACAGGTAACAGAGGTCTAGTTGGTAAGTGACAGGTAATAGAGGTATATTTGGTAAGTGACAGGTAGCAGAGGTATATTTGGTAAATGACAGGTAACAGAGGTATATTTGGTAAGTGACAGGAAACAGAGGTCTAGTTGGTAAGTGACAGGTAATACAGGTATATTTGGTAAGTGACAGGTAGCAGAGGTCTAATTGGTAAGTGACAGGTAGCAGAGGTCTAGTTGGTAAATGACAGGTAGCAAACTTATATTTGGTAAGTACCAGGTAACAGAGGTATATTTGGTAAGTGACAGGTAACAGAGGTCTAGTTGGTAAGTGACAGGTAATAGAGGTATATTTGGTAAGTGACAGGTAGCAGAGGTATATTTGGTAAATGACAGGTAATAGAGGTATATTTGGTAAATGACAGGTAGCAAACTTATATTTGGTAAGTGACAGGTAACAGAGGTCTAGTTGGTAAGTGACAGGTAATAGAGGTATATTTGGTAAGTGACAGGTAGCAGAGGTATATTTGGTAAATGACAGGTAACAGAGGTATATTTGGTAAGTGACAGGAAACAGAGGTCTAGTTGGTAAGTGACAGGTAATACAGGTATATTTGGTAAGTGACAGGTAGCAGAGGTATATTTGGTAAATGACAGGTAATAGAGGTATATTTGGTAAATGACAGGTAGCAAAGGTATATTTGGTAAGTACCAGGTAACAGAGGTATATTTGGTAAGTGACAGGTAGCAAAGGTATATTTGGTAAGTACCAGGTAACAGAGGTATATTTGGTAAATGACAGGTAGCAGAGATATATTTGGTAAGTGACAGGTAGCAGAGATATATTTGGTAAGTGACAGGTAGCAGACGTATATTTGGTAAGTGACAGGTAGCAGAGATATATTTGGTAAGTGACAGGTAGCAGAGGTATATTTGGTAAGTGACAGGTAGCAAAGGTATATTTGGTAAGTGACAGGTAGCAGAGGTATATTAGGTAAGTGACAGGTAGCAGAGATATATTTGGTAAGTGACAGGTAGTAGAGGTATATTTGGTAAGTGACAGGTAGCAGAGGTATATTTGGTAAGTGACAGGTAATAGAGGTATATTTGGTTAAGTGAAAGGTAGCAGATTTATATTTGGTAAGTGACAGGTAGCAGAGGTCTATTTGGTAAGTGACAGGTAACAGAGGTCTATTTGGTAAGTGACAGGAAATAGAGGTCTATTTGGTAAGTGACAGGTAGCAGAGGTATATTTGGTAAGTGACAGGTAGCAGAGGTATATTTGGTAAGTGACAGGTAATAGAGGTATATTTGGTTAAGTGACAGGTAGCAGAGGTATATTTGATAAGTGACAGGTAGCAGAGGTCTATTTGGTAAGTGACAGGTAACAGAGGTCTATTTGGTAAGTGACAGGTAACAGAGGTCTATTTGGTAAGTGACAGGTAATAGAGGTATATTTGGTAAGTGACAGGTAATAGAGGTATATTTGGTTAAGTGAAAGGTAGCAGAGGTATATTTGGTAAGTGACAGGTAATAGAGGTATATTTGGTAAGTGACAGGTAATAGAGGTTTATTTGGTAAGTGACAGGTAATAGAGGTATATTTGGTAAGTGACAGGTAATAGAGGTATATTTGGTAAGTGACAGGTAGCAGAGGTATATTTGGTAAATGACAGGTAGCAGAGGTATATTTGGTAAGTACCAGGTAACAGAGGTATATTTGGTAAATGACAGGTAGCATAGGTCTAGTTGGTAAGTGACAGGTAATAGAGGTATATTTGGTAAATGACAGGTAGCAAAAGTATATTTGGTAAGTGACAGGTAGCAGAGGTATATTTGGTAAGTGACAGGTAGCAGAGGTATATTTGGTAAGTGACAGGTAGCAGAGGTATATTTGGTAAGTGACAGGTAACAGAGGTATATTTGGTAAGTGACAGGTAGCAGAGGTCTATTTGGTAAATGACAGGTAACAGGTATATTTGGTAAGTGACAGGTAATAGAGGTCTATTTGGTAAATGACAGGTAGCAGAGGTCTAGTTGGTAAGTGACAGGTAATAGAGGTATATTTGGTAAGTGACAGGTAGCAGAGGTATATTTGGTAAGTGACAGGTAACAGAGGTATATTTGGAAAGTGACAGGTAACAGAGGAATATTTGGTAAGTGACAGGTAGCAGAGGTATATTTGGTAAGTGACAGGTAGCGGAGGTATATTTGGTAAGTGACAGGTAACAGAGGTACTGTATGTTTGGTAAGTGACAGGTAGCAGAGGTATATTTGGTAAGTGACAGGTAGCAGAGGTATATTTGGTAAATGACAGGTAGCAAAGGTATATTTGGTAAGTACCAGGTAACAGAGGTATATTTGGTAAGTGACAGGTAGCAGAGGTCTATTTGGTAAGTGACAGGTAGCAGAGGTCTATTTGGTAAGTGACTGGTAACAGAGGTATATTTGGTAAGTGACAGGTAGCAGAGGTATATTTGGTAAGTGACAGGTAGCAGAGGTATATTTGGTAAGTGACAGGTAGCAGAGGTATATTTGGTAAGTGACAGGTAGCAGAGGTATATTTGGTAAGTACCAGGTAACAGAGGTATATTTGGTAAGTGACAGGTAACAGAGGTATATTTGGTAAGTGACAGGTAACAGAGGTACTGTATGTTTGGTAAGTGACAGGTAACAGAGGTATATTTGGTAAGTGACAGGTAACAGAGGTATATTTGGTAGGTGACAGGTAGCAGAGGTATATTTGGTAAGTGACAGGTAGCAGAGATATATTTGGTAAGTGACAGGTAGCAGAGGTATATTTGGTAAGTGACAGGTAGCAGAGGTATATTTGGTAAGTGACAGGTAACAGAGGTATATTTGGTAAATGACAGGTAGCAAAGGTATATTTGGTAAGTACCAGGTAACAGAGGTATATTTGGTAAGTGACAGGTAACAGAGGTCTAGTTGGTAAGTGACAGGTAATATAGGTATATTTGGTAAGTGACAGGTAGCAGAGGTATATTTGGTAAATGACAGGTAATAGAGGTATATTTGGTAAATGACAAGTAACAAAGGTATATTTGGTAAGTACCAGGTAACAGAGGTATATTTGGTAAGTGACAGGTAACAGAGGTCTAGTTGGTAAGTGACAGGTAATAGAGTAAGTACCAGGTAACAGAGGTATATTTGGTAAGTGACAGGTAGCAGAGGTATATTTGGTAAGTGACAGGTAATAGAGGTATATTTGGTAAGTGACAGGTAATAGAGGTATATTTGGTAAGTGACAGGTAATAGAGGTATATTTGGTAAGTGACAAGTAATAGAGGTATATTTGGTAAATGACAGGTAGCAGAGGTATATTTGGTAAATGACAGGTAGCAGAGGTATATTTGGTAAGTACCAGGTAACAGAGGTATATTTGGTAAATGACAGGTAGCATAGGTCTAGTTGGTAAGTGACAGGTAATAGACTTATATTTGGTAAATGACAGGTAGCAAAGGTATATTTGGTAAGTGACAGGTAATAGAGGTCTATTTGGTAAATGACAGGTAGCAGAGGTCTAGTTGGTAAGTGACAGGTAATAGAGGTATATTTGGTAAGTGACAGGTAGCAGAGGTATATTTGGTAAGTGACAGGTAACAGAGGTATATTTGGTAAGTGACAGGTAACAGAGGTATATTTGGTAAGTGACAGGTAACAGAGGAATATTTGGTAAGTGACAGGTAGCAGAGGTATATTTGGTAAGTGACAGGTAGCAGAGGTATATTTGGTAAGTGACAGGTAACAGAGGTATATTTGGTAAGTGAAAGGTAGCAGAGGTATATTTGGTAAGTGACAGGTAGCAGAGGTATATTTGGTAAGTGACAGGTAGCAGAGGTATATTTGGTAAGTGACAGGTAGCAGAGGTCTATTTGGTAAGTGACAGGTAACAGAGGTCTATTTGGTAAGTGACAGGTAGCAGAGGTCTACTTGGTAAATGACAGGTAATAGAGATCTATTTGGTAAGTGACAGGTAATAGAGGTATATTTGGTAAGTGACAGGTAATAGAGGTAAATTTGGTAAGTGACAGGTAGCAGAGGTATATTTGGTAAATGACAGGTAGCAGAGGTATATTTGGTAAGTGACAGGTAGCAGAGGTATATTTGGTAAGTGACAGGTAACAGAGGTACTGTATGTTTGGTAAGTGACAGGTAGCAGAGGTATATTTGGTAAGTGACAGGTAGCAGAGGTATATTTGGTAAATGACAGGTAGCAAAGGTATATTTGGTAAGTACCAGGTAACAGAGGTATATTTGGTAAGTGACAGGTAATAGAGGTATATTTGGTAAGTGACAGGTAACAGAGGTATATTTGGTAAATGACAGGTAATAGAGGTATATTTGGTAAGTGACAGGTAGCAGAGGTCTATTTGGTAAGTGACAGGTAGCAGAGGTCTATTTGGTAAGTGACTGGTAACAGAGGTATATTTGGTAAGTGACAGGTAGCAGAGGTATATTTGGTAAGTGACAGGTAACAGAGGTATATTTGGTAAGTGACAGGTAACAGAGGAACTGTATGTTTGGTAAGTGACAGGTAACAGAGGTATATTTGGTAAGTGACAGGTAGCAGAGATATATTTGGTAAGTGACAGGTAGCAGAGGTATATTTGGTAAGTGACAGGTAGCAGAGGTATATTTGGTAAGTGACAGGTAGCAGAGATATATTTGGTAAGTGACAGGTAGCAGAGGTATATTTGGTAAGTGACAGGTAGCAGAGGTATATTTGGTAAGTGACAGGTAACAGAGGTATATTTGGTAAATGACAGGTAGCAAAGGTATATTTGGTAAGTACCAGGTAACAGAGGTATATTTGGTAAGTGACAGGTAACAGAGGTCTAGTTGGTAAGTGACAGGTAGCAGAGGTATATTTGGTAAGTGACAGGTAATAGAGGTATATTTGGTAAGTGACAGGTAGCAGAGGTATATTTGGTAAATGACAGGTAATAGAGGTATATTTGGTAAGTACCAGGTAACAGAGGTATATTTGGTAAGTGACAGGTAACAGAGGTCTAGTTGGTAAGTGACAGGTAATATAGGTATATTTGGTAAGTGACAGGTAGCAGAGGTATATTTGGTAAATGACAGGTAATAGAGGTATATTTGGTAAATGACAAGTAACAAAGGTATATTTGGTAAGTACCAGAGGTATATTTGGTAAGTGACAGGTAACAGAGGTCTAGTTGGTAAGTGACAGGTAATAGAGGTATATTTGGTAAGTGACAGGTAGCAGAGGTATATTTGGTAAATGACAGGTAATAGAGGTATATTTGTTAAATGACAGGTAGCAAAGGTATATTTGGTAAGTGACAGGTAGCAAAGGTATATTTGGTAAGTACCAGGTAACAGAGGTATATTTGGTAAGTGACAGGTAGCAGAGGTATATTTGGTAAGTGACAGGTAATAGAGGTATATTTGGTAAGTGACAGGTAATAGAGGTATATTTGGTAAGTGACAGGTAATAGAGGTATATTTGGTAAGTGACAGGTAGCAGAGGTATATTTGGTAAATGACAAGTAGCAGAGGTCTATTTGGTAAGTGACAGATAACAGAGGTCTATTTGGTAAGTGACAGGTAGCAGAGGTCTATTTGGTAAGTGACAGGTAACAGAGGTCTGTTTGGTAAGTGACAGGTAATAGAGGTATGTTTGGTAAGTGACATTTAATAGAGGTATATTTGGTAAGTGACAGGTAGCAGACGTATATTTGGTAAATGACAGGTAGCAGAGGTATATTTGGTAAGTGACAGGTAGCAGAGGTATATTTGGTAAGTGACAGGTAGCAGAGGTATATTTGGTAAGTGACAGGTAACAGAGGTCTATTTGGTAAGTGACAGGTAACAGAGGTCTATTTGGTAAGTGACAGGTAATAGAGGTATATTTGGTAAGTGACAGGTAGCAGAGGTATATTTGGTAAGTGACAGGTAGCAGAGGTATATTTGGTAAGAGACAGGTAACAGAGGTATATTTGGTAAGTGACAGGTAAGAGAGGTATATTTGGTAAGTGACAGGTAGCAGAGGTCTATTTGGTAAGTGACAGGTAATAGAGGTATATTTGGTAAGAGACAGGTAGCAGAGGTCTATTTGGTAAGTGACAGGTAGCAGAGGTCTATTTGGTAAGTGACAGGTAACAGAGGTATATTTGGTAAGTGACAGGTAGCAGAGGTATATTTGGTAAGTGACAGGTAACAGAGGTATATTTGGTAAGTGACAGGTAACAGAGGTCTAGTTGGTAAGTGACAGGTAATAGAGGTATATTTGGTAAGTGACAGGTAGCAGAGGTATATTTGGTAAGTGACAGGTAGCAGAGGTATATTTGGTAAATGACAGGTAATAGAGGTATTTTTGGTAAATGACAGGTAGCAAACTTATATTTGGTAAGTACCAGGTAACAGAGGTATATTTGGTAAGTGACAGGTAACAGAGGTCTAGTTGGTAAGTGACAGGTAATAGAGGTATATTTGGTAAGTGACAGGTAGCAGAGGTATATTTGGTAAATGACAGGTAACAGAGGTATATTTGGTAAGGGACAGGAAACAGAGGTCTAGTTGGTAAGTGACAGGTAATACAGGTATATTTGGTAAGTGACAGGTAGCAGAGGTATATTTGGTAAATGACAGGTAATAGAGGTCTATTTGGTAAGTGACAGGTAATAGAGGTATATTTGGTAAGTGACAGGTAATAGAGGTAAATTTGGTAAGTGACAGGTAGCAGAGGTATATTTGGTAAATGACAGGTAGCAGAGGTATATTTGGTAAGTGACAGGTAGCAGAGGTATATTTGGTAAGTGACAGGTAACAGAGGTACTGTATGTTTGGTAAGTGACAGGTAGCAGAGGTATATTTGGTAAGTGACAGGTAGCAGAGGTATATTTGGTAAATGACAGGTAGCAAAGGTATATTTGGTAAGTACCAGGTAACAGAGGTATATTTGGTAAGTGACAGGTAATAGAGGTATATTTGGTAAGTGACAGGTAACAGAGGTATATTTGGTAAATGACAGGTAATAGAGGTATATTTGGTAAGTGACAGGTAGCAGAGGTCTATTTGGTAAGTGACAGGTAGCAGAGGTCTATTTGGTAAGTGACTGGTAACAGAGGTATATTTGGTAAGTGACAGGTAGCAGAGGTATATTTGGTAAGTGACAGGTAACAGAGGTATATTTGGTAAGTGACAGGTAACAGAGGAACTGTATGTTTGGTAAGTGACAGGTAACAGAGGTATATTTGGTAAGTGACAGGTAGCAGAGATATATTTGGTAAGTGACAGGTAGCAGAGGTATATTTGGTAAGTGACAGGTAGCAGAGGTATATTTGGTAAGTGACAGGTAGCAGAGATATATTTGGTAAGTGACAGGTAGCAGAGGTATATTTGGTAAGTGACAGGTAGCAGAGGTATATTTGGTAAGTGACAGGTAACAGAGGTATATTTGGTAAATGACAGGTAGCAAAGGTATATTTGGTAAGTACCAGGTAACAGAGGTATATTTGGTAAGTGACAGGTAACAGAGGTCTAGTTGGTAAGTGACAGGTAGCAGAGGTATATTTGGTAAGTGACAGGTAATAGAGGTATATTTGGTAAGTGACAGGTAGCAGAGGTATATTTGGTAAATGACAGGTAATAGAGGTATATTTGGTAAGTACCAGGTAACAGAGGTATATTTGGTAAGTGACAGGTAACAGAGGTCTAGTTGGTAAGTGACAGGTAATATAGGTATATTTGGTAAGTGACAGGTAGCAGAGGTATATTTGGTAAATGACAGGTAATAGAGGTATATTTGGTAAATGACAAGTAACAAAGGTATATTTGGTAAGTACCAGAGGTATATTTGGTAAGTGACAGGTAACAGAGGTCTAGTTGGTAAGTGACAGGTAATAGAGGTATATTTGGTAAGTGACAGGTAGCAGAGGTATATTTGGTAAATGACAGGTAATAGAGGTATATTTGTTAAATGACAGGTAGCAAAGGTATATTTGGTAAGTGACAGGTAGCAAAGGTATATTTGGTAAGTACCAGGTAACAGAGGTATATTTGGTAAGTGACAGGTAGCAGAGGTATATTTGGTAAGTGACAGGTAATAGAGGTATATTTGGTAAGTGACAGGTAACAGAGGTATATTTGGTAAGTGACAGGTAATAGAGGTATATTTGGTAAGTGACAGGTAGCAGAGGTATATTTGGTAAGTGACAGGTAGCAGAGGTATATTTGGTAAATGACAAGTAGCAGAGGTCTATTTGGTAAGTGACAGATAACAGAGGTCTATTTGGTAAGTGACAGGTAGCAGAGGTCTATTTGGTAAGTGACAGGTAACAGAGGTCTGTTTGGTAAGTGACAGGTAATAGAGGTATGTTTGGTAAGTGACATTTAATAGAGGTATATTTGGTAAGTGACAGGTAGCAGACGTATATTTGGTAAATGACAGGTAGCAGAGGTATATTTGGTAAGTGACAGGTAGCAGAGGTATATTTGGTAAGTGACAGGTAGCAGAGGTATATTTGGTAAGTGACAGGTAACAGAGGTCTATTTGGTAAGTGACAGGTAACAGAGGTCTATTTGGTAAGTGACAGGTAATAGAGGTATATTTGGTAAGTGACAGGTAGCAGAGGTATATTTGGTAAGTGACAGGTAGCAGAGGTATATTTGGTAAGAGACAGGTAACAGAGGTATATTTGGTAAGTGACAGGTAAGAGAGGTATATTTGGTAAGTGACAGGTAGCAGAGGTCTATTTGGTAAGTGACAGGTAATAGAGGTATATTTGGTAAGAGACAGGTAGCAGAGGTCTATTTGGTAAGTGACAGGTAGCAGAGGTCTATTTGGTAAGTGACAGGTAACAGAGGTATATTTGGTAAGTGACAGGTAGCAGAGGTATATTTGGTAAGTGACAGGTAACAGAGGTATATTTGGTAAGTGACAGGTAACAGAGGTCTAGTTGGTAAGTGACAGGTAATAGAGGTATATTTGGTAAGTGACAGGTAGCAGAGGTATATTTGGTAAGTGACAGGTAGCAGAGGTATATTTGGTAAATGACAGGTAATAGAGGTATTTTTGGTAAATGACAGGTAGCAAACTTATATTTGGTAAGTACCAGGTAACAGAGGTATATTTGGTAAGTGACAGGTAACAGAGGTCTAGTTGGTAAGTGACAGGTAATAGAGGTATATTTGGTAAGTGACAGGTAGCAGAGGTATATTTGGTAAATGACAGGTAACAGAGGTATATTTGGTAAGGGACAGGAAACAGAGGTCTAGTTGGTAAGTGACAGGTAATACAGGTATATTTGGTAAGTGACAGGTAGCAGAGGTATATTTGGTAAATGACAGGTAATAGAGGTATATTTGGTAAATGACAGGTAGCAAAGGTATATTTGGTAAGTACCAGGTAACAGAGGTATATTTGGTAAGTGACAGGTAGCAAAGGTATATTTGGTAATTACTAGGTAACAGAGGTATATTTGGTAAATGACAGGTAATAGAGGTATATTTGGTAAGTGACAGGTAGCAGAGGTCTATTTGGTAAGTGACAGGTAGCAGAGGTCTATTTGGTAAGTGATAGGTAGCAGAGGTATATTTGGTAAGTGACAGGTAACAGAGGTATATTTGGTAAGTGACAGGTAACAGAGGTACTGTATGTTTGGTAAGTGACAGGTAACAGAGGTATATTTGGTAAGTGACAGGTAGCAGAGATATATTTGGTAAGTGACAGGTAGCAGAGGTATATTTGGTAAGTGACAGGTAGCAGAGGTATATTTGGTAAGTGACAGGTAGCAGAGATATATTTGGTAAGTGACAGGTAACAGAGGTATATTTGGTAAATGACAGGTAGCAAAGGTATATTTGGTAAGTACCAGGTAACAGAGGTATATTTGGTAAGTGACAGGTAACAGAGGTCTAGTTGGTAAGTGACAGGTAATAGAGGTATATTTGGTAAGTGACAGGTAGCAGAGGTATATTTGGTAAATGACAGGTAATAGAGGTATATTTGGTAAGTACCAGGTAACAGAGGTATATTTGGTAAGTGACAGGTAACAGAGGTCTAGTTGGTAAGTGACAGGTAATATAGGTATATTTGGTAAGTGACAGGTAGCAGAGGTATATTTGGTAAATGACAGGTAATAGAGGTATATTTGGTAAATGACAAGTAACAAAGGTATATTTGGTAAGTACCAGAGGTATATTTGGTAAGTGACAGGTAAAAAGAGGTCTAGTTGGTAAGTGACAGGTAATAGAGGTATATTTGGTAAGTGACAGGTAGCAGAGGTATATTTGGTAAATGACAGGTAATAGAGGTATATTTGTTAAATGACAGGTAGCAAAGGTATATTTGGTAAGTGACAGGTAGCAAAGGTATATTTGGTAAGTACCAGGTAACAGAGGTATATTTGGTAAGTGACAGGTAGCAGAGGTATATTTGGTAAGTGACAGGTAATAGAGGTATATTTGGTAAGTGACAGGTAATAGAGGTATATTTGGTAAGTGACAGGTAATAGAGGTATATTTGGTAAGTGACAGGTAGCAGAGGTATATTTGGTAAGTGACAGGTAGCAGAGGTATATTTGGTAAATGACAAGTAGCAGAGGTCTATTTGGTAAGTGACAGGTAACAGAGGTCTATTTGGTAAGTGACAGGTAGCAGAGGTCTATTTGGTAAGTGACAGGTAACAGAGGTCTATTTGGTAAGTGACAGGTAATAGAGGTATGTTTGGTAAGTGACATTTAATAGAGGTATATTTGGTAAGTGACAGGTAGCAGAGGTATATTTGGTAAATGACAGGTAGCAGAGGTATATTTGGTAAGTGACAGGTAGCAGAGGTATATTTGGTAAGTGACAGGTAGCAGAGGTATATTTGGTAAGTGACAGGTAACAGAGGTCTATTTGGTAAGTGACAGGTAACAGAGGTTTATTTGGTAAGTGACAGGTAATAGAGGTATATTTGGTAAGTGACAGGTAGCAGAGGTATATTTGGTAAGTGACAGGTAGCAGAGGTATATTTGGTAAGAGACAGGTAACAGAGGTATATTTGGTAAGTGACAGGTAACAGAGGTCTATTTGGTAAGTGACAGGTAGCAGAGGTCTATTTGGTAAGTGACAGGTAATAGAGGTCTATTTGGTAAGTGACAGGTAGCAGAGGTCTATTTGGTAAGTGACAGGTAGCAGAGGTCTATTTGGTAAGTGACAGGTAACAGAGGTATATTTGGTAAGTGACAGGTAACAGAGGTATATTTGGTAAGTGACAGGTAACAGAGGTATATTTGGTAAGTGACAGGTAGCAGAGGTATATTTGGTAAGTGACAGGTAACAGAGGTATATTTGGTAAGTGACAGGTAACAGAGGTCTAGTTGGTAAGTGACAGGTAATAGAGGTATATTTGGTAAGTGACAGGTAGCAGAGGTATATTTGGTAAGTGACAGGTAGCAGAGGTATATTTGGTAAATGACAGGTAATAGAGGTATATTTGGTAAATGACAGGTAGCAAACTTATATTTGGTAAGTACCAGGTAACAGAGGTATATTTGGTAAGTGACAGGTAGCAGAGGTCTAGTTGGTAAGTGACAGGTAGCAGAGATATATTTGGTAAGTGACAGGTAGCAGAGGTCTAGTTGGTAAGTGACAGGTAGCAGGGGTATATTTGGTAAGTGACAGGTAGCAGAGGTATATTTGTTAAGTGACAGGTAATAGAGGTATATTTGGTTAAGTGAAAGGTAGTAGAGGTATATTTGGTAAGTGACAGGTAATAGAGGTATATTTGGTAAGTGACAGGTAATAGAGGTATATTTGGAAAGTGACAGGTAACAGAGGTTTATTTGGTAAGTGACAGGTATTAGAGGTATATTTGGTAAGTGACAGGTAGCAGAGGTATATTTGGTAAATGACAGGTAGCAGAGGTATATTTGGTAAGTGACAGGTAGCAGAGGTATGTTTGGTAAGTGACAGGTAGCAGAGGTATATTTGGTAAGTGACAGGTAGCAGAGGTATATTTGGTAAATGACAGGTAGCAAAGGTATATTTGGTAAGTACCAGGTAACAGAGGTATATTTGGTAAGTGAAAGGTAGCAGAGGTATATTTGGTAAGTACCAGGTAACAGAGGTATATTTGGTAAGTGACAGGTAGCAGAGGTATATTTGGTAAGTGACAGGTAGCAGAGGTCTATTTGGTAAGTGACAGGTAACAGAGGTCTATTTGGTAAGTGACAGGTAACAGAGGTCTATTTGGTAAGTGACAGGTAACAGAGGTCTATTTGGTAAGTGAAAGGTAGCAGAGGTATATTTGGTAAGTACCAGGTAACAGAGGTATATTTGGTAAGTGACAGGTAGCAGAGGTATATTTGGTAAGTGACAGGTAGCAGAGGTATATTTGGTAAGTGACAGGTAACAGAGGTCTATTTGGTAAGTGACAGGTAGAAGAGGTCTACTTGGTAAGTGACAGGTAACAGAGGTCTATTTGGTAAGTGACAGGTAATAGAGGTATATTTGGTAAGTGACAGGTAATAGAGGTAAATTTGGTAAGAGACAGGTAGCAGAGGTATATTTGGTAAATGACAGGTAGCAGAGGTATATTTGGTAAGTGACAGGTAGCAGAGGTATATTTGGTAAGTACCAGGTAACAGAGGTATATTTGGTAAGTGACAGGTAACAGAGGTCTAGTTGGTAAGTGACAGGTAATATAGGTATATTTGGTAAGTGACAGGTAGCAGAGGTATATTTGGTAAATGACAGGTAATAGAGGTATATTTGGTAAATGACAAGTAACAAAGGTATATTTGGTAAGTACCAGAGGTATATTTGGTAAATGACAGGTAGCAGAGGTATATTTGGTAAGTGACAGGTAGCAGAGGTATATTTGGTAAGTGACAGGTAGCAGAGGTATATTTGGTAAGTGACAGGTAACAGAGGTCTATTTGGTAAGTGACAGGTAACAGAGGTTTATTTGGTAAGTGACAGGTAATAGAGGTATATTTGGTAAGTGACAGGTAGCAGAGGTATATTTGGTAAGTGACAGGTAGCAGAGGTATATTTGGTAAGAGACAGGTAACAGAGGTATATTTGGTAAGTGACAGGTAACAGAGGTATATTTGGTAAGTGACAGGTAGCAGAGGTCTATTTGGTAAGTGACAGGTAATAGAGGTATATTTGGTAAGAGACAGGTAGCAGAGGTCTATTTGGTAAGTGACAGGTAATAGAGGTATATTTGGTAAGTGACAGGTAATAGAGGTAAATTTGGTAAGAGACAGGTAGCAGAGGTATATTTGGTAAATGACAGGTAGCAGAGGTATATTTGGTAAGTGACAGGTAGCAGAGGTATATTTGGTAAGTAACAGGTAACAGAGGTACTCTATGTTTGGTAAGTGACAGGTAGCAGAGGTATATTTGGTAAGTACCAGGTAACAGAGGTATATTTGGTAAGTGACAGGTAACAGAGGTCTAGTTGGTAAGTGACAGGTAATATAGGTATATTTGGTAAGTGACAGGTAGCAGAGGTATATTTGGTAAATGACAGGTAATAGAGGTATATTTGGTAAATGACAAGTAACAAAGGTATATTTGGTAAGTACCAGAGGTATATTTGGTAAGTGACAGGTAAAAAGAGGTCTAGTTGGTAAGTGACAGGTAATAGAGGTATATTTGGTAAGTGACAGGTAGCAGAGGTATATTTGGTAAATGACAGGTAGCAGAGGTATATTTGGTAAGTGACAGGTAGCAGAGGTATATTTGGTAAGTGACAGGTAGCAGAGGTATATTTGGTAAGTGACAGGTAACAGAGGTCTATTTGGTAAGTGACAGGTAACAGAGGTTTATTTGGTAAGTGACAGGTAATAGAGGTATATTTGGTAAGTGACAGGTAGCAGAGGTATATTTGGTAAGTGACAGGTAATAGAGGTATATTTGGTAAGTGACAGGTAATAGAGGTATATTTGGTAAGTGACAGGTAGCAGAGGTATATTTGGTAAGTGACAGGTAGCAGAGGTATATTTGGTAAATGACAAGTAGCAGAGGTCTATTTGGTAAGTGACAGGTAACAGAAGTCTATTTGGTAAGTGACAGGTAGCAGAGGTCTATTTGGTAAGTGACAGGTAACAGAGGTCTATTTGGTAAGTGACAGGTAATAGAGGTATGTTTGGTAAGTGACATTTAATAGAGGTATATTTGGTAAGTGACAGGTAGCAGAGGTATATTTGGTAAATGACAGGTAGCAGAGGTATATTTGGTAAGTGACAGGTAGCAGAGGTATATTTGGTAAGTGACAGGTAGCAGAGGTATATTTGGTAAGTGACAGGTAACAGAGGTCTATTTGGTAAGTGACAGGTAACAGAGGTTTATTTGGTAAGTGACAGGTAATAGAGGTATATTTGGTAAGTGACAGGTAGCAGAGGTATATTTGGTAAGTGACAGGTAGCAGAGGTATATTTGGTAAGAGACAGGTAACAGAGGTATATTTGGTAAGTGACAGGTAACAGAGGTATATTTGGTAAGTGACAGGTAGCAGAGGTCTATTTGGTAAGTGACAGGTAATAGAGGTATATTTGGTAAGAGACAGGTAGCAGAGGTCTATTTGGTAAGTGACAGGTAGCAGAGGTCTATTTGGTAAGTGACAGGTAACAGAGGTATATTTGGTAAGTGACAGGTAACAGAGGTATATTTGGTAAGTGACAGGTAACAGAGGTATATTTGGTAAGTGACAGGTAGCAGAGGTATATTTGGTAAGTGACAGGTAACAGAGGTATATTTGGTAAGTGACAGGTAACCGAGGTCTAGTTGGTAAGTGACAGGTAATAGAGGTATATTTGGTAAGTGACAGGTAGCAGAGGTATATTTGGTAAGTGACAGGTAGCAGAGGTATATTTGGTAAATGACAGGTAATAGAGGTATATTTGGTAAATGACAGGTAGCAAACTTATATTTGGTAAGTACCAGGTAACAGAGGTATATTTGGTAAGTGACAGGTAGCAGAGGTCTAGTTGGTAAGTGACAGGTAGCAGAGGTATATTTGGTAAGTGACAGGTAGCAGAGGTATATTTGGTAAGTGACAGGTAGCAGAGGTCTAGTTGGTAAGTGACAGGTAGCAGAGGTATATTTGGTAAGTGACAGGTAGCAGAGGTATATTTGTTAAGTGACAGGTAATAGAGGTATATTTGGTTAAGTGAAAGGTAGCAGAGGTATATTTGGTAAGTGACAGGTAATAGAGGTATATTTGGTAAGTGACAGGTAATAGAGGTATATTTGGAAAGTGACAGGTAACAGAGGTTTATTTGGTAAGTGACAGGTATTAGAGGTATATTTGGTAAGTGACAGGTAGCAGAGGTATATTTGGTAAATGACAGGTAGCAGAGGTATATTTGGTAAGTGACAGGTAGCAGAGGTATATTTGGTAAGTGACAGGTAGCAGAGGTATATTTGGTAAGTGACAGGTAACAGAGGTCTATTTGGTAAGTGACAGGTAACAGAGGTTTATTTGGTAAGTGACAGGTAATAGAGGTATATTTGGTAAGTGACAGGTAGCAGAGGTATATTTGGTAAGTGACAGGTAGCAGAGGTATATTTGGTAAGAGACAGGTAACAGAGGTATATTTGGTAAGTGACAGGTAACAGAGGTATATTTGGTAAGTGACAGGTAGCAGAGGTCTATTTGGTAAGTGACAGGTAATAGAGGTCTATTTGGTAAGAGACAGGTAGCAGAGGTCTATTTGGTAAGTGACAGGTAGCAGAGGTCTATTTGGTAAGTGACAGGTAACAGAGGTATATTTGGTAAGTGACAGGTAACAGAGGTATATTTGGTAAGTGACAGGTAACAGAGGTATATTTGGTAAGTGACAGGTAGCAGAGGTATATTTGGTAAGTGACAGGTAACAGAGGTATATTTGGTAAGTGACAGGTAACAGAGGTCTAGTTGGTAAGTGACAGGTAATAGAGGTATATTTGGTAAGTGACAGGTAGCAGAGGTATATTTGGTAAGTGACAGGTAGCAGAGGTATATTTGGTAAATGACAGGTAATAGAGGTATATTTGGTAAATGACAGGTAGCAAACTTATATTTGGTAAGTACCAGGTAACAGAGGTATATTTGGTAAGTGACAGGTAGCAGAGGTCTAGTTGGTAAGTGACAGGTAGCAGAGGTCTAGTTGGTAAGTGACAGGTAGCAGAGGTATATTTGGTAAGTGACAAGTAGCAGAGGTATATTTGTTAAGTGACAGGTAATAGAGGTATATTTGGTTAAGTGAAAGGTAGCAGAGGTCTATTTGGTAAGTGACAGGTAACAGAGGTCTATTTGGTAAGTGACAGGTAGCAGAGGTCTACTTGGTAAGTGACAGGTAATAGAGGTATATTTGGTAAGTGACAGGTAATAGAGGTAAATTTGGTAAGTGACAGGTAGCAGAGGTATATTTGGTAAATGACAGGTAGCAGAGGTATATTTGGTAAGTGACAGGTAGCAGAGGTATATTTGGTAAGTGACAGGTAACAGAGGTACTGTATGTTTGGTAAGTGACAGGTAGCAGAGGTATATTTGGTAAGTGACAGGTAGCAGAGGTATATTTGGTAAATGACAGGTAGCAAAGGTATATTTGGTAAGTACCAGGTAACAGAGGTATATTTGCTAAGTGACAGGTAACAGAGGTATATTTGGTAAGTGACAGGTAACAGAGGTATATTTGGTAAATGACAGGTAGCATAGGTCTATTTGGTAAGTGATAGGTAACAGAGGAATATTTGGTAAGTGACAGGTAACAGAGGTATATTTGGTAAGTGACAGGTAGCAGAGGTATATTTGGTAAGTGACAGGTAGCAGAGGTATATTTGGTAAGTGACAGGTAGCAGAGGTATATTTGGTAAGTGACAGGTAGCAGAGGTCTATTTGGTAAGTGACAGGTAGCAGAGGTATATTTGGTAAGTGACAGGTAGCAGAGGTATATTTGGTAAATGACAGGTAGCAGAGGTATATTTGGTAAGTGACAGGTAGCAGAGGTCTGTTTGGTAAGTGACAGGTAGCAGAGGTATATTTGGTAAATGACAGGTAGCAAAGGTATATTTGGTAAGTACCAGGTAACAGAGGTATATTTGGTAAGTGACAGGTAATAGAGGTATATTTGGTAAGTACCAGGTAACAGAGGTATATTTGGTAAGTGACAGGTAGCAGAGGTCTATTTGGTAAGTGACAGGTAGCAGAGGTCTATTTGGTAAGTGACAGGTAGCAGAGGTCTATTTGGTAAGTGACAGGTAACAGAGGTCTATTTGGTAAGTGACAGGTAACAGAGGTCTATTTGGTAAGTGACAGGTAATAGAGGTCTATTTGGTAAGTGACAGGTAGCAGAGGTATATTTGGTAAGTGACAGGTAGCAGAGGTATATTTGGTAAGTGACAGGTAACAGAGGTATATTTGGTAAGTGACAGGTAACAGAGGTATATTTGGTAAGTGACAGGTAGCAGAGGTCTATTTGGTAAGTGACAGGTAATAGAGGTATATTTGGTAAGAGACAGGTAGCAGAGGTCTATTTGGTAAGTGACAGGTAGCAGAGGTCTATTTGGTAAGTGACAGGTAACAGAGGTATATTTGGTAAGTGACAGGTAACAGAGGTATATTTGGTAAGTGACAGGTAACAGAGGTCTATTTGGTAAGTGACAGGTAGCAGAGGTATATTTGGTAAGTGACAGGTAACAGAGGTATATTTGGTAAGTGACAGGTAACAGAGGTCTAGTTGGTAAGTGACAGGTAATAGAGGTATATTTGGTAAGTGACAGGTAGCAGAGGTATATTTGGTAAGTGACAGGTAGCAGAGGTATATTTGGTAAATGACAGGTAATAGAGGTATATTTGGTAAATGACAGGTAGCAAACTTATATTTGGTAAGTACCAGGTAACAGAGGTATATTTGGTAAATGACAGGTAGCAAACTTATATTTGGTAAGTACCAGGTAACAGAGGTATATTTGGTAAGTGACAGGTAGCAGAGGTCTAGTTGGTAAGTGACAGGTAGCAGAGGTATATTTGGTAAGTGACAGGTAGCAGAGGTATATTTGGTAAGTGACAGGTAGCAGAGGTCTAGTTGGTAAGTGACAGGTAGCAGAGGTATATTTGGTAAGTGACAGGTAGCAGAGGTATATTTGTTAAGTGACAGGTAATAGAGGTATATTTGGTTAAGTGAAAGGTAGCAGAGGTATATTTGGTAAGTGACAGGTAATAGAGGTATATTTGGTAAGTGACAGGTAATAGAGGTATATTTGGAAAGTGACAGGTAACAGAGGTTTATTTGGTAAGTGACAGGTATTAGAGGTATATTTGGTAAGTGACAGGTAGCAGAGGTATATTTGGTAAATGACAGGTAGCAGAGGTATATTTGGTAAGTGACAGGTAGCAGAGGTATGTTTGGTAAGTGACAGGTAGCAGAGGTATATTTGGTAAGTGACAGGTAGCAGAGGTATATTTGGTAAATGACAGGTAGCAAAGGTATATTTGGTAAGTACCAGGTAACAGAGGTATATTTGGTAAGTGAAAGGTAGCAGAGGTATATTTGGTAAGTACCAGGTAACAGAGGTATATTTGGTAAGTGACAGGTAGCAGAGGTATATTTGGTAAGTGACAGGAAGCAGAGGTCTATTTGGTAAGTGACAGGTAACAGAGGTCTATTTGGTAAGTGACAGGTAACAGAGGTCTATTTGGTAAGTGACAGGTAACAGAGGTCTATTTGGTAAGTGAAAGGTAGCAGAGGTATATTTGGTAAGTACCAGGTAACAGAGGTAAATTTGGTAAGTGACAGGTAGCAGAGGTATATTTGGTAAGTGACAGGTAGCAGAGGTCTATTTGGTAAGTGACAGGTAACAGAGGTCTATTTGGTAAGTGACAGGTAGCAGAGGTCTACTTGGTAAGTGACAGGTAACAGAGGTCTATTTGGTAAGTGACAGGTAATAGAGGTATATTTGGTAAGTGACAGGTAATAGAGGTAAATTTGGTAAGTGACAGGTAGCAGAGGTATATTTGGTAAATGACAGGTAGCAGAGGTATATTTGGTAAGTGACAGGTAGCAGAGGTATATTTGGTAAGTGACAGGTAACAGAGGTACTGTATGTTTGGTAAGTGACAGGTAGCAGAGGTATATTTGGTAAGTGACAGGTAGCAGAGGTATATTTGGTAAATGACAGGTAGCAAAGGTATATTTGGTAAGTACCAGGTAACAGAGGTATATTTGCTAAGTGACAGGTAACAGAGGTATATTTGGTAAGTGACAGGTAACAGAGGTATATTTGGTAAATGACAGGTAGCATAGGTCTATTTGGTAAGTGATAGGTAACAGAGGAATATTTGGTAAGTGACAGGTAACAGAGGTATATTTGGTAAGTGACAGGTAGCAGAGGTATATTTGGTAAGTGACAGGTAGCAGAGGTATATTTGGTAAGTGACAGGTAGCAGAGGTATATTTGGTAAGTGACAGGTAGCAGAGGTCTATTTGGTAAGTGACAGGTAGCAGAGGTATATTTGGTAAGTGACAGGTAGCAGAGGTATATTTGGTAAATGACAGGTAGCAGAGGTATATTTGGTAAGTGACAGGTAGCAGAGGTCTATTTGGTAAGTGACAGGTAGCAGAGGTATATTTGGTAAATGACAGGTAGCAAAGGTATATTTGGTAAGTACCAGGTAACAGAGGTATATTTGGTAAGTGACAGGTAATAGAGGTATATTTGGTAAGTACCAGGTAACAGAGGTATATTTGGTAAGTGACAGGTAGCAGAGGTCTATTTGGTAAGTGACAGGTAGCAGAGGTCTATTTGGTAAGTGACAGGTAGCAGAGGTCTATTTGGTAAGTGACAGGTAACAGAGGTCTATTTGGTAAGTGACAGGTAACAGAGGTCTATTTGGTAAGTGACAGGTAATAGAGGTCTATTTGGTAAGTGACAGGTAGCAGAGGTATATTTGGTAAGTGACAGGTAGCAGAGGTATATTTGGTAAGTGACAGGTAACAGAGGTATATTTGGTAAGTGACAGGTAACAGAGGTATATTTGGTAAGTGACAGGTAGCAGAGGTCTATTTGGTAAGTGACAGGTAATAGAGGTATATTTGGTAAGAGACAGGTAGCAGAGGTCTATTTGGTAAGTGACAGGTAGCAGAGGTCTATTTGGTAAGTGACAGGTAACAGAGGTATATTTGGTAAGTGACAGGTAACAGAGGTATATTTGGTAAGTGACAGGTAACAGAGGTCTATTTGGTAAGTGACAGGTAGCAGAGGTATATTTGGTAAGTGACAGGTAACAGAGGTATATTTGGTAAGTGACAGGTAACAGAGGTCTAGTTGGTAAGTGACAGGTAATAGAGGTATATTTGGTAAGTGACAGGTAGCAGAGGTATATTTGGTAAGTGACAGGTAGCAGAGGTATATTTGGTAAATGACAGGTAATAGAGGTATATTTGGTAAATGACAGGTAGCAAACTTATATTTGGTAAGTACCAGGTAACAGAGGTATATTTGGTAAGTGACAGGTAACAGAGGTCTAGTTGGTAAGTGACAGGTAATAGAGGTATATTTGGTAAGTGACAGGTAGCAGAGGTATATTTGGTAAATGACAGGTAACAGAGGTATATTTGGTAAGGGACAGGAAACAGAGGTCTAGTTGGTAAGTGACAGGTAATACAGGTATATTTGGTAAGTGACAGGTAGCAGAGGTATATTTGTTAAGTGACAGGTAATAGAGGTATATTTGGTTAAGTGAAAGGTAGCAGAGGTATATTTGGTAAGTGACAGGTAACAGAGGTATATTTGGTAAATGACAGGTAGCAGAGGTATATTTGGTAAGTGACAGGTAGCAGAGGTATGTTTGGTAAGTGACAGGTAGCAGAGGTATATTTGGTAAGTGACAGGTAACAGAGGTCTATTTGGTAAGTGACAGGTAGCAGAGGTCTACTTGGTAAGTGACAGGTAACAGAGGTCTATTTGGTAAGTGACAGGTAATAGAGGTATATTTGGTAAGTGACAGGTAATAGAGGTAAATTTGGTTAGTGACAGGTAGCAGAGGTATATTTGGTAAATGACAGGTAGCAGAGGTATATTTGGTAAGTGACAGGTAGCAGAGGTATATTTGGTAAGTGACAGGTAACAGAGGTATATTTGGTAAGTACCAGGTAACAAAGGTATATTTGGTAAGTGACAGGTAACAGAGGTATATTTGGTAAGGGACAGGAAACAGAGGTCTAGTTGGTAAGTGACAGGTAATACAGGTATATTTGGTAAGTGACAGGTAGCAGAGGTATATTTGGTAAATGACAGGTAATAGAGGTATATTTGGTAAATGACAGGTAGCAAAGGTATATTTGGTAAGTACCAGGTAACAGAGGTATATTTGGTAAGTGACAGGTAGCAAAGGTATATTTGGTAATTACCAGGTAACAGAGCTATATTTGGTAAGTGACAGGTAATAGAGGTATATTTGGTAAGTACCAGGTAACAGAGGTATATTTGGTAAGTGACAGGTAGCAGAGGTATATTTGGTAAGTGACAGGTAGCCGAGGTATATTTGGTAAGTGACAGGTAATAGAGGTATATTTGGTAAGTGACAGGTAACAGAGGTATATTTGGTAAGTGACAGGTAGCAGAGGTATATTTGGTAAGTGACAGGTAGCAGAGGTATATTTGGTAAGTGACAGGTAGCAGAGGTATATTTGGTAAATGACAGGTAGCAGAGGTATATTTGGTAAGTGACAGGTAGCAGAGGTATATTTGGTAAGTGACAGGTAATAGAGGTACATTTGGTAAGTGACAGGTAACAGAGGTATATTTGGTAAGTGACAGGTAGCAGAGGTCTAATTGGTAAGTGACAGGTAGCAGAGGTCTAGTTGGTAAGTGACAGGTAGCAGAGGTATATTTGGTAAGTGACAGGTAGCAGAGGTATATTTGGTAAGTGACAGGTAGCAGAGGTCTAGTTGGTAAGTGACAGGTAGCAGAGGTATATTTGGTAAGTGACAGGTAGCAGAGGTATATTTGTTAAGTGACAGGTAATAGAGGTATATTTGGTTAAGTGAAAGGTAGCAGAGGTATATTTGGTAAGTGACAGGTAATAGAGGAATATTTGGTAAGTGACAGGTAATAGAGGTATATTTGGAAAGTGACAGGTAACAGAGGTTTATTTGGTAAGTGACAGGTATTAGAGGTATATTTGGTAAGTGACAGGTAGCAGAGGTATATTTGGTAAATGACAGGTAGCAGAGGTATATTTGGTAAGTGACAGGTAGCAGAGGTATGTTTGGTAAGTGACAGGTAGCAAAGGTATATTTGGTAAGTACCAGGTAACAGAGGTATATTTGGTAAGTGAAAGGTAGCAGAGGTATATTTGGTAAGTACCAGGTAACAGAGGTATATTTGGTAAGTGACAGGTAGCAGAGGTATATTTGGTAAGTGACAGGTAGCAGAGGTCTATTTGGTAAGTGACAGGTAACAGAGGTCTATTTGGTAAGTGACAGGTAGCAGAGGTCTACTTGGTAGGTGACAGGTAACAGAGGTCTACTTGGTAAGTGACAGGTAACAGAGGTCTATTTGGTAAGTGACAGGTAATAGAGGTATATTTGGTAAGTGACAGGTAATAGAGGTAAATTTGGTAAGTGACAGGTAGCAGAGGTATATTTGGTAAATGACAGGTAGCAGAGGTATATTTGGTAAGTGACAGGTAGCAGAGGTATATTTGGTAAGTGACAGGTAACAGAGGTACTGTATGTTTGGTAAGTGACAGGTAGCAGAGGTATATTTGGTAAGTACCAGGTAACAGAGGTATATTTGGTAAGTGACAGGTAATAGAGGTATATTTGGTAAGTGACAGGTAACAGAGGTATATTTGGTAAATGACAGGTAATAGAGGTATATTTGGTAAGTGACAGGTAGCAGAGGTCTATTTGGTAAGTGACAGGAAGCAGAGGTCTATTTGGTAAGTGACTGGTAACAGAGGTATATTTGGTAAGTGACAGGTAGCAGAGGTATATTTGGTAAGTGACAGGTAGCAGAGGTATATTTGGTAAGTGACAGGTAGCAGAGGTATATTTGGTAAGTACCAGGTAACAGAGGTATATTTGGTAAGTGACAGGTAACAGAGGTATATTTGGTAAGTGACAGGTAACAGAGGTACTGTATGTTTGGTAAGTGACAGGTAACAGAGGTATATTTGGTAAGTGACAGGTAACAGAGGTATATTTGGTAAGTGACAGGTAGCAGAGATATATTTGGTAAGTGACAGGTAGCAGAGGTATATTTGGTAAGTGACAGGTAGCAGAGGTATATTTGGTAAGTGACAGGTAGCAGAGATATATTTGGTAAGTGACAGGTAGCAGAG
Organism: Taudactylus pleione; assembly: GCA_031769625.1. Lineage (NCBI taxonomy): Eukaryota > Metazoa > Chordata > Amphibia > Anura > Myobatrachidae > Taudactylus > Taudactylus pleione. The sequence goes on from JAUIMM010000450.1 coordinate 6,491,850, forward strand.
GTATATTTGGTAAGTGACAGGTAGCAGAGGTATATTTGGTAAGTGACAGGTAACAGAGGTATATTTGGTAAATGACAGGTAGCAAAGGTATATTTGGTAAGTACCAGGTAACAGAGGTATATTTGGTAAGTGACAGGTAACAGAGGTCTAGTTGGTAAGTGACAGGTAATATAGGTATATTTGGTAAGTGACAGGTAGCAGAGGTATATTTGGTAAATGACAAGTAACAAAGGTATATTTGGTAAGTACCAGGTAACAGAGGTATATTTGGTAAGTGACAGGTAACAGAGGTCTAGTTGGTAAGTGACAGGTAATAGAGGTATATTTGGTAAGTGACAGGTAGCAGAGGTATATTTGGTAAATGACAGGTAGCAGAGGTATATTTGGTAAATGACAGGTAGCAGAGGTATATTTGGTAAGTGACAGGTAGCAGAGGTATATTTGGTAAGTGACAGGTAATAGAGGTACATTTGGTAAGTGACAGGTAACAGAGGTATATTTGGTAAGTGACAGGTAGCAGAGGTCTAATTGGTAAGTGACAGGTAGCAGAGGTCTAGTTGGTAAGTGACAGGTAGCAGAGGTATATTTGGTAAGTGACAGGTAGCAGAGGTATATTTGGTAAGTGACAGGTAGCAGAGGTCTAGTTGGTAAGTGACAGGTAGCAGAGGTATATTTGGTAAGTGACAGGTAGCAGAGGTATATTTGTTAAGTGACAGGTAATAGAGGTATATTTGGTTAAGTGAAAGGTAGCAGAGGAATATTTGGTAAGTGACAGGTAATAGAGGTATATTTGGAAAGTGACAGGTAACAGAGGTTTATTTGGTAAGTGACAGGTATTAGAGGTATATTTGGTAAGTGACAGGTAGCAGAGGTATATTTGGTAAATGACAGGTAGCAGAGGTATATTTGGTAAGTGACAGGTAGCAGAGGTATGTTTGGTAAGTGACAGGTAGCAAAGGTATATTTGGTAAGTACCAGGTAACAGAGGTATATTTGGTAAGTGAAAGGTAGCAGAGGTATATTTGGTAAGTACCAGGTAACAGAGGTATATTTGGTAAGTGACAGGTAGCAGAGGTATATTTGGTAAGTGACAGGTAGCAGAGGTCTATTTGGTAAGTGACAGGTAACAGAGGTCTATTTGGTAAGTGACAGGTAGCAGAGGTCTACTTGGTAGGTGACAGGTAACAGAGGTCTACTTGGTAAGTGACAGGTAACAGAGGTCTATTTGGTAAGTGACAGGTAATAGAGGTATATTTGGTAAGTGACAGGTAATAGAGGTAAATTTGGTAAGTGACAGGTAGCAGAGGTATATTTGGTAAATGACAGGTAGCAGAGGTATATTTGGTAAGTGACAGGTAGCAGAGGTATATTTGGTAAGTAACAGGTAACAGAGGTACTGTATGTTTGGTAAGTGACAGGTAGCAGAGGTATATTTGGTAAGTACCAGGTAACAGAGGTATATTTGGTAAGTGACAGGTAATAGAGGTATATTTGGTAAGTGACAGGTAACAGAGGTATATTTGGTAAATGACAGGTAATAGAGGTATATTTGGTAAGTGACAGGTAGCAGAGGTCTATTTGGTAAGTGACAGGAAGCAGAGGTCTATTTGGTAAGTGACTGGTAACAGAGGTATATTTGGTAAGTGACAGGTAGCAGAGGTATATTTGGTAAGTGACAGGTAGCAGAGGTATATTTGGTAAGTGACAGGTAGCAGAGGTATATTTGGTAAGTACCAGGTAACAGAGGTATATTTGGTAAGTGACAGGTAACAGAGGTATATTTGGTAAGTGACAGGTAACAGAGGTACTGTATGTTTGGTAAGTGACAGGTAACAGAGGTATATTTGGTAAGTGACAGGTAACAGAGGTATATTTGGTAAGTGACAGGTAGCAGAGATATATTTGGTAAGTGACAGGTAGCAGAGGTATATTTGGTAAGTGACAGGTAGCAGAGGTATATTTGGTAAGTGACAGGTAGCAGAGATATATTTGGTAAGTGACAGGTAGCAGAGGTATATTTGGTAAGTGACAGGTAGCAGAGGTATATTTGGTAAGTGACAGGTAACAGAGGTATATTTGGTAAATGACAGGTAGCAAAGGTATATTTGGTAAGTACCAGGTAACAGAGGTATATTTGGTAAGTGACAGGTAACAGAGGTCTAGTTGGTAAGTGACAGGTAATATAGGTATATTTGGTAAGTGACAGGTAGCAGAGGTATATTTGGTAAATGACAAGTAACAAAGGTATATTTGGTAAGTACCAGGTAACAGAGGTATATTTGGTAAGTGACAGGTAACAGAGGTCTAGTTGGTAAGTGACAGGTAATAGAGGTATATTTGGTAAGTGACAGGTAGCAGAGGTATATTTGGTAAATGACAGGTAATAGAGGTATATTTGTTAAATGACAGGTAGCAAAGGTATATTTGGTAAGTGACAGGTAGCAAAGGTATATTTGGTAAGTACCAGGTAACAGAGGTATATTTGGTAAGTGACAGGTAGCAGAGGTATATTTGGTAAGTGACAGGTAATAGAGGTATATTTGGTAAGTGACAGTTAATAGAGGTATATTTGGTAAGTGACAGGTAATAGAGGTATATTTGGTAAGTGACAGGTAGCAGAGGTATATTTGGTAAGTGACAGGTAGCAGAGGTATATTTGGTAAATGACAAGTAGCAGAGGTCTATTTGGTAAGTGACAGGTAACAGAGGTCTATTTGGTAAGTGACAGGTAGCAGAGGTCTATTTGGTAAGTGACAGGTAACAGAGGTCTATTTGGTAAGTGACAGGTAGCAGAGGTATATTTGGTAAGTGACAGGTAGCAGAGGTCTATTTGGTAAGTGACAGGTAGCAGAGGTATATTTGGTAAATGACAGGTAGCAGAGGTATATTTGGTAAGTACCAGGTAACAGAGGTATATTTGGTAAGTGACAGGTAATAGAGGTATATTTGGTAAGTATCAGGTAACAGAGGTATATTTGGTAAGTGACAGGTAGCAGAGGTCTATTTGGTAAGTGACAGGTAACAGAGGTCTATTTGGTAAGTGACAGGTAGCAGAGGTCTATTTGGTAAGTGACAGGTAACAGAGGTCTATTTGGTAAGTGACAGGTAATAGAGGTATATTTGGTAAGTGACAGGTAGCAGAGGTATATTTGGTAAGTGACAGGTAGCAGAGGTATATTTGGTAAGTGACAGGTAACAGAGGTATATTTGGTAAGTGACAGGTAACAGAGGTATATTTGGTAAGTGACAGGTAGCAGAGGTCTATTTGGTAAGTGACAGGTAATAGAGGTATATTTGGTAAGAGACAGGTAGCAGAGGTATATTTGGTAAGTGACAGGTAGCAGAGGTCTATTTGGTAAGTGACAGGTAACAGAGGTATATTTGGTAAGTGACAGGTAACAGAGGTATATTTGGTAAGTGACAGGTAACAGAGGTCTATTTGGTAAATGACAGGTAACAGGTATATTTGGTAAGTGACAGGTAATAGAGGTCTATTTGGTAAATGACAGGTAGCAGAGGTCTAGTTGGTAAGTGACAGGTAATAGAGGTTTATTTAGTAAGTGACAGGTAGCAGAGGTATATTTTGTAAATGACAGGTAGCAGAGGTATATTTGGTAAGTACCAGGTAACAGAGGTATATTTGGTAAGTGACAGGTAGCAGAGGTATAATTGGTAAGTGACAGGTAATAGAGGTCTATTTGGTAAGTGACAGGTAGCAGAGGTCTATTTGGTAAGTGACAGGTAACAGAGGTATATTTGGTAAGTGACAGGTAGCAGAGATATATTTGGTAAGTGACAGGTAGCACAGGTATATTTGGTAAGTGACAGGTAGCAGAGATATATTTGGTAAGTGACAGGTAGCAGAGATATATTTGGTAAGTGACAGGTAGCAGAGATATATTTGGTAAGTGACAGGTAACAGAGGTATATTTGGTAAGTGACAGGTAACAGAGGTATATTTGGTAAGTGATAGGTAGCAGAGGTATATTTGGTAAATGACAGGTAGCAGAGGTATATTTGGTAAGTGACAGGTAGCAGAGGTATATTTGGTAAGTGACAGGTAACAGAGGTATATTTGGTAAGTGACAGGTAGCAGAGGTATATTTGGTAAGTGACAGGTAGCAGAGGTATATTTGGTAAGTGACAGGTAGCAGAGATATATTTGGTAAGTGACAGGTAGCAGAGATATATTTGGTAAGTGACAGGTAGCAGAGATATATTTGGTAAGTGACAGGTAGCAGAGGTATATTTGGTAAGTGACAGGTAGCAGAGGTATATTTGGTAAGTGACAGGTAGCAGAGATATATTTGGTAAGTGACAGGTAGCAGAGGTATATTTGGTAAGTGACAGGTAGCAGAGATATATTTGGTAAGTGACAGGTAGCAGAGGTATATTTGGTAAGTGACAGGTAGCAAAGGTATATTTGGTAAGTGACAGGTAGCAGAGGTATATTTGGTAAATGACAGGTAACAGAGGTATATTTGGTAAGTACCAGGTAACAGAGGTATATTTGGTAAGTGACAGGTAATAGAGGTATATTTGGTAAGTACCAGGTAACAGAGGTATATTTGGTAACTGACAGGTAGCAGAGGTATATTTGGTAAATGACAAGTAGCAGAGGTCTATTTGGTAAGTGACAGGTAGCAGAGGTCTATTTGGTAAGTGACAGGTAATAGAGGTATATTTGGTAAGTGACATTTAATAGAGGTATATTTGGTAAGTGATAGGTAACAGAGGTATATTTGGTAAGTGACAGGTAGCAGAGGTATATTTGGTAAATGACAAGTAGCAGAGGTCTATTTGGTAAGTGACAGGTAGCAGAGGTCTATTTGGTAAGTGACAGGTAATAGAGGTCTATTTGGTAAGTGACAGGTAATAGAGGTCTATTTGGTAAGTGACAGGTAGCAGAGATATATTTGGTAAGTGACAGGTAGCACAGGTATATTTGGTAAGTGACAGGTAGCAGAGATATATTTGGTAAGTGACAGGTAGCAGAGATATATTTGGTAAGTGACAGGTAGCAGAGATATATTTGGTAAGTGACAGGTAACAGAGGTATATTTGGTAAGTGACAGGTAACAGAGGTATATTTGGTAAGTGATAGGTAGCAGAGGTATATTTGGTAAATGACAGGTAGCAGAGGTATATTTGGTAAGTGACAGGTAACAGAGGTATATTTGGTAAGTGACAGGTAACAGAGGTATATTTGGTAAGTGACAGGTAGCAGAGGTATATTTGGTAAGTGACAGGTAGCAGAGGTATATTTGGTAAGTGACAGGTAGCAGAGATATATTTGGTAAGTGACAGGTAGCAGAGATATATTTGGTAAGTGACAGGTAGCAGAGATATATTTGGTAAGTGACAGGTAGCAGAGGTATATTTGGTAAGTGACAGGTAGCAGAGGTATATTTGGTAAGTGACAGGTAGCAGAGATATATTTGGTAAGTGACAGGTAGCAGAGGTATATTTGGTAAGTGACAGGTAGCAGAGATATATTTGGTAAGTGACAGGTAGCAGAGGTATATTTGGTAAGTGACAGGTAGCAAAGGTATATTTGGTAAGTGACAGGTAGCAGAGGTATATTTGGTAAATGACAGGTAACAGAGGTATATTTGGTAAGTACCAGGTAACAGAGGTATATTTGGTAACTGACAGGTAGCAGAGGTATATTTGGTAAATGACAAGTAGCAGAGGTCTATTTGGTAAGTGACAGGTAGCAGAGGTCTATTTGGTAAGTGACAGGTAATAGAGGTATATTTGGTAAGTGACATTTAATAGAGGTATATTTGGTAAGTGACATTTAATAGAGGTATATTTGGTAAATGACAGGTAGCAGAGGTATATTTGGTAAGTGACAGGTAGCAGAGGTATATTTGGTAAGTGACAGGTAACAGAGGTATATTTGGTAAGTGACAGGTAACAGAGGTATATTTGGTAAATGACAGGTAATAGAGGTATATTTGGTAAGTGACAGGTAATAGAGGTCTATTTGGTAAGTGATAGGTAACAGAGGTCTATTTGGTAAGTGACAGGTAACAGAGGTCTATTTGGTAAGTGACAGGTAATAGAGGTATATTTGGTAAGTGACAGGTAATAGAGGTATATTTGGTAAGTGACAGGTAGCAGAGGTATATTTGGTAAATGACAGGTAGCAGAGGTATATTTGGTAAGTGACAGGTAGCAGAGGTATATTTGGTAAGTGACAGGTAGCAGAGGTATATTTGGTAAGTGACAGGTAGCAGAGGTATATTTGCTAAGTGACAGGTAGCAGAGATATATTTGGTAAGTGACAGGTAGCAGAGGTATATTTGGTAAGTGACAGGTAACAGAGGTATATTTGGTAAGTGACAGGTAACAGAGGTATATTTGGTAAGTGACAGGTAGCAGAGGTCTATTTGGTAAGTGACAGGTAGCAGAGGTATATTTGGTAAGTGACAGGTAGCAGAGATATATTTGGTAAGTGACAGGTAGCAGAGGTATATTTGGTAAGTACCAGGTAACAGAGGTATATTTGGTAAATGACAGGTAATAGAGGTATATTTGGTAAGTACCAGGTAACAGAGGTATATTTGGTAAATGACAGGTAATAGAGGTATATTTGGTAAATGACAGGTAGCAGAGGTATATTTGGTAAATGACAGGTAATAGAGGTATATTTGGTTAAGTGAAAGGTAGCAGAGGTCTATTTGGTAAGTGACAGGTAACAGAGGTCTATTTGGTAAGTGACAGGTAACAGAGGTCTATTTGGTAAGTGACAGGTAACAGAGGTCTATTTGGTAAGTGACAGGTAACAGAGGTATATTTGGTAAGTGACAGGTAATAGAGGTATATTTGGTAAGTGACAGGTAACAGAGGTCTATTTGGTAAGTGACAGGTAATAGAGGTATATTTGGTAAGTGACAGGTAGCAGAGGTATATTTGGTAAATGACAGGTAGCAGAGGTATATTTGGTAAGTGACAGGTAGCAGATGTATATTTGGTAAGTGACAGGTAACAGAGGTACTGTATGTTTGGTAAGTGACAGGTAGCAGAGGTATATTTGGTAAGTGGCAGGTAACAGAGGTCTACTTGGTAAGTGACAGGTAATAGAGGTATATTTGGTAAGTGACAGGTAATAGAGGTATATTTGGTAAGTGACAGGTAACAGAGGTCTATTTGGTAAGTGACAGGTAACAGAGGTCTATTTGGTAAGTGACAGGTAATAGAGGTATATTTGGTAAGTGACAGGTAGCAGAGGTATATTTGGTAAATGACAGGTAGCAGAGGTATATTTGGTAAGTGACAGGTAGCAGAGGTATGTTTGGTAAGTGACAGGTAGCAGAGGTATATTTGGTAAGTGACAGGTAGCAGAGATATATTTGGTAAATGACAGGTAGCAAAGGTATATTTGGTAAGTACCAGGTAACAGAGGTATATTTGGTAAGTGACAGGTAATAGAGGTTTATTTGGTAAGTACCAGGTAACAGAGGTATATTTGGTAAGTGACAGGTAGCAAAGGTATATTTGGTAAGTGACAGGTAGCAGAGGTCTATTTGGTAAGGGACAGGTAACAGAGGTCTATTTGGTAAGTGACAGGTAACAGAGGTCTATTTGGTAAGTGACAAGTAATAGAGGTATATTTGGTAAGTGACAGGTAGCAGAGGTATATTTGGTAAATGACAGGTAGCAGAGGTATATTTGGTAAGTGACAGGTAGCAGAGGTATATTTGGTAAGTGCCAGGTAATAGAGGTATATTTGGTAAGTGACAGGTAGCAGAGGTATATTTGGTAAATGACAGGTAGCAGAGGTATATTTGGTAAGTGACAGGTAGCAGAGGTATATTTGGTGACAGGTAACAGAGGTACTGTATGTTTGGTAAGTGACAGGTAGCAGAGGTATATTTGGTAAGTGACAGGTAGCAGAGGTATATTTGGTAAATGACAGGTAGCAAAGGTATATTTGGTAAGTACCAGGTAACAGAGGTATATTTGGTAAGTGACAGGTAATAGAGGTATATTTGGTAAGTGACAGGTAACAGAGGTATATTTGGTAAATGACAAGTAATAGAGGTATATTTGGTAAATGACAGGTAGCAGAGGTATATTTGGTAAGTACCAGGTAACAGAGGTATATTTGGTAAGTGACAGGTAACAGAGGTATATTTGGTAAGTGACAGGTAACAGAGGTACTGTATGTTTGGTAAGTGACAGGTAAGAGAGGTATATTTGGTAAGTGACAGGTAACAGAGGTATATTTGGTAAGTGACAGGTAACAGAGGTATATTTGGTAAGTACCAGGTAACAGAGGTATATTTGGTAAGTGACAGGTAACAGAGGTATATTTGGTAAGTACCAGGTAACAGAGGTATATTTGGTAAGTGACAGGTAACAGAGGTATATTTGGTAAGTGACAGGTAACAGAGGTATATTTGGTAAGTACCAGGCAACAGAGGTATATTTGGTAAGTGACAGGTAACAGAGGTATATTTGGTAAGTACCAGATAGCAGAGGTATATTTGGCAAGTACCCGGTAGCAGAGGTATATTTGGCAAGTACCCGGTAGCAGAGGTCTACTTGGCAGTTGCAGAGCTGTATTTAGCAGAATAAGAAGAAGCTGACGTTTGGGGGTGCAGGCAGGAATACATTACTTACTTTTGTTCCAAGGTCAAATTTAAATGTGGCCGTGTCTTCTTCCCCGACCTGGATGCTTTCAATGCCTTTGGTTTTCATAGCATTGTACAGCACAGTGGTGACTTTCAGTAGCTCCTTTACAGAGTACCCATCTGCCTGGTAGAGCTTCTTGGTGTTCAGCTTAATGTGAGCCTTAGTGACCTGCAATACAGTTACCACACAAAGAAATAGCTGAGTATCACCTCTCTCTGCCCCAAGACCTCGCTACTGTCAAAGTCAAATAATTGGATATGATCCCGTTACAATTATTATCTGACAATATAGTCGTCTATGGTCTGATGATGAATTACTAGGATGCTACTTTGCTTCGGTGCAATCCGATTTGCTAAAATGCGTATTCACAACACACATACACTGACGCACTTATCGCACACACATATATATATATATATATATATATATACACATACACACAGACGCTCATATGCGTATGCACATACTTATACATGGACGCTCATCTGTATATATTCACATACTTACCGACACATATTTGCAATTTCAATACACAGACGCACATAGGCGAACGCATACATAGAAAATGGTTCCCACACATTATAGTTAATAACCAGAGTTATTAACTGTATTTGTTAGCTAATAATTATGGTGTAATATGTACTTAAAGGAGATCTAAGGTTCAGAATACAGTGGACATGTCATGTTTGGTATCATACTAAATCCCTGTTTATTTGCAGACATCCGTTTCTATCGGCAAAGAAGTCGCATCATGCGTCCGCTAGTTATGGATGATAGGGAGTTATTGAATAGAATGTTATTACTAGTATGCAGTGTTGTAGCCAGTTTTAACCAGTTGTTCGGCGGGAAACTACACAATGTGACCGTTGGAGGATTGAGCCATACCCCTGATGACACCATATGAACTGACCAATGACCAGAAACAAGAACCAATGAGAACCTGTCAATTTGTCTCTTTGTTAACTTTGAAACCTGTACTGTATATAAGCTGTGTTCTGACCTCAGTGTACACACATCTTCTTGCGACCGCAGACGTCTGGATTGATGACTGTATACTGGGACCAGTGCGCACGCGTATGTATCGCGCTGTACTATTTTATTGCTTTTTACTCTAATTGTTAACTCTTACATTGTGTTATCCCTTTTTACATAAATAACTTTTTGTGCTTTGGAACCACATGATTGGACTGGAAAGCAATTCTTTCTTAAGCGACTTGCAGCGCTAAATAGCGACTTACATGTATTCATAGATGGGGGTTCACAACTGATATCACGCTACCGTAGATCACGCATAGCTTACGGATTTCGATTCCTCAACAAAGGGTGGACGCGTCATATACGGGTAAGAACCAATCTGTTTAAAGCCTGTTTAGCACTTATGTTGTGAAACCGAATATCCGTTTTTGTGTTATCTAAGGAGCGCTGATTACAATCCAGGGACAAGAGAGAAAAGTCCATTTCTTTTATTGTCACTTGTGCGCTGCAATAGGCGATTCGCAAATAGCGTATGCGTCTTCCCTGTAATACTGCCACATGTTTAAGCAATCGTTTTCATAGATAGTCTTGTATCGCTTGTTAAAACCTCTGAATAGAATTTGTCATGGAGGGAAAGCATTTTTCTGGCCAGAAAATAAAGGTATATGAATGTGAACGTATGCTTGTGATGTGAAAAGGAAAAACGGAGGTTTTTGCTTTTTGAACTGTTGTAAATAGACAGGGCCGGCAAGGTGTCCAAGAGGCGGGTAGGACAGCCGTAGCAGTATACATAGCAGGTGTAACTGGGCGAGAAAACCGGAGGTTGTTTCTCGGTTGACTTCCAATTGTAATCGCAAAGTCCATTGATAGGTTAGAGTCTCTGGGCAATGCGATCGGACCGCATGGTTGTGTGAACCATGATTGTGAATTGGTTGTGATGGAGGAAATCACTGGCAAGGGTTAAGTGTTATTGGAATACTTAAATTCTACCAGTGGAGAGTAACTGAAAGTAGGAAGTGGTCGGACAAAGCTTGGTTAATTTGTCCGGAAAGAAGAATAATTGCATAGGCTATTTTCTGTTTCCTCGTTGTGCACTCGAACAGAAAAACGCTTAGCGGTCGGCGGTGCACAACGGGTGGAAGTGAGTGGACGCAGCTTGTTTAATTCGTCCACCGGTCGAAATCTCTAGCGAAGTAGCCAAAGCGTTGTCCCAGATGGGTGCTAAGCAGTCGCTAGGGATGGTCGATGAGGGGCTGCTTATGAATGGGCTGATTGGATCGGCAAGGTATATAATGAATGTGAAGTATGGCGAGTATGCTACAGCGTACTGCGACATATGGGTAAAGATGACCAAAGAATGTATGAAACCCTTTCCCAAAGTTAAAACAGGAAAAAATGAACTTTGCGTTTGTTGCCTATTAATGATCTGAAATGGCAGAATAATATCAACTAGACTCGATCTTATGTAAATATAATAATACAATTTATTTGTAAAACATAAAAAGTATCAATTGCATATAATGTACCGTGTTAATATTAACATAGATATATATACAACATGTCTCAAATAAAAATCTTGTTAATCGATATAAACTAAAAAAGCATATTGAGCACCACACATATAAATAAGTACTACAAGCCCACTATTAATATGCTTGTAACATCTAAATATGCAAATAAGAAAAATTCCTCTTAAGGTAGTGATTAAAAACAACATTCATATCTGTCTCAATAATCACTGGATATCACTCGTTTGGGCAGGTATTCTTATTCCACACATATAGACTGGTGTGTCTTTAAATCTGTGCACAGTGTGCCGGACTGGATAGCAAGTCTGTCCTGAACAATAGGCAGTGTCACGTATAGTAACAAGTTCTCCTTGCAGAAAACAGACACAGTCCTGCTGATGCAAAAAATGGCACTTATGTATCCTGGGAGACCACAGTTATAGATGCACTGTACGCTGCTGGAAGTACGGGCAACACACGTATAGTGAGCTTGTCTGTCAGGAGATACCGCTTGGCAGCCTTTTGGCTTGCAGACAGTAATAGCGTCTGCTGCTAGGGATGAGGACAGTGCCTCGGATGTAATGATGATTAGTCTCTTGGGGGGTCACGATAAGGCAGCCTGTCGGCTCACTTACATAAGTGCCCCCAACACTTGTCCCAGATGCAGATATCACAAGCCTCTCCTGTCAATGGGTATGTATATGCGTGGTCATCCAGATAATAAAAATACGATGTGAAACTTGCTCCAAACCAGGATGATTAGATAAGTAATTCAGCGGTGCTCAGCTGGGTACTGAAAACACAAAACTGGGGATCCTTTCTTGTTCCTTTCCCAAAGTTGGCAGTTTCGATTCAGAGGTACTAAGTAATGTTAGAGACAACATATGTTTAGTCAAATCTTTGAAGAAAAGAGTAAAGTATAATGATTGTTTAAAGTTGTGGCTGCACGAGGGGAACACGTGGCAAAATAGCGCGCCGCAAAATGACGCCCGGCAAAATAGCGTACACACGTGGCAAAGTAGCACTCCGCAAAGCAGCGTAGTCATGCCGCAAAGCAGCACGCCGCCAGGTAGCGTACCCATCCTGCAAGGTAGCGTTACCGCGCATAAAGATAATAGCGCTTGCGCACCTCTGCCGCCATATGCGGCCGCAGGTGAAAGTACAGCTGATACCAAAAATAAATAAAATCGTAATAAGTGACTTATACCCTGTTTTAAGTCACCATAAGGAAAATGTTATTGAAGAAGATGATGAACCTACTGTAATTTCAGCCATTGCCCATGCTGATAATATATTAGACGTTCCACAGATGGAAAGGCAGCGATCCAACCAGCAGGGGCAGCAGCTGAAATTGGTGAGACTAGTGGAGACCGTAATAGGAGAGGTAACATCCATAGTACCGAAACAATAAGTCCAATTACACTGTACAACAAATTAATACTTTTCATTTGTTTCCTTTCTAAAAATAGTCATACATTACTAATTTGAGGTAAAAAAAAACTAAAATGATTTCAGAATGTTTTTACTAGCTGTATTTTTTGAGCTACAATACTTGCACTATACTGTATATACATTAGTAATATAGTCATAGTGAAAAGCTATTTTAAAATAATCTGATATTTTCTTGATAGAAAATAAATAACAGTTGTTTTAATTCAATCACAAATAAGAACAGAAAACGAAACAAACATACAGCATAGGAAACAAACATACAGCATAGGTAAGTACTATGTAAAATAGTGGCCTATTCATGGGGGTGCTTTCTCTTTGCTTGTCGCTTGTACTCCTCTTCTGGGGCATCTCTTGTCACTGTCCAACAGTAGTGATCACCTACCCTGATATCTTTGTTCCATTGCTGAAATGTCTTGGTGGAATCGCTCACTATGCTTGTCACTCAGTGCACCACAGTTATCTTGTGTGGGTAATCCCGTGAATCACATATATTTGAATAGGGGAGGGGACAAATAACTGATTCATTTAATTGGGTCATTACGCCCCGCCCCCTCTACGCGGAACGCAGATTGTTGGTAAGATTCTCTCCATTCTGCCCACTTCACTAGGAATACCCTACATCGTCATAAATGGGCTATATCTCGGAGCTCAGAGCTAACTGAGAGTTTTACATGTCATATTCATTCTTTGCATGCTGAAATCAATTAGAAGTAACTATTTTCACATCGGAAACATTTTCATTGTTTGCAGTGTTATTAATCCTGAACATAGTGAAGTGGTAGGTGTACATCCTGTTCGTACAATTGCAGTTCCCAATGGGAAACCAGACAAAGAAGGTGTCGTTCCCATCAGGAATGTAGCAATGCATTGTCCATGGACGAGATCAGAATTACATTCAATTATGTCAGACTTCCCAGGCCCTAGGAAAGAGTTAGCCAAATGCCAGAAATTTGTTAAAGATTTAGGTAATGCTCATGAGGCAACTAATAAAGATTGGCGAGTGGTGTTAAGGTCCTGTCTCCCTTCCAATACTAATGTACAAAAGTTTATTAAGGATTGTGTATTGGAGGAGGATGAATCCTTAATGGATGAGGATAACCATGTAAATATAAAATGTATAATCACACAATTGGCTATATATTTTCCAGTGGTAGTGAACTGGAGTAAAATCTTCACTATTAAACAAAAAGATAGTGAATCTGCAGCAGATTATTTCGCCAGAGCGCTGCTAGCAATAACCCAGTACACAGAGATAGCAGATATTAAAGATGATGTACACCACAGGGTAGTAGCTGTTACGGTACTAATGGATGGTCTCAAAGATAAACTAAAGACCAGGGTGCAAACCTCTCTACCTAACTGGAGAGGAATTACTCTAGATGCACTTAGGGAATCTGCCATAGAACATGTTAAGAACATTTCCAAAAAAAAAAGAGGCACAGAGTGAGATGATAATGGCAGTGAGCATTCTGGCTTTGGAGGGATTACCTACACAGTCACATAACTACAACACATACCAGCAACGAAATTATACAGTAAGGTGTTATAATTGCAATAAAGAAGGACACCTAAAGAGGCACTGTAAATCGAGAAATGGGGGGCCACCTAAGAAGGGAACACCTAGGTACTAGTGTTCACTCTAGCTCCGGCGGCAGGCAGGGCGCCGGGGCTAGAGAGGGCAACCTTGTGCGCTCGCCATAGGCGTGCGCGCGTCCAAAAAGGGGGCGTGTTCATGAAAAGGGGGCGTGTCTATAAGACGCGTCCCCTTTTCGTCATACTTGGGGGCGTGCCCGGCACTTACGGACACGCAGGCCATCCCCCAAGCGCTGCAGATAGGGAGAATAGATGCCGGGCGCATGCGCCCGGCGTCTATTCTCCGGCGGTGACCGGGTCACCGCACATTTCTCCGCCCGCGGGACACTGCGTCCCGCAGGTGAAGATGGCACCCGCAGGCTGTGAGGGCAGGGCGCTTTTTGCCCTCCTTCTGGAGGGCAGGGTGCTTTTTGCCCTCCAGAAGGAGGGCAGGGCGCCTCGCCCCGCTAAAACAGCCTAGCGGGAATGCTAGGTACACTCAGAGAGGGCACTCGCAAGATTCAGGAAATTTCCAGCGGTTACCCGCTCACATAATGACAGCAAACGCTCTGCTGGAGGATAATAGTCACTGCTAGGGGTCAGGTCATACCTGAAGTCTACAGCCAGTCGGGCTAACTGAGAATGCTAGGGAAGAACCTACAATGACAGTTGATATATCTGGTACTAAACACACTTTTCATGTAGATACAGAGGCGACCAGATCCGTGATAACTTCTCCATTTAATTTACAGGTTACCAACAAGACCATACCAGCCATGGGAGTAACGGGGAGCGTACAGCATTACCCTTTAACCAGATTTGCAGATGTTACTATCGGGCCGCTGCAAACCAAGCATTCCTTTCTCCTGGCAGCGGCGGCTCCTACTAACCTGCTGGGAAGGGATTTGCTGTGTAAAATGGGATGTGTCATATACTGTACCCCTAATGGTATATTCCTAGATATACCGGAAAAGGTTGCGCATGAGATACAGGATATATTGGATACACCACAAAGGTTAATGTTGGACTCTGCCGTTCTAGAACAAAGTCCATCTCAGGTAAAAGAGATGTTATTGCAAATACCGGGTTCCCTCTGGACCAAAGATGGACAGGACACTGGATTGATGGAAAATGTAGCCCCTGTAATGGTTAACTTGAAGAGTGGTAGGCAAGATCCAAAAATCCCTCAGTACCCATTAAAGCCTGAGGTGGAGCTAGGGGTGTATCCCATAATTGCGAGGTTATTGCAACAAGGGATTTTAATTTGTACAGCTAATCCAGCCAACAGTCCCATTTTTCCAGTGAAGAAGGCTGGGGGGAGGGGATATAGTTTAGTACAGGATCTTAGGGGAGTTAACAAAGTTGTTGAAGCCAATTCCCCGTAGTGCCCAATCCAGCTGTCATCCTCATGCAGATACCACCATCTGCTACTCATTTTACTGTCATTGATTTATGTTCTGCTTTCTTCTCTTCACCCTGACTGTCAATATCTATTTGCATTTTCCTACAGAGGGGTACAATATACATGGACACGATTTCCCCAGGGTTTCATAGATAGCCCCAGTATTTTCTCCCATGCCTTACACGACTGTTTGCAATCTTTTCAATCAAGCAATGGGTCTGCCCTCATTCAATATGTAGATGATTTGTTGTTGTGCTCTGATTCATTTATGTCTTGTTTAAATGATACTAAACTGTTGTTGCTTCATCTCTCGCAAAGGACAAATTACAGCCATGCCAGACTAAGATCAAATACTTGGGAAACTGTCTATCCCCTAGGCTAAGACACTTGACAACGGACAGAATACACGCCATACAGACCATGACACTGCCACAAAACCAGCAGCAAATCCGTACCTTCTTGGCACGTGTTCATACTGCAGAACGTGGATCATAGGTTTCTCTATTTTGGCATTACCATTTCAGGACTTAGTTTCATCCTCAAAACCCGACCATGTCATACACACTGAGGAAACAGAGCAGGCTTTGCTTAACCTTAAGGATAGTCTGACGAGAGCACCTGCCTTGGGAATACCAGATTATGAAAAACCCTTTGAGTTATATTGTACGGAAGCTGATGGCTGCGCGGCAGGTGTCTTCACACAGAAACATGTTGACGCTAGTAGACCTGTAGCATACTACAGTGCACAATTGGACACTGTGGCAAGATCACTCCCTACGTGTTTAAGAAGTGCAGCTGCAACTGCTCTTCTGGTAAATAAGAGCGAGGACGTAGTATTAGGGCATGATACAACTGTCTATACACCGCATGCAGTATCTGCTTTGTTAAATTCAACCCAAACCAGACATGTCTCTTCAGCAAGGTTCACGAAATGGGAACTAGCTCTGATGGCACCTGCAAATATTACCATTAAAAGGTGCAATATGTTAAATCCAGCAACGTACTTACCATATGTGCCTCGAGGTGCACAAAGGGTGGAAGGAGGTGAGTTTCTGGTTGAAGGTGAGTTTTTCAGGTATGCTGATACACATGATTGTATGGAATATTTGAATCAGACCTTCACTGCAAGACCAGACATACGTGACACACCATTAGAAGATGTAGATTTGACGTTTTACACGGGTGGGAGTTGTCATAGACAGACAGACACAGGAGAATTATGCACAGGTTATGCTGTTGTAAATGACGAGGATGTTGTAGATGTTGAACCACTTGGTCCACCTCACGCAGCCCAGGTGGCTAAACTGGTGGCATTAAGGAGAGCGTGTGAGTTGGCAGAAGGTAAATCAGCTAATATATACACTGACTCTAGGTACGCCTTCGGGGTAGTACATGATTTTGGGGCTCTTTGGCGTCTTAGGAACTTTATGACAGCAGCAGGCACACCAGTAGCACATTCACAACACATAAAAGGACTTTTAATCCTACATGATATTAGAAATTCAGAGGTATTGGTTTACATACATTTGCAAATATATGAATAAGCGCTGGGCCGACGTCAAGGCACCTCTATACCAGCATCCCTAACATTAAGGGGTTATCATGCAGTATACCAATTTGTAATTATATGTAAACCAATACCTCTGAATTTCTAATATCATGTAGGATTCAAGTATTTTTGATTTATCTGCAGTGTGCTGGGGGGCAATTTTTCTTTTTTCTGTGTTCAGTGTAAACCCCGCCCTTTACAAGCACCTGTAGTATATCATTAAGCTGATTGAGCAACTACCATATTTTTTGCTTGCAGTTTGGAGGCATGAAGGGAGTCAGCATTAGGAGGAGGTGCTGATCCTTATAGTGCCATGCAGAGGTTTTTTGGGGTACCTCCAAGGTAAGTTAGCTCTCAGCTCATACATATACTGTTATCATGCAGTATACCATCGTCCTCCATACATTAGAACCACTCCCAGATCTCCTCTTAATCTGTCCCCCTTTGAAATACTGTTTGGGAGGCAACCTCATTTGATTATAAGTCCGCAGGATGATTTGAAGAGTAATAATGAGGTTACTATGAGATATCTTATAAAAATGAGTAGACAGCTGAAACAACAGCAACAGAAACTGAAAATGTTGTTACCTGATATGCCAGAATCAAACTGTCATGATGTTGAACCTGGAGAATATGTTACGATCCGAAATTTCTTATGCTCAGGTTGTTTGACAGACCGGTGGGAAGGTCCTTACCAGGAGTTGATGACAAGTACCACATCTTTGAAGGTAGCAGAAAGAGATACCTGGGTCCATTCCAATCACAGCAGAAAGGTCAACCACCCAAAGGAGGTACAAGGCGAAGTCGAGACAGACAATGTGGACCTGTCGATTGCGAGCTTGTTCCGGGAGAACTAGAGACTGCAGTGAAAACACCTGAGCCAGAGACGTGTACAGATTACTATTCCAGCAATGGAGTGGCGATCTGTTTCTGTGTCTTCTTCTTGTTCCAGGGTTCTTCTCATTCTTATTTGTTTCAGGATTTCCTATTTCTGTGACGGAGGACAGATGACGGAGAGGGAGGCCGATAGTGATGTCGGTTAGAGTGGAGTCGGAGGAGGGAGCAATAGAACAATCAGGGCAACCTATGGTCAAACTCAGTTCAGGGATTGTTAAGAGATCTGTTAGCCATGAAACTCGGAGATGGTGTGACGGGTTATTGTCTGAGGAATATGCTATTTGTGAGCACTGTGGGTCCCTAGTTGATGAGAAATGCACCAAACGATGCCAGTCCAAGAGTAATCTGTATTTGGGCAAGCATCCTTTAGAGGATTACCATTCCTTAGTGGTAAGGTCTTAAACCAAACAGAATGTTGGGTGTGTTCACAAGTACCTCAAGGACAGAGTAATTCGGGATTAGTGCCATACCCATTAAAGTTAGCAGAGGTACTTGAATTACATGGGAGAAGACCGGTGGACAAGAAATATAATATGTCTAGACCCCCAAGTCTCAAGCTCCACCAGTACCAGGTAGATAGATCCCTGATATGCTTAAAGATCACAAATTTTAGAAAACCAGGAAATTGGGAGGTGACCTGGAACAATCAGAAAATGACCTATTCACACCGAGCTGATAATGAGCCTATCGATTCAGAACTTGTACGCAGAATTATTGCAAACGGGAGATACTACCGGTATAGGTACACACATAGATACGATACAGTAATGGTTGGCAGAGTATCATTAGGGTACTGTGCAAATATTATACAACCAGAAACGTGTACCAGTCAAATGGGGGAAATGGGGACAGGATTCTTTGTCAGAATAATGTGTTCCATGATAATGATGCATTCTGTTCCTTACGTTCTCCCAGATGATGTGTATTTCATATGTGGAAGGAAAGCGTACAAGTGGCTCTCTCCGAGCTCTGAAGGTTTATGTTATCTTGGAAGGGTACTACCAGAAATCATGACCCCTTACACATGATGAAATGATTAGTATCCATAAAACCGCACCACCCCCATATATACACACGCAGTATGAACATTGTGACAAAAGAAATATGATCCCTGGTGAAGAACATATAGCCACACAGTTGATTAGTGAAACAACTGGCTTCCAAATTTTGGTAGCATTAGATCCCAACAGGATCACTCGGGGAACTTTACATTTTAGATACATCCAAGACTTGGCTAAATTAATAGACAATATCACCGAGATGTATGATGACACTTTCAGGTATACGGGTAAGGAGCTACAGGCTTATAAAAAGGAACTGGTACAACATAGGCTAGTGTTAAACTACCTGACAGCCATTACTGGTGGATATTGTGTGACTTTGGCCACCCAATTTGGTGTCAAGTGTTGCACGTACATCACCAATAATACTAATGACCCCAAAGAGGTGATTGACCGGAGAATGGATGAAATCCTACAACTGAAGTGGGAATTTCGGAAAGGACCATAATATCTCCTTGTACGAGACTGAGGTAAAAGTAGAGGAATGGTTCTCATGGTTAAACCCTATAAAATGGTACTCCTGTCTGGGAGAGTGGGTACAGGAGATGATTTCTAGTGTAGGTAAACTCCTTATTCTTATACTTGTCATTTTAGTAATTAGTTTATGTGTCAGATGTGTTCCTACTGTATTAAAGTGTGGAAAATGTACCACCAAGGTAAATCATGAAAATGAGATCATGATGGTGGTGAGTGGTGGTGGTATAGGTACTAAGGTTGATGAAGAACTGCATTACAATCCTGAAATTGAATGTACCATCAGATAATAACATGTGAATAGGATTGGTCTTGTATAATAAAATAAATTGTAAATGTTTTGTTAAACATCATAGATAATGTAGTCTCAATTTCCCCCAAAACTTCCTTTATAGGTTCGATGAGGTCCCACATCCTACCAATGGTCCCCTATAGATCCGCTGAGGGTTGTTTTACCATTTCCTGAAGCGCATTATTGACGGTTCAATGACAGAGTTGTGTCATACCGTTTAGAACATTGAATAATAATTTATTATGCATGACTAGAAAGGTTAAGAATAGAATGTGTTAGTTTATGTTTGCTATCAAAGGGTGGAACTGTCAAAGTAAAATAATTGGATATGATCGCATTACAATTATTATCTGACGATATAGTCGTCTATGGTCTGATGATGTATTACTAGGATGCTACTTTGCGTCGGTGCAATCCGATGCGCTAAAATATTCGCAACACACGTACACTGACTCACATATCACACATATATATATATATATATATACATACACACAGACGTTCATATGCATATGCACATACTTATACATGGACACTCATCTGTATATATTCACATACTTACCGACACATATTTGCTATTTCAATACACAGATGCACATATGCGAACGTATACATATAAAATGGTTCCCACACATTATTGTTAATAACCAGAGTTATTAATGGTATTTGTTAGCTAATAATTATGGTGTAATATGTACTTAAAGGAGATCTAAGGTTCAGAATACTTGGAATCATACTAAATCCCTGTTTATTTGCAGACATCCGTTTCTATCAGCAAAGAAGTCGCATCATGCGTCCGCTAGTTATGGATGATAGGGGGTTATTGAATAGAATGTTATTACTAGTATGCAGTGTTGTAGCCAGTTTTAACCAGCTGTTCGGCGGGAAACTACACAATGTGACCGTTGGAGGATTGAGCCATACCCCTGATGACACCATATGAACTGACCAATGACCAGATTGACCAGAAACAAGAACCAATGAGAACCTGTCAATTTGTCCCTTTGTTAACTTTGAAACCTGTAAGGTATATAAGCTGTGTTCTGACCTCAGTGTACACACATCTTCTTGCGACCGCAGACGTCTGGATTGATGACTGTATACTGGGACCAGTGCGCACGCGTATGTATCGAGCTGTACTATTTTATTGCTTTTTACTCTAATTGTTAACTCTTACATCGTGTTACCCCTTTTTACATAAATAACTTTTTGTGCTTTGGAACCACACGATTGGACTGGAAAGCAATTCTTTCTTAAGCGACTTGCAGCGCTAAATAGCGAGTGATCGTTCCGTCGTTCATTACAACCAAGTCTTGTGTTATTATTGTTGTTTGTAAAGTGTTGTGTAGTATGCTAGCGATATATAAATAAATGCTATTATACATGTAATAATAAACGAGAATGGCATGTCCTGCAATTATACATTCAGCACAAGGTGAGAGAAGACAGCTGCAGATGGAGCAGACTGAGGTGACCTGACATATGCCTGGTCTATTTTACTAGCAATAATAATTTTGCAGTGCTGTAGTTACTTTTTTTGTATTTGGAGAAAAGGATTCTTTTATGGGACACAGAACAACCAGTGATAGAATAAATTAAAATTTAACTTTTATTGTATTTCCCAAATGAAAGAGAATTTTAAAACAGCGTTACGTGTATTATTTATTACCTATAGGATGCAAATATCCATCCTTATTAGGACCATAAAGTAGTGGTATTATATATATCATATTATAGAGTATATGTGTGATATTACCCTGACTAGTTGTTCAATTGGTCTTATGTATCATCCTTATTTTTATAATTTTATCCTTTGACAAGTAGATTAATTGAGCTGCTCATGTAACAGCATCAAATTACAACTATAAAGTGTTTTATTATTGCCCTATTCAGTTATTTATAATGTTATAGACAGGATGTGCATCAATAAGTTAATATACCTCAAAGATAAAGGTTACTTATTACCATTATTATCAAGTCCCTAAACATCAGCAGCAGGATTACTATAATCCTAACAGTTTAGCTGCTTGAGGCTGTTTATAATGTATACACTTGTAACACACTGACAAATATATAGCTACCCAGAGGATTAGTTTATTAACCATTTATTTAGTCTCAAAAAATAGCAGAATAACATGTATCCTTTAATTCAGCTGCCTGAAGTCGTTAATGATGGAATCTGGATACAGTGTTAGGAAATAGGATAAATATTATTATTCTAGCCCATTGGTTCAGGGTTGGGATTTATATAGTTTTATTTTGTTTAGTATTACTATTCTTATATAAACCACAAACGGTCCTGGAGGCTGTAATCACAACATATGTTTGTGTTGTAGTTTTTTACTCGTCTTCATAAAATATTTTATTAGTAACAGAATTATTGAATATCAAACATTTGCAGGGGTATTCAATATGGAGCGAAAACTCAGTTTCTGCAAGGTTTTCGCACGGATGACGTCATTCTCGCCGGTTTTACTTTTACACCGTATTCAATTTGAAAACTTTTCGCCGGTGCGAAAAGTAAATTGCATTCAACCCTGCGAAAAAGTATCATCAAGGAATGGGTGTCAAAAAAAAATGCAGAATTGGGGTTTTGGGGTGGAACATTTCGGAAACCACCCTGCACCCTTCAGACAGTCCCCCAAAGGTAAACTGTGTCAACATTTAAAAAAAAAAGACCTTAGAACACCCCAAAAAAAGCACTTTCATTTTGGAGGCGATAAAAAAAATTGGGGGGTACAAAGTTAAAAACTAGCTAAATAGAATCTAGGGGGGTACCAAATATGCCCCAAGTGTTTTTTTCATTGCAGGTGTTTGCAGCAGGTTGATTTTTCACGTTTTTTAAAACTTGACTTTAGCAACTTTTAAATATGCTCACCCCCATTTTCAAGCACCCCAAATTTGATGGGACTAGTTATTTTCAGCTAAAACAAAAACTTCTAAATACTATTCTTCAACACCTTCCTAAATCCCCAAAATAGCAGCTATTGAGCCCGTTTAAGGACCCCAAAAACTTCAGAAGGGTTAATCGTGGGTATCCAGAGTGATCCCCCATGTCAAAACAACTTTTTGGGGGTGTTAGGGTCTTTTTCCCGAAAATCAGCGAAGTTATAGCTGATTTCACTTTCGCCGGTTGTGCCTTTTTCGACGATTTCATATTGAATACGGGATATCCGGAGCGTGCGCGAAACTTTTTTGCCGTAAAAAACCTCTGATGTGCGGCGAAAACCTCGCTGGTGAGGTTAACGTTTCATATTGAATACCCCTCTTGGACTGATTCAGATGTGGAGGAGTGCGGCTATTTCCGCAGATTGAGCGATTGTTAGCCATTGCGCATGCGTGTAAGCCGCACTGAGAGTGCACAGTGATTAAATTGCGATTGCGCTCACACAGAGGAATCATTTGTAAAGTGAGTGACAGGTAGTCAGCATTTGGGGGAGGTAACGAGGGTGACTAGAGAAACACAGGCGTGTCTGACCGTTTAAACAGTGTATTCTGGGCACCTATAAATTAGCCACTGTGTCCTTGCTGGCAGCAGGAGATCTGTGTGTCTGGAGACCGGCTATGTCTGCACAGCTTAGACTTACTCAGAAGGCTGATGGCCGCCTGATCTGCGTTCCATGTTTCCAATGTTTCTGGTTTTGTGCGTGAACAGCGGACGTGAGATGCTTTTAGTGGGCGTCTCTAACGCTGTGCGGCAAGTGAGTCATTAGCATATTTTAGCTACTGCTAAAATTTAGAGTTATGTCATGTATCTTTTTAATAATGTCCAAATATCTCTGATTAATTATCTAGTGTTATGAAAATAGAATTTGTTCACACATCAATTATATTTCCACCTATACACTTTCACTACAGTTTTTATTTTAACATTAAATCACTATTGACAGAATGCCTAAAGCTGGGTACACACTTTAATGACGGATCGGTCAGCAGACCGATCCGCCATCCGAACGGCCGATTGGTTAGCTATACACACTTACCAACTTGGCCGCTCAATATATCTGGCCAGACATCACAACTGGGCGGGCATTTAAATTTGCCCGCTCAGTTGAGATTACAGTGAGATGTGGGTGTTCGGGCGTTCCACGATTCACCTGTGCACACAGACAGACTTACTATTATATCTTTCTGCTACATCGGCTGTGTTGCACGGCCGACCTGATATGTCTGTGAACAACGTTGTTCACAGACATACCGGGTTTACACACCTGCCGATGTACGCGCAATATGTCGTTCTAACAAGTTTTACAAAGTATTGATCTCAGTGGTATATAGTATATAATTTTATCTGTTATTATTCTGTGTGTGCCGAATGATGCATAGTCAGTAACTAGATAGACAGTCAATATACCTCAAAAGGTAGACAGTGAATAGGTCGATTGGGTTAAAAGGTCAACATGGAAATGGTCAACACATGGTTTTTCATGATTTTTAGGGTTAGGGGTAAGCTAAACTAACAAAAAAACACATGTCAACCTTTTTTGTGTCTACCATTTGCATGTCGACCTGATGACCATGTCAATCATTTACCTGTTAACCAGGTTGACCTATTCACTGTCTATCTCCTAGTGTCTATCTATTGATTGTCTATCTAGTTAATGTCTATCTATTAATCCACATCCGTTGCCTACCGGGCATATTAAAAAGCTATGTAGTATTATATCGAATTTAATCAGCACTGTGCCAACAGAGAATAAGAGCAACGCAGTACAGCCAAAATAAATGGCCTGACCTGTGTATCAATCATTGTGTATACGGCACTTTTAATGAATGGATTCAAGTGTACAGTCTCTCATGTGGCTATTACTGTGTGCAATGATTTAGTGCCTTGATCTGTCAGGAGATTTATTCAAAGCACAGTAAAATATGATTTTCAAACCTGTGCCCTGTTTATTACTGTGTGTATTACATACAGGGAATTCAAAGTCTACAATAGTATTATGTCTTATTTAATCAATACTGTTCCAACAAAGAAATAAAACAAAGCACAGTACAGCCAAATTAAATGGCTTGGCCTGTGTTTTCATAACGGTGTATGCAGCACTCTCTATTCATGGAATCGGATATAGGATTGCTGTGGGCACATTAAATTTAGTGTGCGCTAAGGCTGCCAGATTTCTAACACACAGTGCAATTAGATTCTTAAAGTTGCACCCTGTTATACTTGTCCTCCCTTTGTAGGAACACAGTGGGTGGCTTTTTAATTATCTGCGCTCTGCACACCAAGAACGTTTGTAGTTGTGCCGGCCGCCGGGTTAATTTAATCTTAATTGCCCCCTTGTGTCTCCAAAATAGGCACATTAGCACACTGACATATAATACATGACAACACTTTCTGCCTCCTATATTGATCAAATACTGGTCAGATAAGATCAGCCTATTCTAGTATTGACATATGAATCACATCATTTGCTTTCTCAAACTGAGTAACCTGATCGTTTGGCTGCTCGGTTCTTTTAAACTAGGTTAGATTAGCACTCTCATGATTCATGAGTATTTCAGTTAAGCTATTTTATTGATTGCAAGACATTCTTATTTTATTTAATTCCACTCTGGAGTTGTCCTTCAAACATATTGATTGATTATGTCAGTGACATAAAGGATATTTAATTTAGCACATAGTCCATATTTGATATAAATTATTAATTCCCCCCTTTAGCTATTAAGGTATACAATAGATTAAATAGAAGATTATACACAAAAAGTGATCAAGTGTTTAGGATACCATCAAAACTTAAGGATAGTAAATATAAAATTGTAACTCCCTTCTCCCATGCTAAGGTTGTGTATCAATATTATTTGTTCATAGAATTGTGTAAATAAATATATTTAATTTACCAATATGGCAAGTTCTAAACCATGTGTGGCATACTCTTTGCAAACGGGGTATATTTACTAAAGTGAGGGGTATATTTACTAAAACCTGCGGATTTTTAGAAGTGGAGATGTTGCCCATAGTAACCAATCAGATTCGATTTATTTATCTAGCACCTTCTAGAAGAGAATAGCTAGAATCTGATTGGTTGCTAGGGGCAATAACTCCATTTCTAAAAACCCGCACTTTAGTAAATATACCCCTACTAGTGAAAAAAGATTGTGCTACTGTGTTAAAAAAAATTAAGATAATTTAAATATATAAATACAAAATATTTAGCATTTTAATAAATATTAAATTAGGAGCTTATTTTAACTATGTATCTATATATACACCTTATTTTGTACACATATATATCAATTAAATATAAGATAGGTACTGTTTTATCTTATGTTTCTTATTAACATTTAATTATTTTATTGATGTAATTTATTTTGCCTTATATTTAGAATAATATAAATACATATATCAAGATAAAATCATAGTGTATTAAACTAGCCGGGATACCTGGCGTTGCCCGGGTTGAAGACTGGACCCTGTAGTACACCTGCAGCCTTTATTTGTTTACATTGTCCTGGCCTATAACCCCATTCCATTGATCCTGAAAAGCACCCCACTGTTTGCTAACAAGCATACAAACAGTGGTGTAACTACCATGGGTGCAAGGGATGTGGCTGCTATGGTGCCCGGACTGCCTCTGTGGCTAGTTAGGCCACCAAGGGGGACCCAGTTTTCAGCTGTGTTGATTTGGTGCCGGCCGGCCAGCTAAGTACAGTTGGTGCACCTGCAGGCAGACATGGAGAGACAGCGCCCGCCGGTCGTAAGGCAATCAGAGCTCGTGGACCACCAGCCAATCAGCAGTGGTTGCTCTTGATTGGCTCCCGGTCCACAAACTCAGATTGGCTCGCAACCGGCGCCAGATTTAAATTGCGCATGCATTGTCTGTCCATGTCTGCCGCTGCCTACCAGTGCTCCAGCTGTAATTAAGCTTGAAGCATGGCACCAAATCCACACCTGCTGACAGCTGATAGCACACCGGGGGAAGGCGAGAGCCTGCTGGAGGGACACAGAGGGGGGGGCATAATGTTGTGTGGAACAATGTATTATATGGGGCACTACTACTATGAGGCATAATCTGTAAAGGGCATTACTGTGTGGTATCGGGATCAGTGGGATCAGTGGGATGCCAGGACTTTAGCCGAAAAGTTACGCGATTTGAATCCCGGGATTGAAGCTTCCAATCCCAGGATTTCAGGACTAGTGAACGCATGTGCTGTTTGTTTGTTTTTATACTGGGCTGCGCTGAGCACCTGCAGCACCTACACAGACGCTGCCCAGCTGCCCCGGCCTCTGGCTGTGCGCAGTGTGATGTCAGAGGTCACGCTGCGCAGCCCCGCACCGGCCCTCCCACCCCATTTACCCAAGGCCAGATTAATAATAGGGCAGGTGGAGCTGCAGCTCCAGGCCCATCTTGAAAATAGGCCCACAGGATCTGCTGGCAGTGTTGACAGGAATTTTTATTTTCCCTGCCACAGGCTGCCAGCTACTGTGTGGTGTACATGGCCCCACCCACTAAGACTCCGCTGTGCCGCTATCTCTATCCCCGTCCTCCCCATTCATCCCATTTGGGAGAACTCAGTCTATTCTCTAAGTATAGTGAGTCCAGGGCACAAGCATAACTACTGTAGTGTGGCTGCAGTTGATATTGCTTACTGGGTCCGCACTGCCTCCAAGGCCCGCCTTCCCTTCACCTTATCCCATCGTCAAACAGAACACAACTGCCTGAGTCTTGTGGGAGGAACTGTGTGTAGGCCGCCTCCCAGCATTCTCTACCCGCCGCTGGTTTATCAGCAGCAGGGCCCGCACACAAAGTAACAGGCTGGGCACTTACTGCATTTGATGCTGGCGGTAGCAGTGGTGGTGTAAAGCATAAATACAGTTATTTCAAACTTCGCCGGTCACTGAATTTCATTACCTGGACCTGGCATCCTGACCGCGGTTCTGACTGTAGCAGCACTGGCAGGGATGCTTTGACCTGTCCATCCTCTTACCCTCCAGCCTCAGACAGGCTCTGCCCTTGATGAAAACCAGACAGGAGCACAATGGCTGGGGATTGAACCCAGCAGTGACATTATAAAATAATGTTGAAGATATGAGCAAGCCTATGGAAGCAATTCCAGCAACTTGCATAAGGTACCAATAAATCTCTATAGATGCAAGGAACTTTCATGTCTATCTCATATATATATATATATATATATATATATATATACATACATACATACACACACATACATACAGGTTGAGTCTTCCATATCCAAGATGCTTGGGACCAGGGGTATTTTGGATAACGGAATATTCCGTATTTTGGAATATTTGCATATCATAATGAAAGATCTTGGGAATAGGACCCAAATATACACACAGAATGCATTTATGTGTAATATACACCTTATACACACAGCCTGCAGGTAATTTTATACAATATTTTCAATAATATTGTGGCTCAAACAAAGTTTGTGTACAGAAATGAAATTCATTTATGTATCATATACACCTTATACACAAAACCTGAAGGTAATGTTATACAATATCTTTAATAATTTGTGCCTTAGACAAAGTTCGTGTACATTGAACCATCCAAAATCAAAACGTTTCATTATCTCAGTCATGCCAAAAAAATTCCGTATTTCGGAATATTTGGATATGGGAGACTCAACCTGTGTGTGTGTGTATATACATACATATATATATATATACACATATACAAGCATACATACACACTATATATCTGTGTGTGTATATATAGTGTGTATATATATATATTATTATTATTAGTTATTTATATAGCGCACACATATTCCGCAGCCCTTTACAGAGAATATTTGGCCATTCACATCAGTCCCTGCCCCAGTGGAGCTTACAATCTATATTCCCTATCACTTGCACACACTAGGGTTAATTTGTGTTGGGAGCCAATTAACCTACCAGTATATTTTTGGAGCGTGGGAGGAAACCGGAGTACCCAGAGGAAACCCACGCAAGCACAGGGAGAATATACAAACTCCGCACAGGTAGAGCTGTGGTGGTTTTATTTAAATTAAATTTGCAAAAATCTCAAAAAAACTTTTTACACGTTGTCATTACGGGGTATTGTGTGTAGAATTTTGAAGACAAAAATTAATTTATTCCATTTTAGAATAAGGCTGTAACATAACAAAATGTGGAAAAAGTGAAGCGCTGTGAATACTTTCCACATGCACTGTAACTATTAGAGTTATTCAGTTTCAAACAAGTCTGACTTTATGCTTGTATTAATAATGATAGGCAGCAGTAAGCACACCCCCATACCATGGCAGTGGAATACTGCAGAGAGATGTATCTCTATAAAAGCTATAGGGGGAAGGGGTCCTTTAAAATCTTGCCGTGGGGCCCACAAAGTTCTAGCTCCGTCCCTTGTCCGGGGCATAATACACATGTCGCCGTGGCGCAGTGAAATACTTCACAAGCTCTCCATGCGCAACATTAGGTCTCAGCGCCCCCAGCACCTAAAAGGACAGAGTAGCTGAGCAGCCTAAATTCTGTGAAGTTGGCCCAGGCCTCCTTATGACCTTGTCCACTAGAGTGTCAATACGCACACTAATAAAGAGACCTGGGTCACCTAGGTCTGCCTCCCGCACTGCCCCATCCCATTTATGTGCTACCCACACTGCGCAGCACAGGCCACGCCCCCACAGCATTGGTCATGCCTACTACATTACTAGTCACACCCCTGTGGCGCTGGTCACACCCCCTACGGCAGCACACAATAGGCCCATCATAAATTTCAACCTCAGGCCCATGTGCACCTTAATCTGGTACTGCATTGACCAACTCAATCGGGGATTAAGCGTTTTTCAATCCAAATCCCAGGACTGAAAAAACTTCACACATGTGGCATAAAATAAAATAAAATAAAAATAAAATGTGGCTTTGACACTGCCCAGATTGTGAGATTAAAATTATACTTCTGTAGCTTTCACAGTTTTTTCTCAGACTGCCAATTTCTACTTGAGCCAGCCCCGGAACCTGTGTAATTTAAGAATGTCCCCATTTTTAGGGATTGTGTGACAGTGCGCAACCCTGATGAAGTTCAAACCTTGGCAAAAACCTAATCCTGATCAAACTACACCACCATGCCAACTTTGGTGGCGCTAGGTCCAAAACTCTGGCCGTGTATAAAGGACAAACAGACAGACACACAGACAGATATGGTTTCTCGCTTATTATACAGATATATAAACAAACAAACCAGTATAGTCCTGTACTCACAGTACCAGCAGCAAGTGCCCAGGTGCCCTCACAGATAAAGTCAATAAAACATATGTAGCGGTGTGGCACTCATGGATCCCTAAATAATAAACAACTACAGGCTGGTTAGAGTTAACAGTCAATGCTGGCCCATCCTCTTCTTATCCCGACGATGGCGCTCATCGGACCCTGGAGAGTGCAATAACCGCAACCGTTTTCCGGTGGTCTGTCCACCTCAAAATAATTTAGAGGCTTTAATTTAGTGAAAAACACTTGTTTATTATAACATTTTCCACTGTTAATAAAAAAGGTAAATATCAGCCATTTGGCACGGTTTATGAACCTCAAATAATTTGTGTTTGCCACTAATAGCCATCTATACTGTTATCCCATGTTATGTGGCACTTTTTTGGGGTTCAGGGCAATTCCCCCATTTTTTCATGCACTTCCCCCAGGTCACGCACTGAAGAATTACCGCAATAAAAATGATCTAATTGAATAGCAAAGGACGCAGGAGCACTGTCATGGAGTCTCGGGGAAATTCCCATGTGTGCGTGTCCAGAGGAATCATGAATTTCACGGATGTAAAAGCAAGTCGGATTTATTCATAGACACAGGTTACAGTGCAGGACATAATAGGCGGGAGACACATGATCAATACCAAAGGTCAATAATGAATTAACCTAGGAAAGACCAAGTACACTGGTGAGCTGGAGGCAGAGCCAAAGGCACTTGGAAAGGCACATGGGATGTGCTGCAGACAGAAACAGGGCATTTTGTATTACTGGTTAAACCAAGTCTTAGAACAAATAGCAGTATACAAGTTAGAGCCAGGAGTCTGTACAGGCAATGTGGGTTAGCTTAAGAGTCTGTGAAGCTATAACTGAACTTTCAAACTAAAGACAACAGACAATAGCAGATATTGTAAACGCAGACAATACAAGGCACTGGGAAAAACAGCAGGTCTACAAACTGTGAGAGGGAACTTGGAGCAAGTAATACAGGGTTTCCAGACGTCTGAAGATAGATAGCTGAACGTATTTGGAATAGTAACTGAAGTCTGGAGGCAGGACACATAGGAACCACCTCTAGGAAGTCTGACAGGGAGGATCTGACATGGTGAACAGACACAGGGGTTCTGACATGATGATCTGGCGTGGGAAGCACTGTGAAGCAGGTTTAAATTATGCAGACACTGGTGCAGCCCACAGCTGCTTAGTAGGCAATTATCCCAGTATGCAAAACCACAGAAGGCCACACAAGGAAGAGCACCACCACTTTTAGGAAAGTGGTACTGTAAAGGATTGTGACAGGCACACATGTTGAACATAGCCCGCGATGTGCGCATTAGGACCAATGAATTCCTTCCTTAGCGAATCAGAATTTTGGTGTCAATGCAGAGTTGAGCGAAAGATGGTTGCAACTGCTCCCAATTTGGGGTCAATTCAATTAGACATGAAGGGGTGCGAGTTGTCATTGTAAAAACGTGGAAATGTTGCCAACAGCAACGCAACTCGTCCCCCACGCTGCCCGATTTTGCCCTGAACTCGTTGACCTTTGTACACTGCAAACAAAAATCCGCGAGTCCGGAGATACTGTTAGTGTGGTGAGTAATTCGCAGCTAATTGAATCAACCCCATTGTGTGCACAACACTAAATGTGGATATTCACCTGTGTGCACAGTTGTACGGATTTATAAAGGAGGACTGTCCTCATCTAAAAGCTTGGTTTCATAGCAGTCATCATTATCAGTGTGCAACTGTACTAGCCCTATACTAGGTGTGCAATTCCAAAGGATGCGCAATGCCACCCACACAACGTCACTGAACCTTTGCTAAGTGAGAACAGCCCAGTAACACCACTTGATCCACAAGCAGAGGCATAACGTGAAGCCATGGCACGCGGAGCAGACTTATGTCATGGCGCTCCTGCCCCATACACACATAATGTTGTGGTACAATACCGTATAGGGTAACAGAGGTAGCCAGTAGTTATGCAGAGGTTAAACAGAATTGTAGCAATAGTGGGGAACCAGTGGTTATGCAGGGGTTAAACACAATGGTAATAACAGTAGCCACACAGCTGTATCTTCAGTGACAGCCTGGAGCATACAGGGGTTGCTAGGCATTGTAGGATTGCATTAGCAGGCTCTATACTTGGGCCAGCGGGGTGCTTGTACACTTAAGTGGTGGTGGTACAGTAGTGATTGACAATCCTTGTGGCTGTATCAGTGCTCAGTGCACTGCGGCTATATCCATGCAAAAAGGACCTGCTATAAGAGCCACGGTGGGTCCTGGTGCCCGCCGGCTCTATCTACTGATACGGAGACGGCGTAGAGTGCTACAGATCTCCTTTCAACATGTAGAGCCCTCGCTATGCCCCTGTCCACAAGTGGAGATGCGACTGAATTGTGTATGACTCTGCAACGCCCATACTGAAGTTCACTCAGCTCCGAAGTATGTGCAGTGTAAAAAAGAGCAAGATATGCTTAACAAACAGAATTGCATTCAACTCTACATCCCAGTGGCGTATTTACAGTGTAATGGGTGCAGGGTGTGTGGTGCAAGGCGGGTAGTGCCCTGCAGCCTGGTAACCTGGAAGAGCATCAGTTATACAGAAGCTGCAGGGTGTGCCCGGCACCTACAATACCATGCCAGAGTCTCTGCTACGTATCGTCTGCACAGGTGCCATTTTGGAGATGACATCTTTGGAAAGATGGTACCACCGGCATCCTGAAAACCTGGGAGGGCCCACAAACCAATAACGCTACAGATAAGCAGCCCCCTGTCAGGCTAGGAGGGGGACAAAACAATTGTACACAGGCTCCCTCCTTGTTAAAACACCCCTGCTGAATCAACCTCTTTTATGCTTAACAAAAAACTCCATCCATCGCTTAATATATATATATATATAGAATGGTTTTATATTACAGGTACCACCAGTACATATTCCACATTTTATTTGCAAAATGTTTTTTTTGCAATTGTTAAAATAGCTCATCATACACTCACAAAAGGAACACACAGAGGACCAGCCCCCCACTGATGATCAAAAACATAAGAAGAAATATTACCAATTATTACAGTAATTAGCTATTACAAAAAAAGCGGGGTCCAAGCTTTGTTCCCAAACCTTCAAAGCAATCGTACAGTTTTCACTGCTCCAGTAATTGCCCCGGACGTTTGTAGTTATTTCCAATGGAATATAGTGTACATTTAACATGATCTTATTGTATCACCCGGTGGTAGACGCATTGTTATAGATGACAATAGACAACTGTCTTCACTACCTGTGCTACAGATTTCCATAAGCTACATTATACCTAAGATCAAAGCCTCACAAGAGCCTGCTAATGACGAAACCCTGTTATTGTGCAGGGTACCTATTAACTTGAAAGCAACAGGTTCATAATCCATTTTGATACTGTCTGAGCAGGAAAGAACAAGTCACCTTTTGTCATATAGACCTCATACTATGTTTTATACTCAATCCCTCCCAACATGCATTTTACCTCTTTGATAAATATATTATCTAATGTATCCACAGGGAAATCTGCAAACATAAGATAAAACGCCTATTTTCAAAAACGAAGATGTAGAAACACTGACATACTGTACAGATGTGTTTCTACCTTTACCCTGCTACAACCAAGAAATGAGGTTCAAAATATGTTCATGTGGAGGTTTATTCTCCTCCTATATGTACCTATGTTTAAACTGCCACTTTTTGGGGATTACTAATCCCTAAATGTTTCTTCATATGCCACTATTTGCATGACATATCTTGTATATGTTTTTTCAACATATGTCAAGTTCTACGTTTTACATTATAGTGTCATTAATTTTTGATATACAGAAATAAATCGGTTTTTATATAACTATACTAAGCGAGGGCCACGCATATAGGTAGAAACACATTTTCTCTTTCATTGTATCTTTTTGGGGCCACTTAGGGGTACCCCCTACCTAGGCGGGCATGCAAATTACTCTTTGACGCACATGTCCACATTCTCTTAAAACCCACCAGCATTAGATATACAGATGTGTCCTCATAAACTATTCCTGCAGTCATGTCAAACAGCCTCAGTGGGCGCGCCAGGTCCTGTGTGACTCAACTAGCGCAGAGCGTCTTTGATGCCTAGAAATGTGTCTTAGGGGGGGAATTCTATTAGCAGCGGTTATTTACCGTTAACAGTAATTTACCGGGCAAGAAAAAGAGAATCTAATTGAATAGCCTCGGATAGTAAAGTCTGAGGCTACCATCCTGTTTCAAGGCCAGGAAATGATTGGGGCTAATTTAATTGAGCCCGTAGTCGTAATGTGATGCAACTAAGATGCACCACGAGACTACGCTGATTAATTTGATACGCGACACTTGTATATCTGTGTTTGACTGAGTCTGAGTCTGTATATGAAGTGCTACGAAGCAGCGGCCAC
This sequence comes from Taudactylus pleione, assembly GCA_031769625.1. Classification (NCBI taxonomy): domain Eukaryota; kingdom Metazoa; phylum Chordata; class Amphibia; order Anura; family Myobatrachidae; genus Taudactylus; species Taudactylus pleione. The sequence continues at coordinate 6,526,279 of JAUIMM010000450.1, forward strand.
GGCTTTTTTCCACGCCGCGTTTCATTGTGCATCATATACAGACTCATTCAATTAATCAGTGCAGTCTCCTGATGCGTCCTAGTGTATCGTATTGCGGCTAAGACGCATTTTCAGGTAAAAAAAGACGCTCGGCACTAGCAGACTTTCACGAGACCTGCCACCTCTCTCGCTCCACATAGCCTACTGATGTTAGGTGTATGAGGGCACATTGGAATTTGTACTACAAAAAAACTACTGCAAGTAATTATATATTATATACAGGTTGAGTCTCCCATATCCAAATATTCCGAAATACGGGATATTCCGAAATAGGGAATATTTTTAGCATGACTGAGATAGTGAAAACTTTGATTTTTAATGGTTCAATGCACACAAACTTTGTTTAAGGCACAAAATTATTAAAACTAAAGTATAAAATGACCTATAGACTGTGTGTATAAATTGTATATGACACATAAATGAATTTCATGTATGTACACACACTTTGTTTGAGCCACAAAATTATTGAAAATATTGTATAAAATTACCTGCAGGCTGTGTGTATAAGACGTATATAAACACATAAATGCATTCCGTGTGTATATTAGGGTCCCATTCCCAAGATATTTCATTATAATATGCAAATATTCCAAAATACGGAATATTCCGATATCCAAAATACCCCTGGTCCCAAGCGTTTTGGATATGGGAGACTCAACCTATATATATATATATATTACTAAAATTGTAATTTCTAACACTGCCGGCAAAATAGCCATTCTGATAAACAAGCCCAGATGCATAAATTGGTTGACATCCACTAATTAATTTGATATGCGACACTTATACACCTGTGTGTGAATGATTCTGAGGGCCTGATTCACTACGGATCGCAATACTGCGTAACGTTCAACTGCGATAGCAAGCTAAACCACTGCGATCACAATGCAAACTCAGCACCACATAAGAACACCCACTGTACCGAACGCACATCTGTAATACTTAGAATAGCAAAACCATGGGTACAATCGAGTACCATCGCAGCCTCACGCACACTTTCACGAGCCCTGACCGTACTCATGAATTGCTAACAGCCATGCACGCTATGAGACCCTCACACTGCGTAGGGCTTCGCAGTTGCTAATTTACCTGACGCTAACGCCTCCGTTCGGCCAACCACCCTCCCGTCATTACCCACAAACGGCACTTCCTCTCAATCACTCTGCGATGGATCTGTGTCGCTGCTGCGATCGTAGTCCACATCGCAGTGGCCGGTTCGCGCACTGCAATGCATGCGCAGGCCGATTGAGTGAGTATTAGCAACTGCGATCTAAGCGGAATCAGGCCCTGAATTTGTATAGGAAGTGCTACAATGTAGCACCGGCGGCTTTTTTTCACACCAAGTTCCGTTGTGCTTCATCTGCGACTTTGTACAGATTTATAACCAATTCCTATGCGGTAAAAGTGGCAGCCCGTCGTCTCTAGTACACTGTGAGTGCTGTTTTGGTCTGCGATGTGAATACGATGCACATTTTAAGTAAAAGTTGCAGGGCTACACCGCTAGGTGCCACTCACTCGTGCTGGGCGTCCCACGCCGCATGGAGTACTGAGGCTTGATGTATACGGACATATCTGTTTATGCAGCCTGTGTTTACAACTTTTACCGAATTCAAATTTAATATATACTAATCTATTAGAAGCTACACCCAAGTTTTATTTTTTCATTTAATTTGAAGAGGGATAGAGTAATTGCTTCCTACAAAGGACCCAGAAGCGACTACCCTTAGAGCCTCCATTTCAGGCTATTAGATGTTGCATTATACACATCCTGATGTGAGAAGAGCTCGGTCGCTATATAAACCTTTATCCACAATGTCGAAGCTGGATAATTGGCTGAGACAAGATCAGTTTAAAATTGAATCACGGTGACGCCATCTTGTGACTGGCCGCAAGACGCCATCTTGGAAATGAAATCGCAAGACGCCATTTTGCGAATGGCCGCCCAAGCGCCATTTTAGATAAACTCACAATTAAGTACATACTGTATGGCGAGATTACTATTAGCACCATGCGATTGCATCTTTCATCATTTCTCATATACACAGTAATACGCACAATTGCGCTGTTAACTAGTCGCATATTAGAGAATGCATAAGATCCTATATGAAAACGCTGTTTAGTAGCTAAATGCGCACGCATCTGTCCCCAGTTAACTAGCGTCAAACCCCGTATACTTACACATTACATATTCACATACAAGGTTCCATAAGCTTTAAGGTATAAGATTTAAGTTTATTCACTTAGTATAAATGCTGTGAAATAAAGATTCTTTGGTAACTAAGGTTTTATACATGCTAAGAAAGCAGTGTTTGGTTTCGCACTGATGCGTACTCTTTCAACAGAATTCCGGTATTATCGGTGTGGAGATCGCATCATGCATTCTCGACTTATGGACCGCAGAGACTTCAAGCAACAAAATGTATATGATATGAATAACTGTTAGGATGTTGCATGTGGCGGGAATCCAGAGACCCCCAGTTGTTAGAGGCTAGGTTGTGTCTATTTGAATCAGCCTGTTAAATACTCTGTAACAGATGTATCCCCCTTGGGAACCAATGGCATCAGCAACAAACTTCTCTATTGTGCTGTCTATTTCTGGGGGGTATACATATGTAGTGTTCCCTCTAGCTCCGGCGGCAGGCAGGGTGCCGGAGCTAGAGAGGGCAATGTTGTGCGCGCGTCGAAGGCACGCGCGCGTCCGAAAAGGGGGTGTGGTTACGAAAAGGGGGCGTGTCTATAAGACGCGGCCCCTTTTCGTCATACTTGGGGGCGTGCCCGGCGCTTACGGACATGCCGGGCAGCCCCCAAGCGCTGCAGAAAGGGAGAATAGACGCCGGGTGCACGGCGGTGACCGGGTCACCGCATGTTTGTCCACCCGCGAAACACTGCGTCCCGCGGGTGAGAACGGCTCCCGCGGGCTGTTAGGGCAGGGCGCTTTTTGCCCTCCTCCTGGAGGGCAGGGTGCTTTTTGCCCTCCAGAAGGAGGGCAGGGCGCCGCGCCCCGCTAAAACAGCCTAGCGGGAACGCTACATATGTGTGCTCCAACACTGGGTTTTAGTCTTCGTGCTGAATGCTGATAGACGAGGGGTTTCTTGCTGATGCCTAACATCTGGTCCGGAAGCGCTGCGTATGTATACTGTACTTGGGTCTGTATAATTCCTTTGTGCCGAATTGTGCCCGGATCAATAGCGTATAACTGACTGTACTCTACTTTAATAATATTTGTGCTTTGGAACCACAGATTCCAGGTCTTAAGTCTTTATTTACTGTATGACTGCGTACGCAAATTAGCGTCATCCTTAGAAGGGATAGGCAGGATATTAGAAGGTATAGGCAGGATATTAGAAGGTATAGGAAGGAGTGTATAGAGGTTCTAATACAGATTCCTTAACAACACAATACAGGTTGAGTCTCCCATATCCAAACTACTTGGAACCAGGGGTATTTTGGATAACGGAATATTCCGTATTTTGGAATATTTGCATATCATAATGAAATATCTTGGGAATGGGACCCTAATATACACACAGAATGCATTTATGTGTTTATATACGCCTTATACACACAGCCTGCAGGTCATTTTATACAATATTTTCAATAATTTTGTGGCTCAAGCAAAGTTTGTGTACAGAAATTAAATTCATTTATGTTTCATATACACCTTATACACACAGCCTGAAGGTAATTTTATACAATATTTTTAATAATTTGTGCCTTAGACAACGTTTGTGTACATTGAACCATCAAAAATCAAAGGTTTCATTATCTCAGTCATGCCAAAATTATTCCGTATTTCGGAATATTCCGTATTTCGGAATATTTGGATATGGGAGACTCAACCTGTAGACAGTGTGTGGAACTACCAGCTTCTTAATCTCATTTATATACCAGCATTATGTGAAATAGGTCTTACAGTCTCCTACTGCCTCCATGCAACTAACGAGCACACTGCACTGTACCATTATCATCTTAGTGCAGGTAATGATTGGGCTGCTGTACATAGACAATAACCTTGTAAACGAATAACAGCCACATAAAAAAAAGAATACTACTAAGAATCCAAACACCAGTATTAATTAGGCAGCACAACACAACTGTGCCACCAAAACTGTATGTGGAGAATCCTTGTGCAGATAGTACTGTAGAATGACAACATGCAATTTATTTAATTGGTTATGATGTTTGTGACCCCGCAACAATCCCCCCCCCCCCCCCAAGAAAAAAAAACCTTCTTCACTTTAAACTTTATTATGTGCTATATTACATTGAAATAACACTCTATCCTAAGGGGATGTAGTCAGCATCCTGGCAGACGGGATGCCGATGGTCTAAATACCAGCGTCGGGATCCCGACTCCAGAATCCCGACCACCGGCATCCCATAGGTAAGCATCGGGGGTTAGGGGAGGATTAGGTTTAGGGTGCGGGGAGGGGAGGGGGAGGTTAGGTTTAGACACTAGGGGGAGGGAGGCTAGGTTCAGGCACCGGGGAGGGTTAGGGGTTAGCTGTAGGGAACTTACCTTCCAGTGTCAGGATTGTGACTGTCAGGATGCCTCTGTCGGTATTATGACACCCAGCATCCTGACAGCCGAGATCCCGTATTAAGTTAACCCATCCTAAGCTCATATCATCAGCAACATTACAAAACTGTTTACCCTCTTTACCCACACAGGTAACCCCACTGCCATGCACAGATTAGGAAGGACAGATTATATTTTAATTAATGTTCTTTAAAAAAAAATATTTTAATAAATCTATACCATATTCACTTCTTTAACTCACATGAAAATCTGGATTATACAAACAAATTCTGCCTGAGGAAGCGGCAGATAAGTGAGACATTCTGTTTTTATTAGTTTATGCTTCATTTTTTTCTTTTAATTGATTCACATTTTTAAGTGTTTGTATCGATTATCTGACTTTTTAGTGCCAAAAAGCCTAGTTTAATGTATTTGATTTAGTTTTATTAAATTAGTCATTGATTGTTATATGGACCGAGTTCCAAGACAAGTTTATATTTCAAGCACTGTGTAATTTAAATGTGAAAAAAAAAAATTCACATCTAGACTATTATAGTGGACAATTCTCCTTTCCGTGTGTGCACAGCTCATGTAACATTAGTAAAGAAGGAGGTTGCTCATTGGACAGACCAAGTCCTGGTAATACAGGGTATAATTTATCCACATTTAAAGTGTTTATACATAGTTACATTTAAATACGCTAAAGTCAGCGCCGGAGATTAACCTATTGTATGTGCATCTTTGGAAGCCATTTGGGAAGCTTACATATTATTTTCTCGGCTGCGGTCTTGTGGCACCAGCCACGTCTGCTCTGAACCCATAGTCAGTGGGTGACGTAAGCAGCAGAGACAGGTTCCTCTGCTGCGTGCAGCAGTTCAAGGGTGTTTTAATGTGGTGTGGACCTCACCCCATTACAGAGGTGCCGTGGCCACTTACCGCTTTGGACAGTAACGTTGGGGAATGAGGAATGAGAATGTATGTTCAGTAAAAATGGATTCATCACATCCAAACAGTGGAGGGAACAATTTTGAATATTCACAAGAATATAGCCGATCAATCAGAAGCGACGTCACCAAAAGGTATGTAGTAGTGGGTGTGCTACTAGTGTATTTGGCTGAAAATCAGGGTTGCATAAAATGGGATTTAAAAAAAAAAAATCAAAAGCGGATTTATTTGATTTAAATAGGATTTTTTATTACAAGTTTTTTTTTTTAGTAAACGTTTTAAATTTTATAAACATTTATTTAAAAAATAAATGTTAATAGAAAATCCTATTTAAATCAAATAAATCCGTGTTTGATTTATTTCTTTTTTAATCCGATTTTATGAAACCTTGCAAAAATATTATTTTTCTTTAGATTTAAAAAATATATATATAAAAAAAAATGATTAGAAGAGGTGGAGATAATGTTCTTCCCCATTTTGTTCCTGTGTGATACAGTAATTAGCTATAAGTAACGTACTGGTCTCACAATGTTATACTGAGAAACCTTCTACCAGCACATTGCCTTTAGCTGTAGCATGAAGGTTACAGAACACACTAAACCTAGTTGCAGGAAAATGGGCAGAACCAAGCAGTGAAGGACAATAAAAGTACTGTAATGCCCTTACCATAAACTGTGCTACCGCCTTAATGAAGAACACTCGGTCTTGCTCTGTGTCCACATCCACAGGAATAACCAACTGAGGCTCATACCTGGTAAGAAGATAAAACAACTAGATGCAATAGAAAGTTTGAGTCAGCAGCATAATCACTACCTGCAATGGCGTTATGCTGGGTACACACTGGCAGATATATTGGCCGATCAATTGATCTACCAATATATTGGATGCCGGCTGGCCAGTGTGTACCAGCGATATCACGCCGACTCTGCTGCACAGCCGATGTCCAATATATCTGCAGATATATTGGGGCATCGTGCTGTGTGTACAGATGGTCTACCGACCAACCGCAGAATTGCTGTAAAGGCCGAGGGGAGGGGGGAGTGACACGCCCAGCGGGACCCGTCCCCAGATGATGGTTGTTCAGTGTGTATGAACAACCATCATCTGCAGATCACTCGATCTGCAGATATATCCGCTAAGTGTGTACCCAGCTTAAGAGTACAACAGACCAATTAATAGAGGTAATTTTCGGGTTCATTACAGAATTAAAAGAATTACACCTACAGATGATTTTGATACATGTGGGCTCTAGCAACTTAGTAAATGCTACTTTGCTTTCTCTATAGCTCCCCTCAGTAGGCTTCAGACATGTATTTAAATCAATTATTTGTATTGTGTTTTAATACAACCCAATTCTGCTGTGCCCTCAGGTTTGGTTGCACATAGACGGCAGCTTTGTGCCATCTGCAGCACAAATGTAAATAAAACCTGTCTGAGGATATAAATACACTAGTGCTTTGGACCAATAATTCCCCAGCTCACTGGCTATTTTTTTTTTTTTGCAGGTCCCTTCTGTGTCCCTGACATCATAGGACATAAATGACATGTGTTATACCTTTTCACCAGCCAAATGAGAACTTCCGACACCAGAGGAAAGTTGGGACTACGAAAATTCTCCATGGAGATGAGGCGGGGGTAACCCAGCGCCCGCATCATTTCTGTGAAATCTGGAGGAGACATAACAATAAAAATCTAAATTCAATTTATGATTGAGTGGCATAGATTTTATAGTACTGTAAGTAAATGGAAGTGAAGTATTTTGTAGTACAGTATATGGATATGAGATACTGTCGGTAGAAAGATAGAGTCATGCGAAAAAGGAAGTACACTTTCTTTCCATCCTTTATAAAATATCAAGTCATAGTTAACAATCATCTAATCATCAGTAAGTCATAAAATATGATAACGCCAACATCACGTGACAAATAACACGTAAGGCGTTTTTGTGGTCATCATTTAGTCAGCAAAATAGAAGATAACGTGAAGAAGCTATGCATGAACTTAGTGCTGCTTATACCACCGCTACATAACAGCAGAACCGTTAGCAGTACAGTCTGGAGCGTTTAGCATTATGTTAGGACTATGCCAAGTAGAATAGAAATCTGCAATGATTTCCAAGACGCGACTGTTACTGCTCATCAGACTGGAAAGGGTTAACAAGGCCAATTCGCCTCCAACTCCATTTTGTTGAACAGCCGTTAACAGTCAGCGTACGCTGCAGGTGGCACCAAAACGGACGGAACACGGAGCGAATGCTTTAATAAAAAAAAAATCGCCTGTGCAGGTTCAGTCACTTCCATAACAATTTGCATTCCCAGCGTCACGCCGCATTTACTGATCGGCCTTAAACTCATGTTTACGGTGGATTAACGCACACCTCCCAACTTTGTGGTGGATCAACTCGGACACACATAGGATGGAGCTCGGCGATGTCAAGACAAGTTAGCCCTTTAAACCCCCTCTTAACGACACAACCACAAGCAGTGCACGGGAACATACCTCCTAATAGTCCCATCTGTGGGGCTGAGCCCATAAAACAGGGGCGTTGGGAGGTATGATTAGCGCCCGTCCAAGGCTACCAGGGGCGGATTTATAATGAGGGCAGGGAGTGTGTTGAATATGGGCCCCTGGGACAAGGGGCCCCCGTACCACACACCTCAGAACAAGGTCCGATCACGCTGGGGCTGGCGCCATATTTCCAGCAATATCTTCCTAAAGGACCGCTGAGGTACCTATACAGAATATTATTATGGGGCCCATATATGTCTGGTTACATATAGCTAATGCCACTGTATGGGCTCCTGGAAGACACTGCTGTGCCATTACATGCAGTAATAAGGAATCACTATGCTGTGAGGTGATCAGAAGTCATGTAATACAGTGTCAGGTACACAGTTACTATCAGTGCTGACACTATGCTATAGGCATACGATACAATGTACGGATCCTGACATATAAACACAGGTCTGGAGCTATAATATGGGCTCAGGCTAATGGGGATTATGACTCAGCTCTTACTCCGTAAGTCCCGGTAAGACATGGTGCCAGGTCCCCGGTTCGCTAACGATGGCTGAACTGAAGCGAATAGGCCGGGTTACCAGTGAGCAGTATACGTTGCCATGACAGCTCTGCTGAACGGCGGCTCACACGGGACAGAAAGTATTGACGCGAAACGTTGAGCATGCGCACTGGGAGAGACTGGGAACTGCCTGAGTCAGTCTACTGACTACTGCACGACTACAGCACATGAGCAGATGCTCATTGTGGGGGGCAAGCCGCAATAATCAAGGTGCAGCAGCATTGGGATAAGAAAGTCAGAGTTTGCAAACCTGGTCAAAGGTGAATTCATCACAGCATGAAGCCAACAAGAACTGGGTTCCAATATACAGGATAGCTGCATAGTTATCATTATCTGAAAACAGGCAAATGATAATAATATAAAAGACTAACATTTGTTACAGTCAGTAAACGCACACACTGTAATAATAGGAATACGCCAGGTACTGTGTAATGGTGCACAGAGCCGTAACCAGACTTTTTGGTGCCCTGTGCCAGAAAGAGCATTGGCGCCCCCTCATTTTTCTAAGGGACATAATGCACCCAAAAAAGGGGAATGGCCTCATGGGGAAGGACCAGGGAATAGATAGGGTAGGCCAGGAGATGCTGGGGATGAAATAAGAGGAAGCTACAAGTGAGTAAGATAATAGACATTTTACAGGCCCAAACAGCGCCCCCTGCCCTGTGGTGCCCTGTGCGATGGCACCGGCCGCACTACCCTAGCTACGGCCCTGATGGTGCATACGCACGGTCAGATTTCTTATCAGATATGAACGACAACGATTGTACAAATCGTTCAATCGTTCATATCTATGACATGTAGGGCATGCATCGACGAACGATGCGCGTTCCCGCATGTCAGATAACGATCTCTGACATCGACTGTGTTTGCAGTCAGATTTTGACGATTTCATTCATTGTAATACTGTCAGAAATCGTTCATCGTTGATGAAATCGTTCAAATCTTTGTAAAAATCGTTCAATCATTCATCAAATCTGTCCATGTGTATGCACCATGACAATTCAAAGTTGAAGCAAACCCCAAAAAACATTTTATAGGGTATAGTAAATGATGAACTGTTCTATCTTTGCAAGTCAAGGTGCCCACACACATACCGACTCACGCACGCTCCGACGATGTGTCCGATTTCCCTTGAAACTCTCCCGGTAGCTCTGCACACAATGGGCCTGATTCAGACCCACTCGCAAGCGGCTGTCCGCTCGCAAGTGGGTCGATGTTGTGCACTGCGCATGCGCACGACGGCGGGAGCTCCGTCGTGCGCATGCGCCAGACGCGACGAGCGAAGGACTTTCCTTCGCTCGTTGTGTCTGATCAAAGGGGGCGTGCTGTCGATGTTGATTGACAGCACTCCCCCTTTGGTGGGCGTGCCAGGGGCGTGCCTCCCTGACGGGGGCGTTCCCAAGGGAACGCCTACCGTCAGAAGCCGGCCCACTGACATCACTAGTGATGTCAGTGGGAGTGATTTTGGCTCTGATAGAGCCAAAATCACTCCAGGCCTTGCGGTTGAAAAACTCAACCGCAGGCTCCGGCTCGCAGTGGCGATGGTCAAGACCATCGCGGCCATCAAACTGCACGCTCGTATAGGCTGTGGGTGGTGACCCACAGCTATACGAGCATCCAGGAGGACGCTCCATAATTATGGAGGGCGGACCTCATTCAGAGCGTGCGCTCTGCTCAGAGCGTACGGCTCTGAATGAGGGCCAATATGCTGTCCAATCTTCATCCGATCTCCTGCAGCCATACTTTTTCACAGTGCATTTGAGTCTAGATCGTCAGATCTGCCCTACAGCATGGCAGATCTGAAGATGCGATGTGCGACCTGCGGGGGCACACATCGCATCGTGATCGTGAGTGGGGACTCACGATTTGGTCATTTTTTACCCGATCTGAGCGCTCACAACCGGGTCGATGGTGGCCCATTGGGCATGCGCACGACGGAGCCGGGCAATCCGTCGCTCCGGGTCTCGCAGCAAAGGGGGCAAGCTGTCGATGGTGAGTGACAGCTCGCCACCTTTGGTAGGCCGGGGGCGTGGAACGCCTACCGTTTGGGGGCAGACCCACTGACATCACAAGTGATGTCAGTGGGAGAGCTTCCGGCTTAATTTGAGCCGAAAGCTCTCTGGGGCTTGCGGCCATGAGACCCTACCACAAGGGTCTCGTCGCAAGCCCGATGGTCGCGATGGTCTTGACCATCGCGACCATCTTCATGGCCGCTCGCTATAGGTGTGGGTGGTCACCCACAGCTATGCGAGCAGCCGGGAGGCCGCTCCAAATAAAAAAATAACGCCCTGATTCAGAGCGAGCGCTCTGTCAGAGCGTCCGGCTCTGAATCAGGGCCACTATTTGCAGTACATAACCACAGTTGTCAGCTACCACACAGCAAGCACAGGGCCTTATTCAGAGCCGCTCGTAAGCGGCCGCTCGTTCACTCCGAGCGATGTTCGCACAACTGCGCATGCGTATGGGTCGTAATGCGCATGCGCCAACCAGTCATTGCGGTCGGAAATCGTGCGCTCGTAAAACAGCGAGGGCCTGCTAATTTGAGTGACAGAATGAGGCGTTTGTGGGTGGTAACAGGGGAAGGTGCTTGAAAACGGGGAGTGGAGATCCGAACGCAGGAGTGCCAAACGGTCAAAACGGGCGTTTAATGGGTGTGCATAATTAACAAAGCAGCGTCATCGACCACGTCACTTGGTTGTCTTTTAGCCTGAACTGCTCGCAGTGATTGCGGGAAGTAAAACCTACCACAAGCACTGCGAGCAGTTCAGACGCCTTTCGATGTACTCGATTAATCTAATAAATAGCGGAGATGACGTATGATGCAAACGGCAAAGGGGCGTCTTTACAAATAGCGAGCGCATCTTTCGGACACTCGCTCAGACATTGAGGCGTCCACAGACCGCAAAGGGCGAGCGCTCAATTTAAATATCCGGCCCCTTTTTCAGGACGAGCATCCGCATATAGCGTCTGGGTCTGAATCAGACCCACCGTGCATCGGCGAGCTGACACAGCAGGACCCCCCCCCATGCACTGCACATCGCGGCCAACCCACTCCAAGGTCACATGCCGGGATTGGAACTCAAGTGCTGCAAACGTGCAATGGATTAATCGCGATCTGGATAGTTAGTTCCCGAGTCCCTGCAGTCTGCATTCCCAGAAGAGCCGTGCACCGAGACACTGTCTTGAGCCACTCCACTGAGCTTAATGACGTGTTTTGACTCAGTTCAATGTCTCGCTTTGTCCATCGCTAGAGGATAGGGCTTCTATGTCCCATCCCTATATATGGCTGCTGGGACTCTGGAGCAGTTACGTGCCCAGCCCTCCCCTCACCTCCTGGGCTGCACCCACTTTAGTTCTTCTGCCCATGTGGGAGACAATAGATAAGGAATGTAGAGATTTAGGGAAATGAATAAAGGGAAGTTTTATGGTTTTTTATTTCCACTTATGATCACACATTTTAACCAGCTGCAAAAACACACTACAGAGAATATTACATTAGCAATGTTCTACTGATATGTACACTAATGAATAGGACTAACTTTCATTATTCATGAGAGGTCTAGGATACAAAAAGAGTTACTGCCAATGGGGCTGATGTTTAGTCGTAAGCAGAAGCGATATCGGACGCGATGTTCTTCATCTGCTCATGCACCTGAGTCGCACTGCGAATGCGCCACGGTTTTGTACATATATCAGTTGCGGTGCATGCCCCCTGCTGGGCGTCTATGCGAATAGGTGCCCGACGGAGCAATTCAATTGTTTCTCCATTCGGGCGCCCATTAGCATTTACTGCACCCACAAGCACCGGGTTTAGCGCACAGCTGCTAAACCCGTCTAAAGAGGTTAGAACGCCCAAACCACCGGCAGAGCACCCAAAAAAATTGGACTTTAGACACATTTCTTCTCGCACTTCAGCAGGCTGCAAGAAGGAATGTGTCCCCCCCGCAGCTTTAGGAGTCCGAACGGGGCAACAATTGAATATGCCTATTTGCATAGACGCCCAGCAGGGGGGCACGCGCCATGATTGAATTTCCCCCAAAGAGTCCCAGTACAGATTTGGATACACTGTAGCACAAATGTGAAGAGCTCTCCTGTACGGTGCCTGGGAGGTAACAGCGAGTGGCTAAATAGTCGCACACAGAGGTTGCGTCTTATTGGAGTGTCAAGAATCATGTTGCAGAAAGTGGTTGTGTATAAAGGCGCTGGACCGCTCACATAGGAGGCCATGCTTGGAGTGGGAAACTGCACCTGCCATAGGGCTGGTGCCAGTGGCGTATCTATAATTGGCACAGGGTATGCGGTGCACACGGGACCCTGGATCCAGGGGGACCCACACCACACACCCTGCACCCATTTCTTCAATACTTACCTCTACAGAGTCCTGTATCGGCGGCAGCAGTTTTGTACAAACCACCAGTAAAATGGCGCAGTGCCCATGTTCCTGGCATTTTGTGCATGCGCAGTAGGAAAATCGCTTGGGAAATGGCATGGCATGCACAGTAGACTTTGGCAAGGCGCTAGAGTCTACTAGTGCCCAGTGTCTACTGCTGCGCTCAGTGCGCTGCCGGGCACCGGGTAGAGAGGAGGGGGCCCCGGACAGAGACTTCACACAGGCCCTCTCCTCTCTTAATACTCCCCTGGCTGGTGCAAGTTTTGATTGTGCATGTAAAGACGCTCCAAGAAGTATTTCTATATCTAAGGACGCTGACAGTGGTCTTTTCACTCTTTGCACATTCGGATGCAAGGATCTCCGCCAGGGAAGAACTTTGTAGCGGCATTGGCTGCGTCAAAAGATGCAGCTGCGTCTGTGTCCGATTCAGAAACCGGCTCCAGTGTTCTTTACACAACTCATTGGGTGGATGACAATTCTGTTTCTGGACTTCCCTTTGCAGACCCTTCAATGGATCTCAGTCAAGCAGTGAATGGGGTCTTACCTGGGAACAGAAGCCTGAAGGTTGTCGGTCTTACCCCTTACAGAGAAGAACTGAAATACCCGCACCGATTAGTGTATTATATAAGTCCTTCCTTATAGGGATCATTTATCTGATAGTAGTTCAAGATACTGAATATAAGTCCTTCCTTATAGGGATTATGTATCTAATAGTAGTTCAAGATACTGAATACTGAATACTCTGGAATACAATTGACAATGACATATAATATGAAGAAAAAAAAGTTATTCCTTAATGGGGTATTCACGGACTTAATGTTATTATTACAATATGACAATGTTGATGTCAACTAAATTGAAGCTCCCTGGTGTAAAAGGGGAGAGAGTTGGATCGCCGGGTCGAGTGACCTGGCAATCCAACCCAGGTAACTAGGAGGGTATAACACGGGCGCAGCCCGTGAAACCCTGCTGTGAGAACAGCGCACTCCGGGTCACGATGACCTGGAGTGCGCTGCTAGCCGGCCGATTGGTCCGGCTTCAGTGGCGCTTGGAGATGACGTCATCTCCAAGCGACCACTTTCACTCCGCAAAAGCCGGGTCTATGCAGACCCGACTGCGGTGTGAGCGGCGCCAACTCTGGAATATCCCGAGTCGGCACCAGCAAAATTCGGGGTCTGATCCGGATAGGAACTTTGTTCCAACTCCGGGTCAGACCTGGAATTTAGGTGGAAAAGGGGTATAACTGAGATACTAATTAAGTCACCTGTGCTCAAGTATGGCTATCCTTAAAACCTGGACTGTTAGTGTGCCTTGAGGACCATGGTTGGGAACCCCTGCCCAACCCTAACCCTCCTTCAGGGTGCCTAACCCTAACCTCCCCCCCAGTGCCTGACCTTAACCCCCCCCCCTCTAAGTGCCTAAACCTAACCCCCCCTTCCCCGCAGCCTAACCCAAAGTCTCCCGGGGGGGGGGGTAACCCTAACCTCCCCCTGGGGTTGCCTAACCCTAACCCCCCTTCCCCCTAGCATAACCCTAACCTCCTGGGGGGTGCCTAACCCTAAGTCCCCCCAAGAGCCCCTAACCTAACCCTCCCCCCTCCCTGCGGCTGTCCGCACCGGCTTACCTTCGATCGGTAAGCCGGGTGTCGGGCTCCTGGCGTAGGTCTAATGACAGGTGTCGAGATTTCGACGCCTGTCATTTGTACCTTGCCAGGATTAAGCAGTCGGGAAGCTGGCGGTCGGCATTGCGACCGCCAGCTTCCCGACTGCTTCCCAATATAATAGAGCTGTCAACCCAGGAGACGGGTTGACCCTAAGACTAAGCCGTTTAGGCTAAACGCGCATCAAGAGACACGCGGCACACGCTGCTCAGTGTGTGCTATGTTTTAAACTTACATGTTGAAAACCACTATGTTACTGTAATATACTAAGAAGAAGGGTGTCTGTTAGACAGTTGGACTGGAAATCAGCAGCATGTGACTCAATCCATCCACTTAAATACACTGTATTACTGTATTACATTGTTACAATTATAAGAGTAAAATGTTGTGAGATGCATAAAGAGAGATCACGTGCTTAGCCTGTCAGCCCACCAAGGGTGATCATCACTATCTGATCATCTGAATATATATCAATGGCATATCGCTATTGGTAACAACTATTACCAGTTCATTAGCTATATTGTATCTGTTTAGCTGTATTATTACATATTGTGAGACATACAGCTGAGAGATTAATACGGTGCCTAATAATAGGGGAATGACTCATGATCAAGCTAGGGGATATATATGACAGTGTCATTATGAGCTCTTTGTCCATTGGGACACCTGTGGAATTATGATATAAGCCAGTAATTGGTCAATGTGAGTGATGTGACTGTGGTTAGAGAATTACTCCAACAGTCCATCTTTATTAACCACTACAGGGAGAGAATGTTGTCTGTGTCTCCCTATTGGAATTATATGGAATGTGTGAACACATTATAAGTCACATATATATTTTGGGATTTGCAGTATTTCCTAAGTGAGCTTAGTGTTCCTGTTCATATATTAAGAGGGAATAACTTGAATCACCTCACAGGCTGGATCAGACTTATTGATATGTTATGGGATTTATTATAATTCCTAAGCTAATACAGTGCTCTATTCTATATAATAATATTTAATTATTATTATTACATTTTATTTATAGGGTGCCACAATTGGTCCGCAGCGCCGTACATACAGTAAAGGCATTCGGTATGAAAGACCAGCTGACGCATGGCCGGCAGTTCGATTCCCGGCAGCATCAGCCCGACAGATGCAGAGATCCCGGCAGCGGCAGCCCGACAGTGCTGGAAATCCTGATCGTCCCTAGGTAAGTACAAACTAACCTAACCTAACCCCCCCTAAGCCTAACCCTCCTTAGGGGTGCCTAACTCTAACCTCCCCCCTGTGCCTAACCCTAATCCCCCCTCTAAGTGCCTAAACCTAACCCCCCCCTACCCCGCTGCCTAAGTCTAAGTCCCCCGGGGGGGTGCCTAACCCTAACCTCCCCCCGGGGGTGCCTAACCCTAACCCTCCCACCCCCTAGCCTAACCCTAACCCTCCCGGGGGGGTGCCTAACCCTAAGTCGCCCCCGGTGCCCTAAACCTAACCCCCCCCGCGGCTGTCCGCTCGCGGCGCCCGGGATGCCTTCGATCAGGATGCCGGGCGGGGGTCTCCCGGCGTCGGAAAAATGACAGGCGTCTACATTTAGACGCCTGTCATTTAACCCTCGCCGGGATAAAGCAATCGGGAAGCCGGCTGTCGGGCTTACGTCAGCTGGTTTCCCGATTGCATCCCCAGTAAAGGGTACACAGAACATTACATTACAATACAGTAACCAACTTATAAACAGAACACAAGTAACAATTAGCAACACAATTCTCCACACAATACAGCTGGGAAGGTGAAGGCTGTCATAGAAGTGCTAGAGAAGAAGGCTGTGAGACAGTAGGGAGGACCCTGCTCCTAGGAGCTTACAATCTAGGGGAGAGGGGAGACAGATGACATGAGGCATGAGTGTGTAGAGGGGGACCTGAGTGCAGGAAGTAGGCGAGGTAGAGATGGCTGAGGCAGGAGGGACAGAGACTTGGTGACGGTTATGTGGTGGAAGGGTATGCAATGATGAACAGGTGGGTTTTAAGTGCATTTATTAATCTGTCAACAATAACTAGTGACTGAGTCATCCTACAGGAATATATATGGCACTAATTTAGGCAATGTAACACGTCTGATATAATATCCCTCGATTTGAACATATAACTGAATGTACTGACAACAAAGGGGATAGTGAGGATCAAGGGACAAGACCCTTGGATATCACAAGATTATATCTATCTATTATAAGGAATATGATATGTCCTTAGCTCTACAGACGCCCAAAGAATAATTTTACCATTATTTATGGAATAATATTACATTTATAAATAAGACACACAGGAGACAAATAGTGGTTCTATAATTTCATTTTTACGTTTTGAATTATACTTTTGTTGACCTATATAGCATTGCATATTGTATAATGTTTCGCGGACAACTCATTTTATTTCATACCATAATAAAGGTTATATTTTAATAATTGTAACAATCTCTTCAATTTAGTTGACATCAACATTGTCATATTGTAATAATAACATTAAGTCCGTGAATACCCCATTAAGGAATAACTTTTTTTTCTTCATATTATTTGCCTTTACAGAGAAGTCAAGCAGCAGTAGCTGTAATACTACACAGATCTGTGTCTTTAAAAGAGCCTTGAATGTGGGACAATATCATTATATATTTTTCAGCCCTTACTTAATAAATGCTGAGATTGCACAACTGATATTTTGCATTGTAAAATAATATTATTATTAGGGACTGAGGTTTAGTTAGAGTTAGGGACAACAAAAGTACAATATCTTATAACTAACTCTAATATATAAACCTGCTCTGGAATATAGTATTATTAATACCATTCATATTAATACCATTCAGTCGCTATTTAGCGTTGCAAGTCGTTTAAGAAAGAATTGCTTTCCAGTCCAATCGTGTGGTTCCAAAGCACAAAAGTTATTTATGAAAAAAAGGGTAACACGATGTAAGTTTTAATATTAGAGTAAAAAGCTATCGATTCCTGCCTGTCTATACCTTCTAACAATCAATTCCTGGATATACCTTCTAAAATTGTCGCTATTCAGCGTTATGAGTCGCACAAGAAATAAATGCTTTCAGACTTTGAGGGCCTCATTCAGAGGCGGTCGGAGGATGCAAGCGGTCGCTCAGAAACTGGGCGGCCGCTTGCATCCTGACCGCCCGCCTCTGTTTCGGTCGTTAGGCTGTGGGTTAACACCCACAGCTCTAACGACCGCTAGGGTGATGGTCGCGGTGGTCATTGACCATCGCGACCATCGGGGCTTACGACGAGACCCTAGGGTAGGGTCTCACTTGTCGTAAGCCCCAGAGAGCTTCTGGCTCTGTCAGAGCCGGAAGCTCTCCACTGACATCACTAGTGATATCAGTGATGTCAGTGGGGCCTCCCCCAACCGGCAGGCGTTCCCATGGGAACGCCTTCATTTGGGCTGCCACCCCCCCGGCCCGCCTTCCAAACGGGGCGAGCTGTCAATCAACATCGACAGCTCGCCCCCTTTGGAAAGAGAACCGCTACGACCGGCGCTGTCGGTCGTAGCGGGTCTCACGCATGTGCACGAAGGAGCTGGCTCCCTCGTGCGCATGCGCACTAGACAAACACGAAGGCCGCCTCTGAATGAAGGCCTGAGTGTGGTTCCAAAGCACAAAAAGTTATTATTCAATATAAAAACAGATGGTTACACACTGTGATCTAAATACAATTAGCGCAAGTAAATCATACAGACCCAAGGTACAGTTGTTACATACGCACGCGCTCTGGACCCAGATACCGGCATCAGCAATAGAAACCTCCGTCAACAGCACAGCAAGAAGACTCTTGACTGGGGTCAGAGAGCGTTCATATATACACTTACAGGGATAGGCAATACCATAGAACAGTTTGGCATGATTCCATTGGTTCTCCTTCATGGTGCTTCTGTTACAGGATAGTTCATAGGTCAATTCGTATGGACACAAGTCAGCCTCCAACAGCTCTTTGTGTTCTTTTTCCCACTGCATACTAAATCTAAGCTGGTATCATTACAGAGTACATTTTAATGTTCTAACTCTCTATAGTCCATAATTTGCAGAAGCATGTTGCGTCTTCTCACCGATGATACCGGAAATCTGTTGAGACACAGTGGATCAGTACAACACCAAAGACGGTCTGCTTATCATATACTAAACCTTAGATATCAAATAACCTTTATTTCACAACATTAATCATTACGGAATAAAGCTTAAATATTACACTTTAATATTAAGGAACCTTTCATGTAAGTGTGCAGTGTGTAAGTATTGGGGAATTGGGAAAAGACGCTAGTTAGCGCTGTGCGACTATGTGTTTTGTGGAGTACACCATGGTACGTGTTTTGCAGGATTAATCATTTTATATGTTTTAGTGACTGTCTGTATTTGTAGTTGTATAGTGAGGACTTTTAACTTCTTTCTATTGCATGGGAATCGCACGACGCTAAACAATAGCATCGCCGTATTTATTTACAATGGGGTGATTCACTAAAATGGTGCTGGGCGGCCAGTCGCAAAATGGCGTCTCGTTGCCATTCGCAAAATGACGTCACCCTGATCTAATTTTAAACCGACTCTGTCTCAGCCAATTATCTGGCTTCAACAAAGCAATTAAATAGTACAGCCGATACGCGTGCGCACTGGTCCCAGTATACAGTCATCAGTCCAAAAGTCTGCGGTCGCAAAGAAGATGTGTGTACTCTGGGGTCAGGATACAGCCTATATACCTTACAGGTTTCAGAGTTAACAAAGGGAAAAATTTACAGGTTTTCATTGGTTCTTGCTTCTGGTCACTGGTCAGTTCATACGGTGTCCTCCAACGGTCACATTGTGTAGCTTCGCGCCGAACAACTGATTAAAACTGGCTACAACACTGCATACAGTAATAACATTCTATTCAATAACTCCCTATCATCCATAACTAGCAGACGCATGATGCGACTTCTTTGGCAATAGAAACGGATGTCTGTAAATAAACAGGGATTTAGTATGATACCAACATGACATGTCCACTGTATTCTGAACCTTAGATCTCTTAAGTACATATTACATCATAATTATTAGCTAACAATACCTTTAATAACTATAATATGTGGGAACCATTTTATATGTATGCGTTCGCATATGTGCATCTGTGTTTTGAAATAGTTAATGTGCGTCTATGTGTATGTATGTGAATATACATATGACTGTCTATGTGTATATATGTGAATACGCATTTGTGCGTCTGTGTGTATACAGTATATGTATATATATGTGTGCGTTATGTGCGTCAGTGTATGTGTGTTGTGAATTTGCATTTGTGCACATTGGATTGCACCGATGCAAAGTAGTGCCCAACTAACACGTCATTAGACTATAGACGACTATATCGTCAGATAATAATTGTACAGCGATCATATCCAATTATTAGACTTTGACAGTATGTTGTCAGAGTATTAGGACTACCTCCAGAGAACTCCCAACTCACCCCCTCCGCTCTGTACAAGATCTGTGTCTCTCACCTACACACGTTACCTGTTTCCAGTCCTGGTTACAAGATTTTTTCCAGGCTGTACCCACTCTATGAAATGCCCTTCCATTCACAATAAGAGTTTCTTCTAGCCTCCAAACCATCAAGCGTTCCCTAAAAACTCACCTCTTCAGACAAGCTTATCAAATTCCAGAACTGTCCACATAACCTACATGATCTCCCCCCTCTACATAGTTCAAACAAAATGTACATGTGTTATTTCCATGCTCAAACAACACTCTGATTCCAGGCCACAAATGCTGACAACATTGCTGTGCACTAAGGCCCTGATTCAGGGCCGTCCTTCTCTTTTTTTAGAGCGGTCTCCTGGCCGCTTGCATAGCTATGGGTGACCACCCACAGATAAAGAGAGCGGCCAAAAAGATGGTCGCGATGGTCAAGACCATCGCGACCATTGGGCTTGCGATGAGACCCTTGTGGTAGGGTCTCGTTGCCGCAAGCCCTGGAGTGCTTTCGGCTCTATCAGAGCTGAGAGCACTCCCACTGACATCACTTGTGATGTCAGTGGGGCCAGCCCCAGACGGTAGGCGTTCCCACGTGAACTCCTCCATCTGGGCAGCCACGCCCACCAAAGGGGGCATGCTGTCACTCACCATCGACAGCATGCCCCCTTTGTAGCGAGGCCCGGAGCGACGGCTTGGCCGTCGCTATCCGGGTCTCGTGCATGCGCACAACGGAGCCGGCTCCCTCGTGCGCATGCGCACTGGGCCATCATCGACCCACTTGCGAGCGCTCACTTGCGACGTGTCATAGCACATGTCACTTGGCTGGTTTTTACACTGAAGTACTCGCAGTGCTTGCGTTAGGGTATGATCAGCCTCCAGCGCTGCGATCGCATCTGATGGTACCCGATACACTGGAGATGACGTGCGCAAGTGGGCATCTTAAGACAGGCTGGTGGGCGTCTGCATACACTGAGCGATCGCATGCCTAGACATAGTGGGCGTGCTAATGCCTTGCCGTGTGATCGCCTGCCTTCCCAAATTTTACATACGCTGGGTGCGAGCGTACGCATCTAGCGAGTGGGTCTCAATCAGGTGTTTCAAAATATGGAGTAGCCTTTAGGGCTGATGATTACTTGACTGAGGTGCGGCCTTGTGACCGAGTTGCAAGCTTCAGGGCTGATGTGTACTTGGCTGAAGTGCGGCCTTGGGGCCGAGTTTCAGCCTGGAGGGCTAATCTGTACTTGGCTGAGGTGCGGCCTTGGGGCCGAGTTGTTGGCTTCAGGGCTGATGTGTACTTGGCTGAGGTGCGGCCTTGTGGCCGAGTTTCAGCCTTGTGGGCTGATGTGTACTTGGCTGAGGTGCGGCCTTGTAACCGAGTTACAGAGTTGCAGCCTTGAGAGCTGATGTGTACTTGGGTGAGGCCTTTTGGCCAAGTTGCAGCCTTGAGAGCTGATGTGTACTTGGGTGCAGGGGTGTAGCGAGGGTGATTCCGGTGGAGCATAAGCTCTGTGTGCCAGAATAGACAGGGGGCGCCATCCAGGATACCGGAATTCATTACCTCCCCTCTGTAAACCTACTCTATACTGTCAGATTGATTCCCTCCCCTTTCTACCATGTAATAGGCTCTTTGCCCCTCCCCTCTACTTTCTTATTGGCTTCTGTCACCTCCACTCTCTGATGGCACTTTCCTCTCCCCTCTCCTCTTTGATTCCCTCCCTCCTTCTCTCCTTATTCATTCATTGTGCTTCCATAGACTTAGAAGTGACATATCTGAGGTAAAGTCCTAAACTATATGAAAACTTCAATTATTATTTTATTTGTATTATTATTATTATTATTATTCTTTATTTATATGGCAACACAAGGGTTCAGTAGCACCTCACACAGTACATAAACAAATGAGCAAACACAAAGATAGCGACTTACAGTACAAAACAATGTAGGACAAGGACATAGTTTATAAACATTGCTGCAATAGCGATCATAACACACAGAAAAAGCAGCAGGGCGTCAGCTACCACAGAGCCGTAACTAGACTTTTTGGTTCCATGTGCCAGAAAGAGCATTGACGCCCCCCTTATTTTTCAAAGGGACATAATGCACCCAAAAAAGGGCCATGGCTTCATGGGGAAGGGCCAGGGAAGAGATAGGGGAGGCCAGGAGATGCTGGGGATGAAATAAGAGGACGCTACAAGCAAAAATGATAATAAACAGAAATTTGACAGGCCCAAACATCGCCCCCTGACCTGTGGTGACCTGTGCGATGGCATCGGCCGCACTACCCTAGCTACGGCCCTGAGCTACCAAGTGTTAGGTGCCCTTATGGGGAGTTTGGAGTAGATCAGTGGTTCTCAAACTCAGTCCTCAGCACCCCACATAGGTCACGGTTTCCTGGTCACCCAGCAGGTGCACAGGTGTATTCATTACTCACTGACACATTTTGAAAGATCCACAGGTGAAGCTAATTATTTCACTTGTGATTGTGAGGAGACCTGGAAAACATGCACTGTGTGGCGTCCTGAGGACCGAGTTTGAGAACCTGTGGAGTAGATGATCGTATGAGTACGGGAAGGAGAAGCACATGAGGGAAGAGGGCCCTGCTCGTGAGAGCTTACATTCTAAAGGGGAGGGGATATTATAAAGTATGAGAATAAAAAAAAAAGAGTCACTGCTTTGCTATGTAAAGTAATGTTCCTAGGCATGACCACACAGTGTTATGTGAAAGGTCTTTTTTTAAAAATATTAGGAGACCTGAAATAATAATAGTGGTGGCAGACAGAACATGATTAGTAGTACTTACATTAATATAGGTGCAATGTATATTTGTGAAGTAGGAGCATAGCTGAGAAGGGAACTTCCCATAGGTGTCCCCACTCAAGTGACAGCTGCTTGGGGCAGTAACTGCAGTAATAAGCTGTGCACCCTGTGGAATCTCACACTAGCACATGTACTCTGTCAATTTAAGTTAAATGCTCAGAATATATATTACAATCTGCTCTACTGACTAATAACAATTATTAAAATTAGATAAAAGTCAGATCCTAGGTTCTATATATATTTAAAGCACTGGAATAGTTTAGTACAGGCAGCGTGTGTGTGTGTTTGGGGGGGGGTGCTATGACATGCACTTTCTCTGGGCGCGAGACCATCGCGACCATCTTTTTGCACGCTCGTATATGCTGTGGGTGGTGACCCACAGCTATACGAGTGTCCAGGTGGACGCTCCATTTTAATGGAGGTGGGCCCTGATTCAGAGCGAGCGCTCTGGTCAGAGCGTCCGGCTCTGAATCAGGGCCTTAATTTTTACCCCATGTGGGGTAATTTACCCCTGTTCCCTGACCACTGCTCTATTGTCTGCCATTGTTGGAGGGATACCCTAGCTGCTGGGTTACAAGGTTTCCTACCTTTGAGCTACATCCTATGCACTCCGGCAATCCTTAGGAGGATTATACATACTAGTACTACACACCGCATTATCACCTATTGCCATTTTATAAGGAAAGACTGTTTTTACCATTATTTACTTTTATGAATTTGTCTAATCAAGAAAATTTTTAACCTTTTTCTTAAGTACGCTATCACCACCCCACACTATTCCCCCCATACCCTATTGTGTTTGTTACCTTTGTCTGTCTTATATCCAGTAAACACTGCTTGCCATAAACCATACTGTACACTATGAATAAACAGTATCTATACATCGTCTATTATTTATTCAACTAGATAAGTCAAACAGACCCTACAGAATTCAATACATATTTCACAAGGAGAGTGCTTGCTCAATTATATATTGTTCGTGCCTATTGCTTGCTGTTTTGGTTCTGACCTTGATTCTGATTGTTGCTGACCTGTCTTGTCGTGACTCCCCTTCTGGATTGTACTTGGAACTTCACCGTCCGTGTACCAGTCCTGTGTCTGTTGATCAATTCTTTTTTTGTTAGTTTGGCATCAACTTATCACACTTGGGGTAACAATAGAGGCCTGCAATCTGCAAACCTACCAGCCAGAGCTGGAACTAGACTTTTTGGTGCCCTGTGCCAGAGAGAGCATTGGCGCCCCCCTCCCCCATTTTTTAAATAGGTTACATAGGATAGTGCACCTGAAAACGGGCCATGGGCTCATGGGGAAGGGCCAGGGAAGAGATAGAGGAGGCCAGGAGATGCTGGGGATAAAAGAAGAGGAAGCTACAAGTGAGAATGATGATAAACAGGAAAATTGACAGGCCGAAACAGTGCCCCTTGCCCTGCGGTGCCCTGTGCCATGGCACTGGTCGCACTACCCTAGTTACAGCCCTGCTACCAGCAGCTAACCTTTCTGCTGAAAAATGATGGTTTGTTAGATTCTGTACCTATGTTATCGCCAATTCTAAACCAGGTTGGCGACATGCAATCCACTATGCTCGTTCACGAGTGGCAGCATGGCCTATACGAGGGAAAAAGAGCCATTTGAGTTCTGAGTACAAAGCAATCCAATTTAATTAAAAGGGCACATCTACAAGTAACAGGATGGGGTTTGAACTCCCTTTGATCACTTTGCAAACCATGAGTACTGTATTTGAGTGACAGTAAAAAAGTTTGGTCTCAGGGCTTGATTCACTACGGATTGTAACTGCGATTACGCACACAATCGGCCGATTGTTGCGTTTTGCGTATGCATCGCAGTGCGCATGCAAGAACACTCCACTGCGATCGCAGTGGCTACAGAGACCCATCACAGAGTCAATGACAGGAAGTGCCATTTGTGGGTGGTGACGGGGGGTGGTCGGCGAAACGCAGCCTTGCCAGGATGTTTGAATGCCATTGCAGGGACGCTCATAAATTAGCCACTGCGATGCCATACGCAGCCTGAGACCTCACAGCGTGCGATGAAGGTAGCAATTTATGTGTAAGGGCAGAGCTTGTGCAAGTGTGCGTGAGGCTACGATGTAACTCGATGTTACCAATGGTTTCACAGTCTTGCTAAACATTATGGTTGTGTGTAAGGTAAGGTGGGCGTCCTTATGTTGTGCTGCGACGGCATAGCGATCGCAATGGATTAGCACATCATCGCAGTCCGACTGCATGCATAATCTCAGCGGAGATCGTACTTGCGATCCGTAAGTGAATCAGGCCCACAGTCAATTTGCATGGGTCTATTTGTTGCCTTTACTTCTTCATCTTGTTAAAGCAGACTCAGCAAACTGGCTTATGTGGCATTTAACAATAGGAACGTGTGTTAGATCGCCAAACATGTATTTAAATGGGTTTCTCAGGCTCCCAGCTGTGTATTTAACAAAGCAGTTGCTGACTCCCTATTAATGTACTGTCAGCTTCAGTTCCAATACAAAGACACAATTGCGAGCCATGTAAGGAATGACGGAGTGCTCTGTGACAAGATCAAATGAAGCAATTTTTTTTTGTCTTTGGTTACGTTTGCAAATAAATGGGAGCTAATGCTAATCTGCATTTCATAGCAAGATTTATTGATCAAGAACAGTACAGGTTACTGTAAGCCAAGCTTTTATTCTTCATCCGTTATAGGAAATAAATCAGTGATGATTAGCACTAGGATCGAACAAGCTGCAGATTAATAAAGTCGTCTTCTATAAACCAATTACATCTCTTTGTTCCTTTCCTCCAGTAAACAGAATGTCGCTATCTATTAAAGTCGTTTGAACATAAAAATCTATCTATTAAAATCGTTTGAACATAAATATTCCCTGGGGGATCCCATTGCGGAGTTGGATAATTGTTTCTGTGTAGGCTTCAATTACAATTATATTTATATTCATACGTAAAGAATGTCAGGGGATTGATTCTCTTGTAAAGGTTTATAGATACCGCAAATGTAACTTAAATTGGTGACTCGCCTTTGAGTGGGTGCTACGGAGGCCACAGTAAGTCACCATGGCAATTACTGTATCTACTGGCGATCTAAGGGGGTCATTCAGACCCGTTCGCGAGCAAGGGACGTTCGCAAACAGGTCGATGTTGCCCCACTGCGCATGCGCACGACGGAGGGAGCTCCGTCGTGCGCATGCGCGAGACCCGGACTGCAACAGCCAAGCTGTCGCTCCGGGTCTTGCACCAAAGGGGGCGTGCTGTCGATGTTGATTGACAGCACGCCCCCTTTGGTGGGCATGCCGGGGCATGCCTGCCAGACGGAGGCGTTCCCATGGGAACGCCTACCGTCTGGAGCCGGCCCCACTGACATCACTAGTGATGTCAGTGGGAGTGATTTTGGCTCTGATAGAACCAAAATCACTCCTGGGCTTGCGGCAGCGAGACCCTACCGCAGGGTCTCCGTCGCAAGCCCGATGGTCGCGATGGTCAAGACCATTGCGACCTCTCATCATGGACGCTCGCATATGCTGTGGGTGGTCACCCACAGCTATGCGAGTGTCCAAGAGGACGCTCCATTTTCAGGGTGGAGGGCCCTGATTCAGAGCGAGCGCTCTGGTCAGAGCGTTCAGCTCTGAATCAGGCCCTAAGATTCAGATAAAAATTGCACCTGTTACCTAGACACAGTGGAGACAGTTATATGTGGGCAGAACCAAAATTCCAGTATTCCCAACAATAAAAAGACCACCATCTAATTTATGCTGAGTACACACTGGGGTATGAATATATACAGTATATATATAATATATCAGCCAGCCACGTATGGCTGTAATGAATATCTGATCTCACCTCGAAGTCTTCCTTATATGCAATATGAAGTCCACTTGAGGAAACTAATACCCTTTATATGCTACCAGCTGAGGTACCTGGCATTGTCCAGGTTTAATTCTTCAAGTTATTAAGTTAGGCATCCCAGACCAATCACCACCCCTCTGTGAAGTTTTCATCCAAATCCACCCAGTGGAAGGCCCAGAACAGGCTCCCAGGGTCAAAGTTCTGCCCAGCATACACCAACAGGATGTGACCGGGACCCTAACCCCACTAAAATCTGTCCGGGATCCAACTGGATCACCTTGTGTGGGTTTCATCCCAGTCGATGCAGGGGTGTCCGAATGCATAACCGAACAGACAAACAAACAAACAGGCCAATGAATATTATATATAAGATGGGCATAAACAGATGTCCGCCAGGGAGGTATACTCTAGACACTATTAGGTGTCCAATAGTGAAAGTGCCGGTTCATGGAATTTCCAGTGTTAGTGACCGCCGCAGTGCCAGTGTACAGGGTGTCCTTTGCTGCGCTGAGTTGTGGCACAATGACAGGCAGAAAATAATGAAAAGGTTAATACCTCCTGTGAGTGCCGATTCACAAGTCCTGTGCTGCTTAGGATCTCAGCAGTAAGTGTGTGCAGTGTCCAGCCCGGGAACGCTGATACAGGGATCCAAGTGTACAATGACAGACAGCAAGTGGCGGCTGGCAGGCAGCAGATACATTTTGGGTAGATCGCTTAGCTCATACCAATAGTCCAATGCAGGTGATGAAACAATATGTTAACTAACGCGTTTTTCCCTGACTGGGGATTTCTTCAGAGAAGTGTTTACAGGGATGGAAGATCTACAGTGTCTAGATAGACAATCAATAGGTTTGACACCAGATGGTCGACATGCAAATGGTTGGCAGAGTCAAAAGAACGTCACATTGTTTTTCATGATATTTCATGATTTTTAGGGGCTCGGCGGAGGGTTAGACTGCAGAATGGGATGGTTAAGGTTAGACACTAGGGGGAGGGTTAGGGTTAGGCACTATGGGGAGGATAAAGATTAAAATAACACAAAAACCATGTGCCGACCTTTTCTGTGTCGACCATTTGTGTGTCGTCCTTTTGACTATGTTGACAATTTGACTCTGACGACCTTAGTCCATATCAACCATTTAACAGTCGACCATCTGACCCTGTCGACCTATTGTCTGTCTTCCATTTTGGTGTCGACCAATTGACGGTCTATCTAAATACTGTAGAACAAGTGCCACCACTGAGGCATTACATGTTCGCTTCTAGGTACTGTATCATACTGTATTATAAATGTACTTGATAAATGATAGGTCGAAGTTCATTGGTTGCTATAGGAAACCTCTCCACTTGTCCTCTTTAGATGGTTAGATACATCTCCCCCTAAGGCTGCCAGACAGAATCCCTTAACCTTAGACATTTTGCGCATTTGCAAACCATTGCTGAACTGCGGGAAACATGGGTATAGCGACCATGTTTGAATCAGGCCCCTACTTGGATGCATTTTCCTCTGATGTCACAATTATGAAATGTCCAAGTGGTGACCTTTGAAAGATAGCGGAAGTGGCCGGGAGCTATATATATCAATAGTAGTCTCTCTATGGAATTTACAACCTTGTAGTAGGAGTTTGTTTTATTCCCAAGACCACTGTATGTGAAGACATTTGTGATCTAGGGTGATTGATAGAAAATTGGGGCATGATCTTACCAGGTTACCTGAACTATTCCAGACTCTATCAGCAAGCATATATATGTCCATGGTGTTAGGAGCCGCCGGCGGGTCCCGGACATTGCTAAGTGACCAGGACACCGCGTCATGCCACAAAGGGCGATGGGTGTGACGGTTGCTAGGCAACAGAGACTCTCTGTGGCCGCACTGCCTGTTACTACAGCCGGGATGCTTTCTTTGTACCTGCAGCTACTCAGCTGCAGTGTAATTAACTGTAATTACACTGTCTCTGTAAGTGTAGTTACTCAGCTCCATTGTAATTAATTGTAAGTGGCCTGTCTCTATTCTGGATTTCTTTTTTATGCAAATTGTTTTTATTGAAAGAAAAAGATCAATCAATTTATATGGAATACAGCGGAAAAAACATATAAATACAAATAATGGCAGATAGTGTTTCCATTACAAATACTACAGTCAGAATCATAATATAGTATAGATCGATCACATAGAAAATATACAGTAAAATAACATAAAATAAAATAAGCAAGATATAAAAAAGAAAAATAGATAAATAACTAAACCAATATAGAAAGGAATTCGGGGGAAGTAAAGTCAGACGGGAGAAGGGAAATTAAACAATATATTAGCAGGTGATCAAGGGGGGTAAACTATCCTAGCATCGAATGAGTTATATTGAGATCAGGAAGACGCAGGTATAGGTGGAGAGATTGAATTATAAAACATTGAATATTGAATATTGCGTAGAGCCCTTGAAAAGCAGCCAAGGGGACCACGTAGCAGTAAAATCGGTAGGTCTACCCTTAGAGAAAGATATTATGTCCTCCATATCCATATAATAATCTATCCTCCTAAACCAGTCTCTAATGGAGGGAGGGGAGGTCGATTTCCACAAAACAGGGATGACCGCTTTTGCTGCATTATTTAAGTGTCTCAGTAAGGAATTTTTATAAGAAGCTGTAGAGAATGAGGTCATATTTAAAAGCCAGAAACCAGGATCTCTAGGGACCTCACCTCCCAAAATTATCTTAGAACACTCAAATACATTCAACCAAAAAGAGGCCAAGGAGGGGCAGTCCCACCATATATGGAGAAGGCTACCTGGTGAAGAATTACATCTCCAGCAGGTTTTTGAGACCTGAGGAAACATTTTATTTAAAAGTACTGGATGTCTATACCAACGTGATATAACTTTGTAGAGAGTTTCAAGAGTAGCGATATAAGAAGAGCTGGCAAAGGTGTCATTAAAAACAATCTCCCAGTCTATGTCCTGTATCACACCCTGGAGTTCTTTTTCCCATACTGTAGTGAATGGTGGAGGTAATTTAGACAAATTTCTAATAATTAGTGAGTATAATGTGGATATAGTGTGAGATGGAGTTTGAGAGGTGGAAATAAGGATTCAAACAATGTGAGTGTCCTAGTGAGAACAGTCAACTTACAGGAGGAGATAATAAAATGATGTAGTTGGAGGTATTTCCAGAATTCGGATTGGGGAAAGTGCCATAATTCCTGAAGTTCTGTAAACGGACGCACCCCTGATGAACAAACCATCTGACCTAGTCTAAAGTGGCCTTCACATGACCAATTTTTAAATGACAGTGTGGAAAGCCCAGGGGGAAAATCCGGATTCCCAAGAAAGGAAGTGAGAGGGGAAACAAAAGATGAAATATGGGAAAGACGGCGTAGTTTCTGCCAAAGGCGTAATGTAGGTGTTATAGTGGGGTGTCTAATAGTTGGTAGTTTAGGAAGCCATGGGGCAATTTCTATAGGCTGAGCCAGACTGCTTTCCTCCAGCATGATCCATTGCTTAAAACCTTTTGATCGGGTCCATTCGAGAACTCGATTAAGCATTATGGCCTGATAATAGCTAGTGATATGAGGAAGCTGCAGACCTCCATCTTGTTTACGGCGGTAAAGGATAGAATGTTTAAAACGTGGTGTAAATTTGTTCCAGACAAACCTACGAATAAGGCGTTCCATTTCCTTAAACCATGTTGGAGGGATATAAATTGGAAGGGATTGCATTAAGTATAAAATTTTGGGTAGTGAATTCATTTTTATCACATTAATCCTGCCGATCCAGGATAATCGAGCAGTGCGCCATCTAGTCAGATCAGTACGGATAGCTTGCAATAATGGAATAAAATTGTTTGAAAACAGTTGGGACAGATCTTTAGTCAGATAGACTCCAAGATATTTAAGTCTAGTAGGGTGCCAAGCAAAGGGAAAAGATTGTTTCAAGGAATCTACCAAAGACGGGGGTGCAATCAGGTTCATTGCCACAGATTTAGAATAATTAATTTTAAAGTTTGAGAGCAGACCAAATTTTTGGAATTCTGATATAAGATTCGGGAGGGAAACAATCGGGTTAGTAAGCAATGCAAGAAGATCATCCGCAAAGAGTGCCAGTTTATATTCCCGACCACTTATGTGGAGACCAGAAATATTCACATTTCTTCGTATGGCCCTAGCTAGAGCTTCCATACAAAGAACAAATAGGAGTGGGGAAAGTGGGCACCCATGTCTCGTACCATTTGAGATAGTTAATGAGTCAGAGAAAGACCCGTTTATCCTAATTCTTGCTGTGGGAGCATCATATAAGGCCAAAATTCTCTGTAGACATGTAGGTCCTAATCCCAGATGCTGCAAAAGACCTGACATAAACTCCCAGTCAACCCTGTCAAAAGCCTTCTCTGCGTCAGTCGATAAAATAATAGACTGGGCCGACTTGAGAGAGGCTTGGTGTATTAAATTGATAACTTTAGTTGTGTTGTCTCTGGCCTCGCGACCTAAGACAAAACCAACCTGGTCATCATGTATCAATTTGGGTAAGAATATCTTCAACCGGTTGGCTAGGAGCTTAGCAAAAATCTTTAAATCAATGTTTAGAAGTGAGATTGGCCTATAACTAGGGCATAAGGTGTGCTTCTAGTAATTGTTTGGAGAAATTTTTTCTATTGGTGATTGAATTAAAAGCACGAGTCATGAGGGGGGCCAGGAATTTAATCTCAGCTAAAAGGGCATCTCTTTTCTGCGTTTTCTGTTTTTTAAGTAGGAACCCAATTTTATATAAGTGCCTCGCAAAACACATTTATGTGCCTCCCACACCGTTACCTTGGAAATGTCATCTTTATCGTTTTGTTCAATATAAGAGTCTAAAGAAACCTTGATTTGGGATTTGCAATAGGCATCTTGTAAAAAGAGGTCATTAAAACACCATGACCAAGGGTTAAGCGGGTGTTGTGGCAGAGAAAATGTAAGGAAAACTGGAGCCGGACGCCCGCTGAGATGTTATTACCAGCGGGCGCCCGGCTCCTTCTCTGCAGCGACGCGGTGTAGCCGGAGCCGGAGGCTGGAGTTCTCTCCTGAACTCCAGCTTCCGGCTCTCCCGACGGGCACTATGGGAGAGACATCATGATGTCTCCACCATAGTTCCGAGGAGCAGCTGGGCGGACGGGACGCGACGCTGGATGCAGGAGCAGGGTTCAAGGTAAGTATTTTTTTTTTAATAAGCTGAACTTCAGGGGCATTATTATGGGGGCATGGGCATTACCACAGGGGCATGTACAATAATGGGCATTACTAATGGGGCATGAGCACTACAGAGGCATTACCACAGGGGCATTACTGTGGGGACATGAGCACTACAGGGGCATTATTATGGGGGCATGGACATTACCACAGGGACTTTACTATGGGGCATGGCCAATACAGGGGCATTACTGTATAGGCACTATAGGGGCATTACTATTGAGGCATGGGCACTACAGGGGCATTACCACAGAGGCATTACTATGGGGGCATGAGCACTACAGGGGCATTACTGTATGGACACTCCAGGGGCATTACTATGGGACCATGGGCACCACAGGGGCATTACTATGGGGGCATGGGCACTACAGGAGCAATACTGTATGGGCACTACAGGGGTATTACTATGGGGCATGGGCACTACAGGGGCATTATTATGGGGGCATGGGCATTTCCACAGGGGCATTACTATGGGGGCATGGGCAATACAGGGGCATTACTGTATAGGCACTACAGGGGCATTACTAATGGGGCATAAGCACTACAGACACATTACCACAGGTTCATTACTGTGGGGGTACTACAGGGGCACTACTATGGGAGCATGGGCACTACAGGGGCATTGCTATGAAAGCATGGGCTCTACAGGGGCATTACCATAAGGACATTAATATGGGAGCATGGGCACTACAGGGGCATTACTGTATGGTGGGCACTACAGGGGCATTACTGTATGGTGGGCACTACAGGACAATACTATGGGGGTATTAATATATGGGCATTACTATGGGGACATTACAATATGGGCACTACTACAGGGGTATTACTATATGGGCTCTACTACAGGGGCATTGCTACGGGGGCATTATCATATGGGCACTACTACAGGGGCATTACTATATGGGCACTACTACAGGGGCATTACCTCAGGGGGCATTACTATAGGGGCACTGATGCAGGGGGGAATTACCAGGTGGGCGCCAAATTACTGTCTTGCCCTGGTGACAATAATCCTAGTTTCGGCCCTGCCTATGAGATATTTTATTAGAGGTGTCACGAAGAGGATCAAGAGGCCAATTTAAATCTCCTCCTACAACTATGATCCCCTCTAATAAGGTCTCGGCTTTATCCAACACATTAGCAATAAAGGAGGGTTGACCAGAATTAGGCGTGTACACATTTAAAAAGGAGAAACGCTGATGGTATAAAGTACATTTAACCAAAATACCCCTACCTTCTACAAGGCTATGTATGGAGACATCAGATATTGGTAAGTGACGAGCGAACAAGACAGCAACACCTAGAGTTTTACCAACTGAATTATCACAAAAAAATGTGTGTGGGTAATAATAGTTTTTCAAAGAAGGGGAGTTCCCTTTCTTAAAATGTGTTTCCTGCACCAGAGCTATATCTACTTTATCAGTACGAAAGGACCGAAACATTTGGGATCTCTTCTCAGGGATATTTAATCCTTTTGCATTGATGGTGACAATCCGAAACCCGGGTTTATGACTAGGCATGGAATCTTAGGATGGAAATTGCGTAATAATCTGTTCCTCGAGATAAAGTGTAAGTCACACCACTGTATAGACCACCTTTGAGGGATGGAGAAAATATGGATAAGGAAAAGAGATGGGGAAAAGGGGAAGGAAAAAAAAATTTTGAAAAAAATAACATAATCGCAAATATTAAGCAAACAATTGAAATATTGAAGATAGGTAGATATTGGAACATTGGAATGCTGCATCTGGACAACCAGGAGACAAAAATCAGCTCCATGTCCAGGATGTAAAAAAGGAAATGCAGCATTGGGGGGGGGGGTACGGAGGGACGGCAACAACAGCAACCCAAAATTGCAATTATAGAATTCAATTGATTCTACTAAAAGAATCTTACAGATAACTTTACAATATGAAACTTACAGACATGTTGTGTTATAACGTCACAAATATTACTGCAGTAATTAGTAGTTAGTTAAGGTGCACTAAAAGTGTGTCAGAAAAAACATTGGCATCGAAACATTTAAATATAAAATTAAGACCGAAGTCCTTTATAGATAGAAAAAACTAGAACAGTCTCACCAATTCTTTCTGAAGAAGAAGAGGCTGCAGGTGAGGCTGGTGCAGAGGTTTCATCCGCAGCATTGGTACCAGCGGGCTTTAGGAATTGACGTAAGTCCTGATTAGATCTGCTATCTGATCTACCCCCGACTTCTGATCCTGACCTTTGTTTCTTATCCTTCCCCATTGTGAGATCAGCTAGAGAAAAGGAGAAAAATCTGGGTTGTTGCAGACACCGTCCCTCCCAAAGATCTAGGCAGCCATCAGGATTACCGTTACATCATAGTAGAGAACCGGACCGAGCGTGATCTCATGAAGTCGGAAAAGAGCAAAATTTATGTTGGGTATAACAAGTAGGAAAGACACTTGGAGTGAGGTATAACAGTCTCCTGATGATATTTTAAAGTCTTTATGATGAGTTTCCAAAGTTTCACCACAAGAGGGAGCTAGATGAGCTGGTACTGTTAATAGATATAGAATCAGTGTAAAATAATTATATTGGAAAGTCCTGCAAGGAATGGGTAGATTCACTGCAGAGTAACTGTTGAGCCATAGTAGGTGTTGTGTATACAATTTAAACTCAGCTCTTTACAGATCAGAGAAGCAGCCCAGGAGTCACTGAGGGTACAGGAGAGACAGCCAGTAATTAACAACAGTGCTTTGGCAGGCAGCGCTGGCCGCCCTCCACAGTGACACTCGGCTCACTCACCCCACCTCAGCCGGCCAGAAGGCTCAGGACAGCACGTCTCGCCCGACAGCAAGGATCTTCAACCTCCAGGCGGGTGAACCCAGTAGCCGGGATCTGAATAGGTCTGGGGGATCCACTGCCAGGAGTCTGCACCGCAGTCCCCTCACCTCCAAGGCTTCAAGATGGCGGGCGCTTCCCTTTTTCCAGCACAGGTCAGCGCCGAGCATCCACACACGGCCGGCAGGTGAGTAGGGAGATCTCTCCACTGAACGGGAAGTCACAGCAGCGGGGGGGAATACAGCGGAGGCTGACTGAGGTGGGCAGCGCCTCCGGCGGGCCCGCGATCCGGCGGGACCACAAGCCGGTGGGTAAAATTTAGCTCCCGGTCTCTGGAGGGGGGAAAAGGCCACAGCCTGCAGGAAGGTAGGAGACCTTCCCCGGCTCTGTAGCGCTGCTCCAGGGGTACCACTGATGTTAGGGGCTTTAAGGAGGCACAACAGGGGTAGAAAGAATGGGATCCGGGTGGTAAGGGTAGAAATTAAAAGCACTTAAGCAGGAGCTGCAAATAAGCACGTCTCCTCCAAATGGCTGCCAAGCCACGCCCCCTATTCTGGATTTCTGATTTGCTCCCTGAATATTTAAAGCACAGTCAGGGCCTTGGTGCATGTAGCTTCTGTCCTGCCAGAAGTCACCTGCCCTGCTGCACTTTTCTAGTACTTTTCTACTAGTTTTTGACAGCTAATCATGCATTTCTACTTGTCTCTGCTTGTAGGAATCCTTGCCTGCACTCCGTCTTTGACAGTCCTGCATCTGCTTGGTAATCTACCCTTCTCAGGTCTTGGATTTTCTCCTGCTCCCACATTCCTTGTGCCTCCTAGTTTCCACTCTGACTCCTTGTACCTCAGTAAAGTTCTGGCGGCATCCAAGTACCAGTTGAACTTCCCCCGGGAAAGGTGACTGTTATAGGTGAACACCATTATTAGCCTGCAGGAGTCATGTGGTGATCTAGGCATGCATAACACACGTATACTGTAGATACATGTATTTCTATTATTATTTTTTCCTGATAATTAACAGATATATTTTAGTGTAACAAACTTTGGCCCTCATTCAGAGCCGTACGCTCTGAGCAGAGCGCACGCTCTGAATGAGGGCCGGGCTCCATTTTCATGGAGCGTCCTCCTGGACGCTCGTATAGCTGTGGGTCACCACCCACAGGCTATACGAGCGTGCTTTGTGATGGCCGCGATGGTCGAGACCATCGCGACCATCGAAATTGCGAGCCGGAGCCTGTGGTTGAGGTTTTCAACCGCAAGCTCCGGAGTGATTTTGGCTCTATCAGAGCCAAAATCACTCCCACTGACATCACTAGTGATGTCAGTGGGCCGGCTTCTGACGGGAGGCGTTCCCGTGGGAACGCCCCCGTCAGGGAGGCACGCCCCCGGCACGCCCACCAAAGGGGGCGTGCTGTCAATCAACATTGACAGCACGCCCCCTTTGATCGGACACAACGAGCGAAGGACTTTCCTTCGCTCGTCGCGTCTGGCGCATGCGCACGACGGAGCTCCCTCCGTCGTGCGCATGCTCAGTCCATAACATCGACCCACTTGCGAGCGGACAGCCGCTCGCGAGTGGGTCTGAATCAGGCCCTTTGTCTTTTTAATGTAATATGAGTTGGATCTATTGTTGAGCACCTAACAAGAAAATGGTATTTTATAGGAGTAATTGATGAGAGGCGCTACCCTATTTAATGTTTAGTGTGTATAACACATGACTAAGACATTTCCTGGAATAGATTTGTTGTGTATGTAGGTAACAGATGAAATCTTACTGTCTTGGGTTAGGGAGCCTCCAAAAGTTGGCTAGCTGTTGGTTGTGGTAAATTTGCCTTACCTTGTGATGTTCTCAAAGAGGCCCCACTGAGAGTCCAGTACCAGTTACAATACACGACTGAAGCCCCATAACACGATTAGTTCCAGGACCACCATGTTTAGGAGACAAGTCTGATCCAGGGTGATCAATAGAAAGTCAGGGGATGGTCTGAGCAGATTGACTGACCGATCTTAGAATCTTTCAGTAAGTGTAAATGTCTATGGCTCAGAAATACTGTATCCTGGAATAGAACTGATTGTGGATGTGGGTAGAAGGTGAAATCTCCCTCATCTCCTGGGTTAGGAAGCTTTCAGAAGTTGACTAGGGCATACAAGTTTGCAAATGTCAATAGTGGTTAAATACTTCAAACTTTAACCAGGAGACCTCTTCTCACCCCCAATTAATAATCCTTCCCCAATGATCAGAAAGGGATAATCTAATAGAGAATAGAAGAGTAGCCTCTTTGGTTTTCTCATCAGTAGGGCTTACAGACGATTATGGAAAGAGGGTCCTGAATCTTGTTTAATGCGGAATATAGTAGTTGTTTACGTTGATTTATTTTTAATATGCAGCTTCGAGATTACTGTATTAAAAACATAATTCATCCGAACACACTATATAGTATACTAAACCTTATATGTGCAACTTATATAGGTCTCTGCGTTGAACCTTTCAAAGCTACATAATACGTGAAGTGTACTTTAAACATCAATATCTGAAAGTTTGAAGGTTGCCAGAACATAATGGTATCAGTGACTCAACCCGATATACTTTGCAGAAACAACCGATAATGCGAATGGAAGATATATACTTTACTATAGGAAGATTAATTTTATACAAGTGGACCTAGTCTTGTTGACCAGACAAATCCAAATGAAGAGGACCACGCGTACAGTCTAGTCATGGTCTCGGAAACGAGCCATTTTAAATCTTCGGATATTATGGCTAATAAATTGGCCTGTTCCTCCATCCATAACACAGAAGACGAGGAAATCGTGGCCGAGCAAATTCCAAAGTTAATGAAAATACAGTGAGAACATTAAATTGGATACACTGGTGTTCACGCCAGGGCCGGAGAGGGACAGGGTGCCTGGCGTGAAAACGGGCACTATTGCACACGCAGATGGTGCGCATGCGCCTAAAATAGGTGCTGTCATAAAAAAGGGGCGTGTTCTTAAGACATGTCCCCTTTTTGGCACTGTCGGGGGCGTGTCCAGCACTCACGGAGATGCTGGGCAGCCTCAACGCTCTCCCCGCAGAGTGAAAAAATGCCGTGCACAAATGCTCAGCATCTATTCACCCGACAGTGACTGTTTCACCGTAACTTTAGCAAACCCGTGGGATACTGCGGTCCGCAGGTGGAGACGGCACCTGGCACTCCCGGCATGCTGTTTCAGCAGGGCACCGCCATAAGGGTAGGACGCATTTTACTGTTTTAAAATCGGGCAGGGCACTGCGCCATTCTAAAATAGTCTAGCGGGAACAGCATACACAATGTAAGATATAGAGCAGTGATAAAAGCCATATAAAACACATACAACTACAAGCTGACAAAGAGGCTAATCCAGAGATGTACGCAAACCGAGGCCAATGGTTTATGTATATCTCCGAAATGAGCTGAACTGCGCATGCACAGGATCCGTACTAGACATGTGCAGAATGCATCCTGTGTCATCGGATGCAGTTCCTCCTAAGCCGCATTGACGGGCTGCGACCATTTGTGGACAGAAAGGGGGTAGCGACGTGGACAGTTTTACAAAACAGGAACTTGTCCCCGTTTTCTAGACATGCAGGGGCCTGCGTCTGCGACTTCCGATACAGATTTTTGCTGGCACCGAGCAGAGGATTTCCAGCGCCCATTCTGAGTAAGCTTAGGCATACTCAGATAGCCAACGGCTGCCCTGTGGTGATCTGATGCTGCGGCCGGAAGCGTCTGTTTACACAAGACGTCTCCTATGGCATTAGCGTATTTTAGCATCGCTGCTGTCTCCAAAGACGCAGCTGATGTACTATTAGCATGTACAACTCTGTATCAGGCCCATAGGACATAGAGTTCAGCCAATATCAGCTGATCGGCCCTATCATTGGAAAGGTGTGTACCCAGCTTTAGACACATTTGCACTCAGGGCCTGATTCAGAGATGGACTGAATTGTAGAGCCGCACGCACTCTAGTGCCCGGAGTCTAGCGCTGCTGTCTGTTCGCTGACGGCAGCCGGGCAGAGAGGAGAGGCCCCCGGACAGTGAGTGAACACGGGCCCCCTCCTCTCTTAATACGCCCCTGCAAGGCACCCTGACAGTTCAGGCTTTAAAGCATATTCATGCTTGAGCACAGGTGACTTAAATAGTAACCCAGTCAATTTGATTTAACCATGGATATCCGTAAAACTTGGACTGCTAGAGTGCATTGAGGATCGAGTTTGGGAACCACTGGTATACAGTATTATACGGTTATGAAATCTTATATAGAGAAGAGAGAATAGTGTCTGGACAGTGTTATTATTAATAAATGCAAATCATGAAAAGCCTAATTGAATACAGGCACAAATACAAAATACAAATTAGAGCTAATTTTTTACAGGCATGTTTTCCTGTTTTAAATGTAAATGTATACTGTATATCAACTAAGTCATGTAAATAGAACTCTGCAGGTTCATATAATTATGTGCTAAGTGCTAATGCCGGGAAGGGTCAGAACGCAGTGAGCCAAACAGAAGTGAGTAGCTGATGACTGTCACCATATTTGTACAAGACTAGCAGCATCGGCAACAGTTACTCCTAATTATCAAGTGTATAGCGGCTGCTTAGATATTTGATGCACATGCAATGCATAGGAAAGTGTATTCATTTTGCCAACCAACTTAGGAAACCAACTTAATGTGAAATGCAATGTATTACAATTTTGTATCAATTTACAATTAGGTTATGTATGATGATAACATAGATTCTCCTTCCACGGGTAACATTCATAAATCTGCTTTAGTACCGACCAATAGCATCTCACCGATTATCACCACAGTTCACAATTAATAAAGGATTACACTTTGACTTTCTACTACAATTTGTCCTCATCCACCTGTTGTTAAGAATCAGGTGACTACAGGTCTTATTCAGAGATGAACGCAAATGCCATCGCAGCTGCGATCGCTCACGGATTCGCAATTGCGAAAATATGCTAATGACTCACTTGCTGTCCATTGCATAGAGACGCCCACTGACAGCATCACACATCACGCCCAAAACCGGAAACATAGAACGCAGATCAGGTGCTATCTTCTGAGTAAGTCTAATGGTGCATACACACGGTCAGATTTTCCTTTAGATTTGTACGATAACGATTTTAAAAATCGTTCAATCGTTCGTATCTGAAAGAAAATCTGACATATGTCCCTGCAACGATGAACGATGCGCGTTCCCGTTTGTCAGATAACGATACAGTATCTGACATCTGATGTGTTTGCAGTCAGATTTGGTCGATTTTCATTCATTTTAATACTTTCAAAAGTTCGCAGTTCATGAAATCGTTGGTAAAATCATTTGTCGTTTATCGTTCACAGTTATTGTTCATTGTTCGTCTGACAGATCTGACCGTGAATATGCACCATAAGCTGTCGCAGACACAGCGGTCTCCAGACACACAGAGGGCTCTCCTGCTGCCAGCAAGGACACTGTAGCTAATTTATGGGCACTCAGAAAACAGTGTTTTAACAGTCTGACACGCCTGCGTTTCTCTAACCATCCCCCTTTACCCCCCCAAACGCTGACTACGTGTCACTCACTTTCCTCTGTGTGAGTGTAATCACAATTTAATCGCTGCGCGTGGGCAGTGCAGCTTACGCGCATGCGCAATGGCTAACAATCGCTCAATCTGCGTAAATATCGGCATTGCGCCATAGTAAGCCTGATTCAGAGTTGGGTGTATGTCTCTATATATAACCCCTCTGTGCACTACAAGACGTGTTACACATAAGGCGCAGGCGCTGTGTGACTCAGTAGCGCCGAGGCCTCTTTTCGTGCGACTTTTTTCCTTCAGGTGCTTCTTATTCACACAAGCAGCTCCTGCTGATTAAAATGATATGCGGCATGCCTATGTTCTGTGTGCGACTGCGGGTGTATCTGCATGCAAAATGCTAGGTTGCAGTGTCAGCGGCTGTGACACTGTAACGTAGCACTTGGCATGCAGATACACCGGCACTGGCACACAGAACATAGGCATGCCGCATATCATTTTAATCAGCAGGAGCTGCTTGTGTGTTCTATTCACATTGCTATGCATGGCGCGACTAGAAGGGCTGTTTAATGCGCAAGCAGGCTAGATGTATGTGGACACATCTGTATGTCTCTCTACGTAACCCTGCCTGTATATGTGTTTGTTTTCGTCTTTCATGTGTAGATCTATGTGTTTTTAATTTTTTAAGTCCTGTGGGGGCCAATGTGTTTTTTTATTTTTTACCTATTGGGGGGCCAGTGTGTTTTTTTTTTCTATCTTACCAGGATCTATGTGTTTGGGTTTGTTTTTATATGAACCCTCTGTGTTTTATTATTTTCCTGTGGGGGCCAATGTGTTTGTTTTTTCCTATCGGGGCCATAGTGTTTGTTGTTTTTCCTATCTGGGCTAATGTGTTTTATTTTTTCCTACTGGGGCCCAATGTTTTTTTATTAGGATTTGGTATGGTCTAATGCAAATTGGAACAGCTTTGAAAAGGGAACTCACATTAATATGACTATTCCACCGAGAACTAGACTATTACAAATTACACAACTACAACTATTTTATATAGGTTATGCGTGCCAAGAGTCCAGTTCCAGGCCCAAATTGAAATGAAATGCGATAAGAACATATAAATATGAGGGATTATTCTACCAAGGGGCAATAAAATCATTTTACAATTACCAAAAAAAAATGAAGCTCAGGCCGGCCCTGTTAGTACATAGTAACAATTCATAAAATGATGAAGAAACTGCAGTTTCTACATAATTTTATGGAAAAAAAACACTTGATAAATAGACCCCTAAATACACTTAATTTATGCGGAAACAAGTGAATGCCATTATAATGAAACATAGGTACATTTCATTTGCATATACAGTACCATCAAAGTTGGATTGTTTATGCAAAGAATTTCCATGTGATTTATGTTCTTTTATGCTACAATGCAAATGTGTCACTTGCCCAGTTAATGGTACTCATAGCAAGATACCAGGTTCATTCATTGTGACATATCTTGTGTAACCTATTTCCTGACCTGCCTTGGTTGAAGCTTTTATGTAGTCCCTGAAAGGCTTAATTACTTGCATGGTTCCTCTATCATTCATTATTGCAGAATGAAATACAAAGCATTGCTGTAATATCAGTTTAAGGACTTTGAACTCAAGCTGATGTGATGTATAGTGTACCAGACACATGTTCACAGTACAAGATGTTCCTACTGACTTTGTAATATATAACAAAACATGTTTATCATGTACATGGTGCATGTGGGTCATAGATATTTTAACAAATGATGCATAGAAACTGTTCTTTTATTATATAGTGGGAGAGTGAGTTTGCTCCCATACATCAGGCGAATGGATGCACCAGGGAAATGCCACGGAGAAGTGCATGAAAATGTGGGGAAACCATCCTGGACCCCAAAATA
This sequence comes from Taudactylus pleione, assembly GCA_031769625.1. Classification (NCBI taxonomy): domain Eukaryota; kingdom Metazoa; phylum Chordata; class Amphibia; order Anura; family Myobatrachidae; genus Taudactylus; species Taudactylus pleione. Next base: position 6,568,538 of record JAUIMM010000450.1, read on the forward strand.
ATTTCCAACTGCCCATGGGACCATAAAGAAGGACCATATAGTAGGCTTTTAGAGCTCTATTTATCACAATCCGCATCTAAGATGCGGATGCGTTGTGATAATATCGCCAAAATAGAAAATACGCATTGCGATATTTAAATACAACACAAGGATGTATCAAATATTGCATATAGTGATAAAGCCTGCGATAAATCTCTGTCCCTGCGAATCGACATCTGTCACGACCCTGGCTAGGTTTTCACTTTTTGCCTTGAGATTTACCCCTGCTAACTGTCCTGTGGATCTGTATGTGTAATTGGCCTGGGAGATCTGCTCTAATCATGCTGGCTGCAACACTTCTGTGTATACATGTGGACTATGCTCTCCTTTCCACAGTGATTATTCACCTGGGCCCTTTTCTGTCTGTGAACACTGCTAGCCTTGATTGGATTTGCAGGTGTAGTTCTGACTCTCAGTACTGCAGATATGATTGCTCCCTCTGTATGTTGTGCTCTCCACCACTCAGAGTGCTTCTGCCAGACCACCTGACCGAATCCACCAATTCCTGCCAGACCCAGGGTATTTACAAGCTTGCCTACCCTCCCGATTTGGCCGGGAGCCTCCCGATTTTCGGGTGCCGCTCCCGGACCCTGGAAAGGCAGGCGCATCCAGAAATCCTGCTGGTTCCCAGACCAGTTCATCCAGTAATCCTGCTGGCAGCTATACCTGGCATATCCAGAAATCCTACTGGTTCTCAGTCCAATTCTGCACACCCACCTACTGGTACCCCGTCCAGCTCAGCAAGCCTTCCTGCCGGTCCCAGTCTGGTTCCTCCAAGTTATCTACTGGTTCCCAGTCCAATGCTGTAAGCCTACCTAATGGTACCCCGTCCAGTTCAGTAAGCCTTCCTGCCAGTCCCAGTCCGGTTCCTCCAAGTATTCTACTGGTTTCACTCCAATGTTACAAGTTCCCTGTTCCTGTCACTTATCATCAAAGACAGTTCTCACTGCCATACAATTCATATGCAAATAGAGCTATTAATGTCATCCATGGTTCCAGTCAAGCCGGTCTCCGCTGAATCCAGTTCAACACCTGAGTCAGGTAACTCTCAAACACCAACCGTGACAACATCATTTTTGCAAAAAATACAGTGAGAAGGTGTCCATACATGTGACACCGTATAACAAACCCCCCCTCCTCCGTGTCACTTTGTAAAAAGTTGGAATAAACACTTTTACCTCTCCTCTGCAAGTTCTAAAACCCCTCACCCATATAACACTTCTACATACCTGTCCCACATCATTTACACCTCCACCTACCTGCCCCACATCATTTACACCTCCACATACCTGTCCCCCATGATTTACACCTCCACATATCAGTCCCACATCATTACACCTCCACCTACCTGTACCACATCATTTATCCCATTGTTGAGCTTTGTAGAGAAATTCATCCTGTATTCTGTAGGATGTGGCCTGGGATCAGCTGCTACTCACCTTCGCACTGGTGTCCTTGGGCTTAGGTGTTCAGTCGCTGATAGTGGAGGTGAGTGGTGACTGAGTATTCTCCCTAGGGTCTTCTGTGGGTGCATCCTGGTTTCCGTGGTGGCGTGCATGGGCGCAGTCATGTTGGTCCATATCACCTGACTAGTCTCTCCCTGCGATCACTCAGCTGATCCTCTGATCCAATCGTGGCTGCGATTTCGTACACAACACAGCAGCGAAAATATGCTAATGTTTGCAAAGATCACCCGAGCATAAAGACGCCCACTACTGCCTTCTTACCAGCGGGCAACGACGCATACCTGTGTAAATATCGGTAAAATCGACACACATCAGCAGCCATCTTACCCAGATCTGCAGCAGCCTTGGGAGCTCTTCTGACGCGCAGAGCTGCGTATGCACTTGCAGTGGCTAATTTATGCGCGCCCATGTAACGGTGTTTAAATGGACAGACACGCCTGTGTTTCTCAGATCACGCCCCTGTTACCACCCCCAAACATTGACAACCTGTCACTCACTCTGCAATGGATTCCTAAGTGCAGCTTATATGCATGTGCGATGGTGAACAATCGCTCGATTGTGTGCGTAAACGCCTTTGCGTCCAACTCTGAATCAAGTCCAATGTCAACATGTTCAACATGTTGACATTATATCAGTGTCTGGCCCAGCAGATCCGCCTCCCGGTGCTCTGCTCAGTGATCTATCAGACGTGTTTCATCTGTAAGGGTCAGACTTCTTCAGGTATTGCACATTATCTGTTGTTTCTTTCATAGATTACTATATTGTTGCTGACTTTTCCCACGTTAATGCGTTCAGGTGTTTTTGACAATACTTAATCATTTTAGTTCATCCAAAATGTTACTTTGAAGACCATGTGAATTAAATAATTTCAAACCAATATCAGCATTGATACTGAAATAAAATATTCTCTAACAAACTAAACAAACTCCACAAATGGACTTCAGCAAAAAAGAATTTCAGAAAGACCTGTATGAAAAACAAAAATCAAACAAAATCCCTTAACCCTGCTGAGTGCAGACACATATCAGAACTATTTTGTAATCTTAGCACTATATGCTAGTCGTGCAGGTTTAGCCGGACTGTACATATGAAAAACGATGGAACTAAAAGTCCCAACAGGATATGAAATCCTTTAGCTTTCAAATATGGAACAACAGTCCTAGAAATGTCTAACAAATGTGCAGGCATAACTTTCATATAGCCAGAGTATATTTATTTAATACCAGTTATTTATATAGCGCACACATATTCCGCAGCGTTTTACTTAATATTGGTCCATTCACATCAGTCCCTGCCCCAGTGGAGCTTACAATCTAAATTCCCTACCACATGCACACACACTTACACACTAGGGTTCATTTTGTTGGGACCCAATTAACCTACCTGTATATTTTTGAAGTGTGGGAGGAAGCCCGGAGGAAACCCACGCAAGCACAGGGAGAATATACAAACTCCACACAGTTAGGGCCGTAGTGGGAATAGAACCCATAACCTCAGTGCTGTGAGGCAGTAATGCTAACCATTATACTAATAAAGGATCTCTAAGGATGCATAAATGCCTAAAGCAAAATCAGTTTATCCCAAAAGAAACTTTTTTTTATAATTCAACATTTGCAGTTTGATGTAGCTGGATTCATTGTCACTGTAATCTTCCTAAACACCATATGTGATCCAAAGTGTCAAAAATAAGTTTGCAATCACTCTAATTTTTTTTTTTATCTGATAAAATTCTAACGTGTCTCTTTATTGTAAATATAATTTCTTCCATTAAATCAACAATGGATAGTTCATCTAAGAGACTCTCTATATACACACACACCATAAATTACAGTATACATAAGATGTGTAAGCAAACTTATGGATCCAGGAAAAACATCTAAAATTCAAATTTAATAGGAACACAAGGTATGAGTGACAACTATGCTAAATACCTAGATACAGAGTCAGACCTGCCTAGGGCTCAGTGGGAACCGAGGTGCTTAGTGAGCCTACGGTAACTAATTTTTATGGCTGTGCAGTATGTGGATTAGATTAGCATAGGAAAGGGGAGAAACCCAGGAAACCCATTGGGTAGTGCACATAATTTATGGAAGGTAGCAGTCATTCTTATGGGAGGTGGTGATGTATTCTATTCTGGCTATAAACCGGATACGGCTTATTATTCCATACATCGTAGGAGGATTGTTCTTTGTTCAATTACGGTCGATTGATATTTGATAATGTAGGATGTTTGGCCTAGAGCCCAATGGGCTCTTAACCCACCTCTGCTTTGACACTAAGGGGCCTATTCATCATACCTAAAGTTTCTCAGGAGGTAATTAGGTTTAGAACTCGCATGGAGTTCTACCTAATTACCGGAGGAATTCATCATTCCTCCTCCCCATAACTATCTATTCCGAAAAGCTGTCATATTTGCGATGACAGCCTTTCAGGAAATAGATAGTTATCCCTGCCTGCTCTAACTTACCGCAGATGGAAACAATGCTGTGCATGCGCTGTTACATCTGTAAAACCAGCGCATGCGCAGAACTGCCTACACCTGCGGTAAGTTTGTGTCACCCCCACCGCTCACCTGTCCCCCCTCCCCCTGCACTCACCTCCCCTGTTCAGCACTTACCAGCCCGCGCAGCAGCCTCCGGCTCCGTCTGCTATGCTGTCATGTGTTCTCCCAGCAGAGCACAGTACTGTTTAGAAAAAAATATATATATGTTTTTTTTTTTCTAAACTTTATTGTGTTCTGCTGGGAGAACACAATGTCAGCATAGCAGACGGAGCCAGAGGAGAGACCAGAGCGCCGGAGGGAGACGCTGGGGGACCTGTCCAGCTGGAAGCAGGTAAGGTAACGTTAATTAAGGAAAATGTCCTTAAAAACGTTATTTTAGTGTTGATGAATAGGCCCCTAAAACAGGCATCTTACAGACCGTGGAGATTCCCCTCCTATTTAGCGAATTCGGTTAAATTTTGAAATATGCTAGAGGCAAAGTGTTGGGATTATGCACTGAACAATGTTGATCATGTAGACTCTCCCTCGCTGTATTGGCAGGTGGACAAATCTGTTCTTAGAGGGGAAATAATTGTGTATACTTCTAAGCACAAAAAGGAGTGCGCACAATTGTATGTACAGGCCCAAGCTGACCTCACCGCTTCTTTTCAGGACTTTTCTTTACTTGTCCCTCCCTCCTCTTCCTGTGAAAAGTATCAAAAGGCCAAGGGCTCTATTTATTAACATTATTTTTACTAAAATAAAGCGAAAAAGGGTGTTTTCACACCCTTTTCACATTATTTTAGTATCACCTACAGTTATTACAGGGAAATTGGAGTAGAGTTCGTACAATCCTACTCCAACCCCTAAGTATCACTTATTTTACTAAGCAGATTACATTTCCCATAATTGTAATGGGAAATGTTATCCAGGGTCTCCCCCGGTTACCGGACTTCTGCTCCGCTCTAACGGGGAGAGCAGAGCTGGGAGTCGGTCCCTGTAATCAGCTGTGTGGTTTAAACAGACCGCAAGCTGATTACTGTAAAAAAAAGAAAAAAAAATTGTAAAATTTTTTTTTTTACTTACCTGACTCCAGGGACCGGTGATCGGGCCTCCGGCGATGTCTCCCCTCCGGTCAGCTGGTCTCCCATAGTGCACTGTGGCCCGGTCATCAGGTGATCGGGTCCCAGCGCAGTATGGGATATCATCTGACCGGACACATGGAGGACATCACCGGAGGCCCGGATCATGCAGGTAAGTGCTATTAAGGGAGGTGGGATGTGGCTGGAGGGGGGTCGTGGGGGGTCATCGCGATCGCGGGGGCGGGGCTTAGTGCCGGGGAGGTAGCAGCGGCGGACGGTCGGCGCATGCGCGGGCACTTTGTCACTCCTTCCCTTCTACCCAGGTGTCCAGCAATGGGTATCTGTCCTCTTCATTTCAGGTTCACAGATGCACTTGTCAAGGCTTCCCTACGTACCCCTTATAATTTGCCATAGCTCTTGAGCCAATTGCTAAAGCCTTACGCTCCATGGCTGATTTTAAAGGCATTACTATTGGTCATGCAAAGCTTAAGTTGTCACTCTTCGCAGATGACATGTTACTTTTTATTTCAGACCCTATTTCGCTATACCGCTTACATTTTTCCCCTGTTCTTACACAGTTAGCCAAGATGCTGGAGGCCTGGAAACTGTTACCTTTGTCCCTGTTGGGACAGTTGGCTTTAATTAAGATTGTGGCCTTCCCCAAATTATCATACCTGGTCCAATTGCCTCCCATTGCTTTATCCTCATCCAATATAAAATTCTGTACTAAGATTGTCACTACTTTCTTGTGAAAAGGTGGTCGTCCTTGGATAGCTGTTGCCGAACTACAACTGCCCAGAGACAAAAGTGGGCTAGGTCTCCCAGACATTCATTTGTTTACTAAAGCAGTGTTCTTTAGGTATATCAATGATTGTCTCTCAGATAGGGACATTTATACTCATTATCCTTCTGAATCCGCTTTGTTTACCCCCTTCTCTGCCGCAGCATTGCTCCGTATGCTTAAAAGGCTTATCCCCCCCATATTTATCATAATATTGTCTTTCATGACACCTACTTAGCATGGAAATCTATCTGCTCCAAACTGTCTCTGCCTTACACCACATCGGAATTTCTCCCATTGTGGAGAAATCCTCTTTTTATCCCAGGGCTAAATAACTCGGCCTTTCTACAGTGGAAAGATAAAGGCATTTCTAAAATTAAGGATGTATTTGATCCAGGTGGTGTTATTCTCCCAGTTAGTGCCAACCATGATAAGTATCAGATCCCACATAAACAATTTTGCATGTATAGTACTTGCAGGTTTCCCACTATACTAGATCCATTATGAAGCAGTTGCCAGATTCGGCCTCTCCTGATCCTATTCAATCATTATTGTCTTTTCTCATATTGCATCCCTACAAGGCAGAGGACTCCATTTACTAATGAAATATTGGCCCTGATTCAGAGCTGGACGCTCTGAAACTGTGAGCAAAAGCCTGCGGTTGGGTTTTTCAACCGCAAGGCCAGGAGTGATTTTGGCTCTATCAGAGCCAAAATCACTCCCACTGACAGCACTAGTGATGTCAGTGGGGCCGGCTTCAGATGGTAGGCGTTCCCTTGGGAACGCCCACGTCTGGCAGGCACGCCCCCGGCATGCCCACCAAAGGGGGCGTGCTGTCAGTCACCATCAACAGCACGCCCCCTTTGATGAGACACTCCGAGCGAAGGACAGTCCTTCGCTCGTCGGGTCTCGCGGATGCGCACGACGGAGCTCCCTCCATCGTGCGCATGCGCAGTGGGGACCATCGACCCACTTGCGAGCAGACAGCCGCTCGCGAGTGGGTCTGAATGAGGGCCATAATCCCATTAGCACTCGCTAAAGGGGTTATGCCATCTTTCTGTATTTAGTAAACTAATCTTAGATTACCGGTGTTTTTACAGCATCGCTCTCGCCATCTTTTAAATGGCGAGAGCGATGCGTGCCCCATTGCCAGCAATGGAGACCCGGCGGTGCCTTTCCGGCTTCAGCAAAGCCTTCCAGGCATTGCCGGGTCCCCGTGTCATGCACATGCGCAGACGGACGGTTGCGCATGCGCATAACACTGGAGCCCCATCACTGGCAGCGTTAGGCTGCCAGCTGCCCAGCAGAGGACCCTGCCGAGGACCTGGACTTCGCTGGACCTCGCCGGAGGGGTAAGTATTACTAAATACCAGTGGAATATTAGTTTGTATCACAGTGATACTAAACAAAAATTGCCACTGGCATTTCCCTTCGTTTGTAAATGGGGCCCTAGATATCTCGGTTCAGAATCGGTGAAACACATCCCTGCCAGCGTCCCCTGCCAGTGGTAGCTTGGGAATGTTATATACCTTCTATTACTTCCTCCGAAGTCCTGTTGCATTACTATGATTCCACGCTGAGATATTTACGTTGTTCCTGGTTGGAGGAAGCTCATGTTAAAACAATTAAGGCACGTAGAAGCCGAATGGTGCAGGTGTTGTTTATTTCTAACTCATTCCTGATATTCACCCTCCCATCCCTCTTCTTTATCCTTCTTCCCACTACCAGCTTAAGGTGCACATGGGCCTGGAGCTAAAACTTATGAATGGCCTATGGTGTGCCACTGACCAGTGCCACAGGGGTGTGACTAGTGATGTGGTAGGCATGACCAATGCTGTGGGGGGTGTGGCCTGTGCCACGGGGTGTGGGTAGCACATAAATGGGATGGTGCAGTGCTAGAGGCAGACCGAGGTGATCCGGGTCTCTTTACTAGTGTATTGACACACTAGTGGATAAGGTTATAAGCAGTGACATCACAAGGTGGGTGCGGGCAGCACCGGGTGTCACCTTCCAAGGGGGTGACACCAAAAGCCGCACCCCGCCGCCACACTTTTGCTCGTACCCCCCGCATGCGCTGCCACCACCACACTCCTGCCCACATCCTCCAGTCCGCTCCCCGTGACTGGGCCCGGACAGAGGGACAGTGGGGGGGGCCAGCGGCGGCCAGGATCACAGTGCATACCGGCTCATCAATGAGGATCTGCAGTGCCGGGCAGCAGCTGTCACTGTAGCTATACTTCCTGGCGGCTGACCCCTCTCCTGGATTAGCCACCTTACCATGAGCTCAGAGGAGCTAAGAGCAGTACATGCCTGAGCCGAGCTCCGTTCTTGCCAATGGCTCCGCTGCTCTGACTCTACCCTTGCAACAGGCTTCAGTGAGGGCCCTACAGAGCACAGAGTGGTTTATTTATCAAGCAGTGAAAAAAACTTAGTGAAGCGGACCAGTGGAGAAGTTGCCCATGGCAACCAATCAGCTTTGAAGTAACATTTATTAAGTACACTATAAAATAATAGGTAGGAGCTGATTGGTTGCCATGGGCAACTTCTCCACTGGTCCGCTTAACTAAGTTTTTCATTGCTTGATAAATAAACCCCTTAGAGATAGACACAAGGCAGTGTGTGTGTTTGTGGGGGGGAGGGGGGCTCACTGACAGAGGGGAATGTGTGTGTGGAGGGGGGCTCTCTGACTGTGATGAATGTGTGTGTGGAGAGAGGGCTCACTGATGAAGGGCAATGTGTGTGTGTGGGGTGGGGGGCTCACTCATGCAGGAGAGTGTGTGTGGGGGGGAGGGGGGCTCGCTCATGAAGGGCAATGTGTGTGTGTGTGAGGAGGGGGCTCACTGACAGAGGAATGTGTGTGTGTGTGCAGGGCCAGTCCTAGCTCAAATTTTTTGGTAAGCGAGTAGGTTTTTTGGCGCCCCCCCTATGCAGTGCCCGCGGTAGTGGTCCCCCCTGTGCAGTGCCCCTTGTGCCCCCATTAGTAAGCTTATACAGTGCCCCCAGTAGTAGTCCCCCCTCTTGTAGTGCCCCTAGTAGTCCCCCCTTGTAGTAGTCCCCCCCATTGTTGTGCCCCCAGTGGAGGTTCCCCCCCATGTAGTGCCCCCAGTAGTTGTCCCCCCCAGTAGTAATCCTCCCTTCAAGTGCCCCCAGTAGTAGCCCCCCTTCAAGTGCCCCCAGTAGTAGTACCCCCAATAGTAATCCCCCCTTCAAGTGCCCCCAGTAGTCCCCCCTTCAAGTACCCCCAGTAGTAATCCCCCCTTCAAGTGCCCCAGTAGTAATCCCCCCTTCCTGTGCCCCCAGTAGTAATCCCCCCTTCCTGTGCCCCCAGTAGTAATCCCCCCCTTCAAGTGCCCCCAGTAGTAATCCCCCCTTCCTGTGCCCCCAGTAGTAATCCCCCCCTTCAAGTGCCCCCAGTAGTAATTCCCCCTTCCTGTTCCCCCAGTAGTAATCCCCCCCTTCAAGTGCCCCCAGTAGTAATCCCCCTTCAAGTGCCCCAGTAGTAATCCCCCCTTCAAGTGACCCCTGTAATCCCCCTTCAAGTTCCCCCAGTAGTAATCCCCCCTTCAAGTACCCCCAGTAGTAATCCCCCCTTCAAGTGCCCCAGTAGTAATCCCCCTTCAAGTGCCCCAGTAGTAATCCCCCCTTCTAGTGCCCCCTGTAATCCCCCTTCAAGTACCCCCAGTAGTAATCCCCCCTTCAAGTGCCCCCAGTAGTAATCCCCCCTTCAAGTGCCCCCAGTAGTAATCCCCCCCTTCAAGTGCCCCCAGTAGTAATCCCCCCTTCAAGTGCCCCCAGTAGTAATTCCCCCTTCCTGTGCCCCCAGTAGTAATCCCCCCCTTCAAGTGCCCCCAGTAGTAATCCTCCCTTCTAGTGCCCCCTGTAATCCCCCTTCAAGTTCCCCCAGTAGTAATCCCCCCTTCAAGTACCCCCAGTAGTAATCCCCCTTCAAGTGCCCCAGTAGTAATCCCCCTTCAAGTGTCCCAGTAGTAATCCCCCCTTCTAGTGCCCCCTGTAATCCCCCTTCAAGTACCCCCAGTAGTAATCCCCCCTTCAAGTGCCCCCAGTAGTAATCCCCCCCTTCAAGTGCCCCCAGTAGTAATCCCCCCTTCAAGTGCCCCCAGTAGTAATCCCCCCTTGTAGCCCCCCCCAGTAGAGACACACGTTATAAAAAACAAAACAAAAAAAAAACACTTACCTGAACCCCCCGCTCCTGCTCCCGCCGCCGATATCTGCTACTCCCGACCATTCTCCAGGGCCGCTTTACATTATGGGAGAGACGTCGTCATGACGACGTCTCTCCCATTTCCCACTGCGGGAGCCGGAAGATGGCTCCCGCAGTGGGAGCTACAGCAGCCGATGAGAGTCTGACAGACTCTCATCAGCTGCTGAAACAAACACACAGTTGCCGGCTCCGGTGGCTGTGTGTTTGGCACTATGTAGCGCTGACCGAACTCCGTCCGGTCAGCGCTACACGCGTGGTGCAGCTGTGTCACAGAGACACAGTCTGCACCGCGGTAATTCTGCATGGTCGCGGCCGCGGCGCCCTTCACTACGTGGCGCCTTACGCGGCCGCGTACCATGTGTAACCATAGAACCGGCCCTGTGTGTGTGGGGAGGGGGGCTCACTGACAGGAATGTGTGTGTGTGGGGAGGAGGGCTCACTGACAGAGGGGAATGTGTGTGGGGAGGAGGGCTCACTCCGGGAGGGAAAAGTGTGTGTGGGGGAGGGGGGCTCACTGACAGGAATGTGTGTGTGTGGGGAGGGGGGCTCACTCATGGAGGGAATGTGTGTGTGGGGGAGGGGGGCTCACTGACAGGAATGTGTGTGTGTGGGGAGGAGGGCTCACTGACAGAGGGGAATGTGTGTGGGGAGGAGGGCTCACTCCTGGAGGGAAAAGTGTGTGTGGGGGAGGGGGGCTCACTGACAGGAATGTGTGTGTGTGGGGAGGGGGGCTCACTCCTTGAGGGGAATGTGTGTGTGGGGGAGGGGGGCTCACTGACAGGAATGTGTGTGTGGGGGAGGGGGGCTCACTCCTGGAGGGGAATGTGTGTGCGCTGGAGGGGAGCTCACTGACAGGAATGTGTGTGCGTGGGGAGGGGGGCTCACTCATGGAGGGGAATGTGTGTGTGGGGGAGCGGGGCTTACTGACAGGAATGTGTTTGTGGGGAGGGGGGCTCACTGACAGGAATGTGTGTGTGTGGGGAGAGGGGCTCACTCATGGAGTGAAATGTTTGTGTGGGGGAGGGGGGCTCAGTGACAGGAATGTGTGTTTGTGGGGCGGGGCTCACTCATGGAGGGGAATGTGTGTGTGGGGATGGGGGGCTCACTGACAGGAATGTGTGTGGGGGAGGGGGGCTCACTGACAGGAATGTGTGTGAAGATCACAGAGAGACAGAGGGGAATGTGTCTGTGTGTGTGGGGGGGAGGGATAAGTGACAAAGGGCACAAATGGGAACATGGGGAGATTGCTGAGAAAGGTGAGTGTGGGGGATCGCTTAGAGAAAAGTGTGGGTGGGGGATTGCGGCTGCCTGGTACAATACAAAATGTTTTTTATTGAGCTTAGGCGCACATGGCGTCATGACATCATGCACACTGCACCACTGACTGAGGATCCAGCCATAGCGTGAAGAGGAGCAGCCAGAAGACATAGGAGAAGGTAAGTGTCTGTGGGCTGTAAGGGGCTGGATGTGAGTGCTGCCTTGAGAGACAGAAGGGGTGTTGGCTGGGGAGACAGAAGGGATGTTGGCTGGAGAGACAGAAGGGGTGTTGGCTGGGGAGACGCTGCAGAACTGGAGTTGCAGAAGCACGGCGAGAGGGGGGCCCTGCCTATATTGTCAGTCCCGGGCCCCACAATTTCTGATGACAACACTGCACCTTGGTCCCGATTTTTATTTATTTTTTTGATGGAGAAGGGTGGGGAGTGTCACCGTGCGTTACAGCACCAGGTGTCACCAACCCTGGTGATGCCTGTGTGTGTGTGTGTATGTGTATGTAGCAGCTATAAGCAGTGGCGCCAAGAGGAGGCGGGTACTATTTACCTGGGCCTGGGCTTGCTAGAGGAGCCCGGCGGGGGCCCGAGTCTGGCACCGCCCCCTCCCTTCCTCACAGCAGCCCAGCACACAGAGGGCCTGATTCAGACCCGGCCGCAAGCGATGTGCGCTCGCAACCGGGTCGATGGTGGGCCAGTGCGCATGCGCACGATGGAGCTGACTCCGTCATGCGCATGCGCGAGACCCGGATAGCGACGTACACTCCGTCGCTTCGGGTCTCGCTCCAAATGGGGCGTTCTGTCGATGTTGAGTGACAGCACGCCCCCTTTGGTGGGCGGGCTGGGGGAGTGGCTGCCCAAATGGAGGTGTTCCCATGTGAACGCCTCCGTTTGGGGGTGGCCCCACTGACATCACGAGTGATGTCAGTGGGAGAGATTTCGGCTGTTAGAGCCGAAATCTCTCTGGGGCTTGTGGCCACGAGACCCTACCACAAGGGTCTCGTCGCAAGCCCGATGGTCGCGATGGTCTTTGGAAAAAAAGAATTTCAGCGCCACGAAGCGAGGGGGGTGCTCTGAGCCCCCTCAGCCCAGTGCAAAGCCAAGGGGGGGGCGCGACCAGTGTTATCGCTACCCCCTACAGCATAGGAGACTGCTGTGGCTGCTGCTCAGCAGCCACAAGCAGTCTCCCACTGCAGCTCAGCACACGCCGGCAGGGCCATCTCTTCCATTGGGCTTATTGGGCAGTTGCCCAAGGGCCCTAAGCTTCAAGGGACCCGCCAGCCCCCCCCTAGCCGCGGCCAGTTGGTAAATTTTTTTTTTCAAGTACTGTGTCCAGATCTGCCAGCCCCATGGTTGACGAGTACTCACCATCCCGTTACACTGTCCTGTCTATGACTTCCACCAACTCCAGTCAGACAGTTTCTCTGAGAGACGACTGCTGATTGGTTGTCTTGATGCACGACCAGCAGCAGCTTCGCCCAGGCCAGCTGCTACTGGCTCCTTCGAGTGTGCCGCTCAGCCACCTGCCGCATGTCTGGTGCCAGACTGAATCTGATCACTGGAGGATTCGTCCGTTCCGTCGTCGCCTCCGAGTCCTCAGGAGTCAGGTGGGTCAGGACTCCTCAGCCAGGCGAGCCACTGCCTCCCGACCAAGCAGGTAAGACAGAGCCAGACTGTTTTCCGCGACATGGTCTCTGGCTGGGTATTGGATTTGGGAATGGATGTTTTTCCAGTGAATGGGGTGGGTAGGGGCCCCAGTGCATTGCTTTGCCCAGGGCCCACATTGCTGTTAAGACAGCCCTGCACGCCGGGCCCCTCAGGAAGCCCGGGCCCGGGTAATGTGTACCCACTCCCCCCCGTCTCGGCACCCCTGGCCCTGACCTGACATTTATCAAAGCACCCTGCAGGATTTATTTGATAACAGGCACATCTGTTCACAGTATCCCTTATATACATTGGAGCTACAGTGCTTATGCTAGTATACCACTGCATTTTTATTCCTTTTTATTGATTTTGGTTCTTATGTGAACATTAGATTAAACCTGTATGATAGTAACTCCACTCTTGTTGTTTAGAAATATAACGATAAATATGCTTAGGTGGTCTCATAGCGATTGTATTTGTCTATATTGCACCTAAACCAAGTCTGTGTCATTGGAACCCTTACCACAGCTCAAAGTTTTGACATCACTCCTGAGGTGTCAGTAATCCATGGGGCCTCATACAAAGATTTTATGCAATTCAGATAATTCAGTCACAGAATTAATATAGCTTTTTTATGTGTTTTTTTTTTCTTTTCAGTCAGGTACTATTTTGTAAATGATTAATGTGAGTAAAATTGTAAAAGAGAAAAGTGGATAAAAGCAATTATAGAGTAAGACCATATTACTCATTCTGTAAGCTGCAGAACTATTTATGCAGTGGGTTTCCTGTCAGTTTTATTTCCATGTATTGCTAATCGCATATTGTAACCTATGAAGTGCATCCAAGATGGCTTCCTCCCCTGGTACTCTCTTGTGTAAAATAAACAATGCATGGTTCTGATGATTTAGCAAGGATCTCTCCTTGTACAGTATTTTTTATCTGTAGTGCGCTAAAATGGCTGCCTCACCTGGATCCTTTGTGGGTAGGATGAATACTCCTGGGAATTGATGACCCAAAATGGCTGCTCTTTGTATTTTATGCATGGTTTTTGTATTTTATGAAAATCTAAACCTCTGTTTTATGTTCATAGTATCTGTAAATCATCTTGAGTCCTATTGGAGAAAAGTGCTATATAAATGTAATATTATTTTTATTATTATTTTGTATTTTATAATTACTATTGTTACTACTTATCAGGAGTTTATCACCCATATATGATACTATTGACTTGCATTAATCTCTTACATACAAATATAATGTTTCTTACCAATTCTTGATCATATATTACTCAGAGGCACTGATCCATTTTCATAATTTCTCCAGAAACCCCTCTCATTTGCATTATCACCTCAGTCTTTAGGTTCTAAGCCTGCAGATCTCACACCTTTATACTTTAAGCTGAATTTTCATCCTCCTCTAATAAAAATAAAGACAACTTCAAGCAAAATATATTAAAAAACTTAATTTAAGCTTTTATTTAAAGTAAAATGTAAACTTTTTTTTTAATTTACTCTGCATTATAAAATAGAGAATTCTGGACCAAGATTGATCCAGAATTCTTAAGGTACCCACACACCAGACCATTTTCTGCACGATTTGCACGATTTCGATGCATCGTAACGATAAATCTTTCAAATTTGTGCGAAACGTGCAGTTTCCACTGAGCGATAACAATCCGATGCTTGGTCCCGCGGGTCATTAATCGTATCTTCAGATCTTACCTACTGCAGGTAAGATCTGGCAATCTCTTTAAAGATTTAATCGTTAGGTTATTAGTAGATAGTTTGTCAAAATGAACACTTTATAGTACCATTTGTAACACTTTATACCACGATACCATTTGTCCAGGACTGCCAGGGAGCTGCCGGTGAGTTCAAGGGATATCGTTAACGACATTGCATCGTTTGCGAGTCGTTTAGTGTGTGGGCACCATTTCACTCTTGTCCTATAAGAGGACAAGATGGTGGAAGCCTCATGACTCACAAAGAATCATCCTTCAGCACTCAGGAGAGGAAAAACCCCCTGTGGAGGAAACCTCTGGGGACCCATGGCTGAAAGACTGCCTGTCCCTCTAGGCATTAAGAAGCTATGCAGAGTTTGCCCAAATCACCCACCCACCACTAACCTTGTATAACCCAGTCATCCCTTCTGTCACCTCGATCTGCTATTGTGACCTATTACCCGGCCGGTGAAAAGCGCATCTGTACGTCGATGCCGAGTGCATGTCCCCGGTGAGAGAGACAGAAAAGAGTGTCACAGACAGGGGAAGTGGGTATGGGAGGGGGAGAGACAAGACAGAGAGGGGGGTGGGAAGAAAAAACCCTAGCACCCCCTTAGTATTTAGAGCTCCATTTTAAGAAAGAGTCATAACCCCTTTAGTACTCACTTCTAGTGCTAAGAGGGGGTGGTGACTGCAATGCTCTATTCAGCAAACAGCTCTAACGCTGTTTCTGAAGTCCCCACAGGGTTTGAGTTCTATGCGCATACGGAGACGGTCATCACGTATATGCATTAGTCAGTGACCCATCGCAGGCAGCGTTAGGCTGCCAGCAACACAGCAGAGGATACGGTGGAGGAGGGGGACACCGCTGGACCTCACTGGACAGGTAAGGATGATAAATATCAGTGGCATATTCATATGCATCACAGTGACACAAAACAAAATATGCCACCGGCATTTAGTATCACTCTTAATTGGAGCCCGAAGTATAATCTAGATGTAACATTTACTAATAACAGTATTGGATAAAAACAAATGACTAAAGCAATATATGTAATTCTCTCACACCTCTGCACATTGATAACAAAGGAACAGTCCGCAATATTGGCATACCAGACTAAGGAGGCAAAGCGTAAAGGATTTAATTAGGAACAGTATAGTCCCATCCACACAGTGCCCACCTAACACCTATAAAAGATGTTCCAGGTGCAGTCACTTTGGGCTATGAACTTGAAGTAACGACACTGTCCCAGTAGGTGTGAGATTCTGTTTTTAACCAATACTGCCCTGTCCCCAAGGTCATATGTCATATTATAGTAGTCACGCTGTCTGCCGACGCATGGAACTAAGTTGCCCTTATCTTTGTCCAGTCACTAACCTTATGAGAGTATCTTTTTCTGCTGGTACGTGGTGCAGTGTCAGTGACCTGGTAGTGTATGAGAGAGGCAGCAACAGCAAAGCCCTGATACAGGCAGTTACCATTATGACATCACAGCATGACCTCACAGATTCCAACAGGCAGGCCAAGACTGGTTATTTCTGGTTGGAGGCCCCTGGTGTCTTTTGTATGACTGACCTAAGGGAAATGTGATGTCACTCTTTATTTACAACTATTACATTCACATCAGAATATTATTGTTTTTATGGCAGGTTTTCCCTATTAATCTTTAGCTATAAAGGGCTTTGTATGAGCCCAGTTTCATTGTGGTTACTTTGTTTTTTAAGGTTATAGTGTATCAGTGATCACCTCAACTAAGGATTAAACACGGTTTATGGCACTGACCGCCCATCAGAAGTATTGTGATACTTTTAATTAAACATCATATTGGTCATTCAACTCAACTCCCCGTCCTTTCCCTTCCCCGTTAAGATCTGCAAAGCAACTATGGAAAGTGTTGTATAACTTTACTTACAGAAATGAAATAAATAATAAAATATTATAATAATTAATAAAAGTTGTCAAAAGCAGTTCCAGAGTAAGGTGCATATGAGCCTGGAGCTGAAGCTTGTGAAGGGCCTATGGTGTGCAGCTGCAGGGGGTGTGACCAGCACCGCAGGGGTGTGACTAGTGATGTGATAGGCATGACCAATGCTGTGGGGCATGGCCTGTGCTTCAGGGTGTGGGTAGCACATAAATGAGATGGGGAACTGCAGGAGGCAGCCCAAGGTGACCTGGGTCTTTTTATTTGTGTGCGTATTGACACACTATTGGAGATGGTCATAAGGAGGCCCGGGCCGACTTCAGACTTTAGGCTGCTCAGCTACTCTGTCCCTTTAGGTGCTGAGGGGGCACTGAGACCTTGGACCTCATTCAGAGCCGGTCGCACAGAGCGTGCGGTCAGTGTGAATGAGGGGAGGACATCTTGAATTTTCAAGACGTCCTCCTTTGCGGTGGTAAGGCTGTGGGTTAACACCCACAGCCTTATGACCGCCTAAGGTGATGGTCGCGATGGTCAAGACCATCGCGACCATCGGGGCTTACGACGAGACCCTAGGGTAGGGTCTCACTTGTCGTAAGCCCCGGAGAGCTTCTGGCTCTGTCTGAGCCGGAAGCTCTCCACTGACATCACTAGTGATGTCAGTGGGGCCTCCCCCAAACGGTAGGCGTTCCCATGGGAACGCCTCCATTTGGGCTGCCACCCCCGGCCCGCCTTCCAAACGGGGCGAGCTGTCAATCAACATCGACAGCTCGCCCCCTTTGGATCGAGACCCGCTACGACCGGCGCTGACGGTCGTAGTGGGTCTCACGCATGCGCACAATGGTGCCGGCACCATCATGCGCATGCTCTGTGGGGGCCGTCGACCCGGTCCGAGCGCATCGGCGCTAACGACCGGGTCTGAATGACCCCCCTTATGTTGTGCATGGAGAGCTTGTGAAGTCTTTCACTGCGCCACGGCGACATGTGTATTATGCCCCGGACCAGGGACATAGCTAGAACTTCTCTGCAGGGTTCCACCGCAGTGGTATGGGAGTGTGCTTACTGCTGCCTATCATTATTAATGCAATCATAAAGCCAGACTTGTTAAAAAAACTGAACAACCCCATTAATATATATATATATATATATATATATATTTTATTACAATTATAAGTTTTGCCCAAAAACTCAGCATTACTAAATGTAATAATTTAAATACTGTGATAACGCCAACGCTGGTAATAAATATTGATGGTAAATGGAGCCCAATGCACTGCTTACCTGTCACTCCACGGCTGGCCTGGCCACCCCAGTCCATTGTCTGACTCTTGTCTGATTCTGCTGCTCAGGTCACTGCTACCGACACTCCTCACTGGCTGGCGGCACTAGGGCTTGGTTATCAGGGACCTCACACACAGATAGACAGATAGATAATCAAAGTTCCCTGCATACAGTTATATAGAGATTTATTGGTACCTTATGCAAGTTGCTGGAGTTGCTTCCAAAGCCTTGATCATATCTTCAACATTATATTATAATGTCACCGCTGGGTTCAATCACCGGCCATTGTGCTCCTCAGTCTGGTTTTCATCAAGGATGGAGCTTGTCTGAGGCTGGAGGGTAAGAGGATGGACGGGTTAGAGCATCCCTGCCAGTGCTGCTACAGTCAGAACAGTCAGGATGCCAGGCCCAGGTAATGAAAATTAGTGACCGTCAAACTTTGAAATAACTGTATTTATGCTTTACACCACCACTGCTGCCGCCAGCAGCAAATGCAGTTAGTGCTCAGCCTGTCACTTTGTGTGCGGGCCCTGCTGCTGGTAAACCTGCACTGGGTGATGGGTAGAGAACGCAGGGAGGCGGCCGTCACTAGGGGCGCCGAGAGGGGGGGGGGCAGGTACAAATTACCCGGGCTTGCTGGAGGGGCCCGGTGAAGGCCCGGGTCCGGCACCGCTCCCCCCTCTTACATCACTGCAGCCCAGCACACGCTGCTGTGTGCTGGGCTGCACTGGGAGACTGCTCGCAGCTGCTAAGAAGCAGCCACAGCAGTCTCCTATGCCTGTGGGGGGAGCGATGAAGCTGATCGCGCCCCCTACTGTTTATGCACCAGGCTGAGGGGGCTCAGAGCGCCCCCCCTCCTGCAAAACTTGTTTTTTTTTTCTTGAAGGGGGCGTGCCCACGCCTCCTGCAATTAGGCCATGCCCCCTTTTACCCGTGCCCGGGAGGGAGCAGCCAGATCGGCAGAACAGGGGCGTGGCCGGCAAAAAGGGGCATGGCCGGGGCGGGCTGATGCCAGTTTCCGGATGTGACAGGGGGCAGGGCCATGCGATCGCGTCATTTTGGCCCCGCCCCCGCTACACAATGCCGAAATACAGGCATTGTGAAGCAGGGGGCGGGGCCAAAATTACGCGAGTCGCGTCAGCGGCCCACCGCTGAAGGGCAAGTCAAATGGTGAGATAAACTGTTGGCACTTCTGAGTAAGCTGCAGCCCCTTCAAATAATCTTCCCTAAAAGATAAACACTGGATAAACACTGAAGAAACAAAAAATTGAAGGATGGCTCTACTTGCTTTATCACAAATTAATAATAAATAAGAAGGTTGGATACTTATCCGTAAATGCAGAGCTAATAATGTCCCTCTTAAGATGATTGTTCTTTTTTTCCTTTTTTTTTTTTACCAGAGGCTCCGTGGACACATGGAAAAAGAGGGGGTGTATATAGTATCAGTGTGATGATGTTTTAGATAATGGAACACATCATACTCATTGAAGAACAATGGTAAAGGTATGAACTGAAGCGTACCCCAACTCACTGATTGAGAGATGGGTGTGCTCCTATATGGTTTTCTCTATCGTCCAATATTAGTGCACACAACTCAAAACTTCTGGTTAAAAACACCACATCATGGTATCTTTCATTCCAGATAATTTTATATATGGGTATCTACATCATCCAATGGTGTATAAAAAGCAGGCGTACCCCAACTCACTGAGTAAGAGATGGGTATATTCTTTGTAATGGTATCTTTAAAACCCAAATTCATGGAACCAAGTCTGGACACACACCTAGACTTACATATTCATGACAAGAAAAGGTATGTAAAGGTATCTTTCACCCAAGATGAAATTTGAAGGCAAAATGTGTACCGGTACTCACAAAGCTTCTAGTAGTAAGCAACCCATGAAGGTATCTTTCATTCCAAATTTCTTGCTAACTTTCTTTGCGTAGAACATGTATCATTCCTCCCGCAATCCAAGGATAACAAGTAGTTTATAAAAATGAATATAATTTAATGTAAACAACGATTCCATAAATACAAATAGATATAAAAACGTTCTCTAGAGGGATCAGCTGCGTGGTGACAGACTCAGGCAATCTAGGTGCGGTGATAAAAGGGGTCCGGATCCCAATTTATGCAAAACACTGGATCATATTATGCAATTCTCCAACACCTACCTCAAGCGTGTACACCCACCGCAGCAGTCCCCGTGAGAAAGTCACCCTCCTGCGATTAGGCCACGCCCCCTTTTACCCGTGCCCGGGAGGGAGCAGCCAGATCGGCAGAACAGGGGCGTGGCCAGCAAAAGGGGGCGTGACCGGGCGGGCTGATGCCAGTTTCCGGATGTGACAGGGGCGGGGCCATGCGATCGCGTCATTTTGGCCCCGCCCCCGCTACACAATGCCGAAATACAGGCATTGTGAAGCAGGGGGCGGGGCCAAAATTACGCGAATCGCGTCAGCGGCCCCCCGCTGAAGGGGGTTTATCAGGTACTGGCGGGGGGGAGATAGGGGAACGGCGGCGTGCGGGAGGCTTGCCTGCCTTTCCGGGGGGGCGGGAGCTGCACCCGTTTATTGGGAGGCTCCCGCCCGAATCGGGAGGGTAGGCAACCCTGCTTATAGAATAGACTGAGTTCTCCCAAGGGTAGGACGGGATAGAGATAGCGGCACAGCGGAGTCTCAGTGGGTTGGGGCATGGACAACACACAGCAGCTGGCAGCCTATGGCAGTGAAAATAAAAATTCCTGTCAACACTGCCAGTAGATCCTGTGGGCCTACTTTCATGGTTGGGGCTGGAGCTGCAGCTCCGCCCAATTATTAATCCAGACCTGCTTCTTCCCTTCTCTTTATGCACTCATCATATAGGTTTCTCAGATTGCTGCTGATGACTCTTATTATTACTATTTTGTCATCTTATGTATTCCTAATGGAATTATGATGTTTTTGTATATTTTCTTCCTTACCAATGTATGATGCCTTTTGCTATTTACATTTGCTCTAATTTTCTATGTTCTTTTGCGCTTAGTAAAAAGATTTAAAAAAAAAAATCAGGCATCTTGGGCACAAATATTCTTTCATGGAAATATTGTTGAGGTATTAAAGGGCTTTTCCTCTACTGGGCAAGAGCTTCTTAATCATGCCTGTCCTCCACATGTATAAAATACATATTGGAAAGCCAGCTAATGCTAGGTCAATGAACACTTTAGAAGCACTAGAGAGAGATAAAGTCCACCAGCTGGGATCCATTCTCCGATCAAGGTAATGAGGAAGGCTCTAGTATTTGCTACATGTAAAGGCCCCCATACATCAGCAATCTGAAAACCACAATGAACAATTTGAAGATTTATTGCCCGATCTTAGGATTTCCCAATCGAGCAATCTGCGCCCATACACTACAGATCTTTTTCAGTGATTTGCAGATCGATTGCAGCAAACACAGATCTGGCAATCTTGAAAGGCCCATCATTTTGCTAGAAACGGTCTGCAAATCTGCTGATCATGTCCATACACTAGCAATCTACAGCCCCAATCCATCTGTGAAATCCAACATGTTGGGCAATCTGATTCAACAATTCCAATCACTTTTTGGTTGCAATCTGCGATCTGTGAAGCCCATACATTGCAGATTTTTATACACAATCGATTGCAAATTGCACGATTGCTGCAATCCATCTCTGATGTATGGGGGCCTTCATTCAGAGGCGCACGCTATTTGCGTGTGCTTGCTCTGAATCAGGGCGTCCCTATTTTTTAAATTCCGGCCTCCAGGCAACTCACACAGCTTGTGCGAGCGGCCTGGTGATGGTCGCAATTATCGCGACCATCGGCATTGCGAGGAGACCCTTGTGGTAGGGTCCCAGCCCTCGCAATGCCAAGTGGACTTCCAGCTCTAATAGAGCCGGTAGTCCACTACTGAAATCACGAGTGATGTCAGTAAGGCCGCCCACAAATGGCAAGCGTTCCTTCGGGAACGCCTCCGTTTGTTCAGCCACCCCCCCTACCCACTTACAAAACGGGGCAAGCTATCGATCAACATTGACACTGGCCCCCCGTTTTGCTGCGAGCTCCGGAGCGAGTGAAGGTCTCACTCGCTCCGGGGCTCGCGCACGCGCCTTGCGCATGCCACACGTGCGTGCTGGGCCACCATCGACCCGCCTGTGAGCGCTATGGGCTCACGAGCGGGTCTGAATCAGGCCCTATGAATTTTGGTATAAACATATCTTATTATTGATGCCTCAATATTACAGTCTTCTTAACACAGAGGGATAGGTATCATACCTAGGCCCTCATTCAGAGCCGTACGCTCTGAGCAGAGCGCACGCTCTGAATGAGGGCCGCCCTCCATAAAAATTGAGTGTCCTCCTGGATGCTCGTATAGCTGTGGGTCACCACCCACAGCCTATACGAGCGTGCAGTTTGATGGCCGCGATGGTCGTGACCATCGCGACCATCGAAACTGCGAGCCGGAGCCTGCGGTTGAGGTTTTCAACCGCAAGCCCCGGAGTGATTTTGGCTCTATCAGAGCCAAAATCACTCCCACTGACATCACTAGTGATGTCAGTGGGCCGGCTTCTGACGGGAGGCGTTCCCGTGGGAACGCCCCCGTCAGGGAGGCACGCCCCTGGCACGCCCACCAAAGGGGGCGTGCTGTCAATCAACATCGACAGCACGCCCCCTTTGATCAGACACAACGAGCGAAGGACTTTCCTTCGCTCGTCGCGTCTGGCGCATGCGCACGACGGAGCTCCCTCCGTCGTGCGCATGCTCAGTGCAGACCATCGACCCACTTGCGAGCGGACAGCCGCTTGCGAGTGGGTCTGAATCAGGGCCCTAGGCCATTAATGATGTGCCTACTCATCTTCATAGCCAGAGTCCCCTTAACTATTTTGAATAAGTAGAATAGATATTTAGTTGTATCCCTTTTATATACTGTTTTCTGATATTTGTATATAAATGCATCGCAAGCGAGTCAGAGATCCTCACGTGTCAGTGCAGTCTTTTCATTTCGGTTCAGTCATTCATGCTGAATATATATGCAGTAATGTTGAGAGGTTTGTTATGAAAACCAACATACAGTAGCCGTGTTTTATCTTGGACTATATTTGATATGGTCATAATAAATACCATTTTTTTTATTTCTAGATGGGTTCTGAAGCATATTTTTATCTTTTTAATAGTGCAGCCTTATTTGCCTTTATTTATGGCTGCTAATGTCCGTCTGTCTTTCTTACTTACCTTATTCTTGGTCATTATCCTGCTAGTCATTTTCTTTTCTTTTTCTTTCTTAACTCCCTTTGAAATAGAGTGTTGAGTTACTCCTATACACTCTGTAGCTTTCACTGAAAGAATGCTGATATTCTTCTCTTGTGCTGTGTCCTAGCACATAACATGTTCCGGAATATGCTTCTTTGTTCAAGCATCAAACACACATGGAAGATTGTAGGCTAACTTTAATGTGATCAGTACTTGTAAATGTCATTACATGGATGATTTAATAGAAAATTGTAGAAAATATAACACTATTATTATTGTTATTAGCATTTATTTATAGGGCACTACACATTTCTGCAGCACTGCCCAGAGCAGTAATACAAACTGAGTATACAACAAAGAGAGACTACACAGTAGTCAATAATGCAAAACAAAGTACAAGACAGCAAGAATAATCATAACTTAAATAAATAACTTAAATAAATCAATACAAAATGATAATAATAAATTAAAAAAGAATATATCATAGTTGCTGCTCTTAATACTAGTCCCAAAAGTGTTTCACCAACGGTATTGGCTTTACTTCCATATCTGCATTAACTTCGTCTACCCTATAAGTTCCCATTTTATGTACAGTATGTTCTGTTTTACCAACCTTACAAATTAATAATAATAATTATATATCCTCCAACTGTTTCGCATTCATCGGGACAGTCCAGTTTTTCTGGGACTGTCCTGCTGTCCCAGCTGCGGGCCGCAGTGTCCTGTTGTGGGGGGGGGGGGGGAGCTGGGGGGAGCACACACTGTTGCTCTATATAGCAGAGCAGTGGTTAAGCAGGGTGAGAATAGATGCCATGCACATGCGCGAGGCATTCACTGTGGAGGGGGGAGCCTGGGGGCAGCCCAGCACACCAGTTCACCCCCATAGTGATGCGAATGGGGGTACGGTGAAACTCCGCCCCATTTTCACAAGGCCTCACCACTTTCAGCGAAGCTCCACCCACTTTTTGGGCACGCCATAGACGCAAAATGTCCCACCTCCTAAATCTGAAAAGTTGGGAGGTATGAAATGATAAAATAATTTTTTGTAGCTTTGAAAGAGTTCCTGGCCTCCTCTTGAACGCTCACATATTCAAGGCTGGAGCCTATTAGATTTTAGAAGCCATAATAAAAAGTGAGTGCTGTGACATCTTTAATCGCCTAATGGGTTGAGTACTATTTATATTTGATTTTTTTTTTTCATAAAGTTGATCTACATCCCTGCTTAAGTGTACCAGTAGTCAGAGGAACCACATTTATTCATGAATTCATTAAATGGAGGTCCGGCCATTGTTTCACTGTTACATTTAATTGAATGCACAGTGACTGAAAAATAAATTTCAGATGGCATCTGAGTGACCTTCACAACAGTATGGCCACCTTGCTTTTTATTTATCATGTGCTCATCTTCAGAGCTCTTGGTTGCCTGGATACACAGGCATCTGCCTCTGGCTAAAGTGCATCTTAGAAGGGGTTAAAAAAATGAACCAGATGAGACAGTGAATGTCAGGACTGAGCTAAAACTTGGAGGGAGAGAGAGAGAGTGTGAGTGAGTGAGTGAGTGAGTGAGTGAGTGAGTGAGCTTGTACTGGGAATAGGGCATACTTGCCTACTTTTAAAAAAGCATTTCAGGGAGATTGTGAAAGCAGCACCTATGAGCGCGTGTTACAGTGGGCGTGTACTGATAAATCTGAGAGGCGTGTCCTAAACCTGACTTACATCCAAATGTAAACCAGCCCAAAAGCAGTCAGTAAGATCTGTTTGTTGATGAAAACACTAATACTTTTCAGAAATTCATAGGGATCATTGTGCCTTATAATAACCAATGCAAGGAAATGACACTAATGATCCCATTTGAATGTATATATCTCTGTTTTTAATATAACAGCTTCATAATTGGGGTAAGGATGAAATGAGGGAGATTACTAGACTCTTCAGGGAGACAGGGAGATTGCTGCTATTTCAGGGAGTCTCCCTGACAATGAGGGAGAGTTGGCAAGTATGGAATAGGGTAGCCATAGCTTAGGCACATCACACACTGCCTGGAATAGTGGAAGTGGGGCTACAGTTCAAAGTTATTTTTGGTCACTTCACTCTGAGCAATCAGCTTCACTCTGCTTGGTCAGAGCTTAAGAAAGCCACTCTGATTGGTTAGTTGTGGTTTGACCACACATGTGGCCGAACAACAAAGAACTTCCGTTACATTATAATTATTACTATTATTTTCCAGCAAATATTAAGTATCCCTCAAATGTACAGTGTCTACAGGCAACAGCAGCAAATATCAGTTTCAGCTTCTGTCACTGGATGTGAACTACTGATGTGCTGTGAGGTCAATGGCTGGGGATGCACACATGGAGATGGGTCTGTGTGCTGGTAGCCTGTCTCACCCCCAACTCACTGTAACTCTCCCCTCACTACGCTAAACATAAGTGTCCTTTGATTCTCCTTCCTGCATCACTTTTGCTTCTGCTGACTGAGCTCCGAACGCTAAACACAGCAGTGCACTTCCTGGTCACATGACACATTCAAGGTTTCCATCAGTGCTCAAGGCACGTCCCCCCATACTCAGAAGCATGCCTCTATTAGGTCTCTTTCTTTGCAACTTACTGCCGGTGGTGTGGCCCCACCCCCAGCTCTGCTAGCAGTGTCTGAGTATACAGAAGCGAGGCTGAACTGTTGTTGCCTCATCTCTCGTCTCCCTGCAGTCCCAGGGAACTACACAAAGCTTGGGAGTGTTAACTATAAAAAAATTATTACAATAAACAAGATGTTTCTAAGTTATAAATATCTTCTTTGTATTATTGTAATAATTTTTATATCAAATCTTAGCAGTATGGCATGTGAGTCTCTGCATCCCCTGACTGCACGTCCCTGATGTGAACAATGATACATGCCAGCATCCCGGTACTTAATTTCTTGTTGCAGCGAATAGTAGTGATAAGAAATGCTCTCTGTGCGGTGGCACCGCTCACACACCCCTAGTTGCAGCCCTGAGATCACATACAACTAGGTTTAAGAATAACTTATTTTATACTGCTTTTGTTAGGATGAGTTCTATGAGGCATACTAATCACAATCCTCATCTCAAATGCGGATGCGATGTGATAACGCAATGCGACATTTAAATACATCACAAGTATATATCAAATAACGCATGCAGGGTCAGAGCTTGCGAGAAAGCTCTGTCCCTGCGAATCCTCTCCCCGCGCTTATGCCACCTGCTACACTCTACGATAACCCCCGCGCGCGCTCTGCCCTGCTTCTGTAATCAGCCTGTGGTCTATTAGACACACATGGCTGATTGCAGAAGCATGCTTCGGGCTCTGCTTTCCCTTTTAAGAGGCAGGGAAGGCTGAGCTGGAGTAGGGGAAAACCCTGCATAACGCCATCTCCAGATAGTGTTATTATCGCAGAGTTTCCTCCCGTTTTTTTCACAATTTCTTGTAGTAAATTGGAAACAAATCACCTTACTGAAATGTAAACTGCTTACTAAAATAATGCAAATTTAAGGGCTTTAGTTTTTTTTTCTTCAGAAAACTGCTCCAAAAGTCCTTTTATTACATTCAAGTGATAATAAAATAATCTGAAAAGGGTGTGAAAACACAAGTTTTCACATTATTTTAGTAAAAATAAATATGCCGTATGTCGTTTTTTGTTATTTTAACATTTAAAAAAATGTTTGACTTAGTACTTTGGAAGTTAACAAGTTCAAATTTCGTTGTCAATGAATGTTTATGTTTATACACAATGACAAATAAAGTTGGACTGAATTTAAATTTTTAAATCCCTCATGAAAACTTTGATCATTGTAGGCAACTTTCACAGCAAAGTCAAAGACCAATTTACCAATCTGCCGCATTCCAATCGCTCTGCTTGAAACAGGCACATACAGTACCTAGCCTCCCGGAAGTGCCGGAAGGCTCCAGAAAAGTCGGGGGAGCCACCTGCACCCACGGAAAAGTATCCACATCTCCCGCATCCCGCCCACCTCCTAGTGAAGTGAGCAGGATGGGGAGATAAATGCAGGGAATCACGGCATAATTGGCGTGACTCGCGGCTCTGTATGGAGGGGCGGAGCTAAATGACGCGGAAACGGGGCCTAATGACGTAGTGAGTCGGCCCT
Source organism: Taudactylus pleione (assembly GCA_031769625.1). Taxonomy (NCBI): domain Eukaryota; kingdom Metazoa; phylum Chordata; class Amphibia; order Anura; family Myobatrachidae; genus Taudactylus; species Taudactylus pleione. Next base: position 6,595,815 of record JAUIMM010000450.1, read on the forward strand.
CAGTGTCTGCTCCTCCTGGGGAGCAGATAAGTAACGGATTTCTCCATAGAGAATTCTGAAGGTGGGTGGCAGGGTGTTTAAGGGGCTACACCTCAAAAGCTATAGGAGGTACCAAGTTGAAATTTGGTAGGAGCGGGTAGAACTGTAGCACAGTGCTGCATGCCAAATTTCAGGGCATAAACATAAAAAATGAGGATTTGGGAGTAATCTAAAGCTCCAACTGTCACTTTTTTCTGACATTCTCAATTAGGAACTCTTTTCTGCTGTTCTCTATGGGGGATTTTTGGGAAGGCATAACTCAGGGCAGGGAGGGAATTTAGAATTGGGGTTTGTTTTATTAGGTAGCTATTGTGCCAGGGTACGTGCTTTTGGGGTTCAGGTAAATTAGAAAGTTACAGTTTTTAAATTACTACCTGAAGAATGCACCATTGTAGAGATAGGACTTTTCAACTTGTTGCGCAGCCTCAGTAGGAGCCTCCAGCAGGAGTAGTCATAGTGGCTTCACTTGGGTGCAGCAAGATGGCCGTCGTTTTGTGGGCGGTGGCAGGGGCCGAGACCAGGGGGCAGGAAGCCGGCGTTTGCTGCGACCGGGATGCGGGGGAGAGGGGGTAGGGGTTAGCGGGCATTAGCTGCTGCCGGGAACCGGGGACGGTAGCAGGCTTTAGCGGTGGCGGCAGTGCGGGCGGCAGTAGTGCAGGCGTTAGGACCCGGGGGAGGTAGCAGCACACAGAATGCAGGCTCGGTTCTGGTAGATCCATCTACACATCTGTTAAAAATTGAATGTGTAAAAAAAAAAGGCGTAGCCCCACCCCCTAGAAGACAACCAGCATCGGGCTTTGGAGCCCCAGTACTGGTTGTGCTAAATACAGGGGACAAACGACATGGGGGTCCCCTGTATTAAGTACAACCAGCACCAGGCTATTCAGAACCAGTCCTGGTTGCCAAAATACGGGGGACAGATGAAGTAGGAGTCCCCCATATTTAGCGCAAACAGCACAGGGCTCTGAGCCAGTCCTGGTTCTAAAATATTGGGGGGAAAATGCATAGGGTCCCCCTGTATTTACCAGAACCAGCACCGTACTCCTTCTAGCGGGGGGCTGATGCCACAGCCAGGGGATCCCTTTCACCGGGCCCCCCAGCAGCAGCATCACCCCTGACTGCTAGTCAGCCCAGGCAGTGGATCCCTGGAGAGTTGGGTACCCCCCCAATAAAGGGGTCCCCCTCCTCAGGGCAACCCAGGCCCAGGCTGATAGCCGGGGCTATCCCCAGCACCTCTGGGCGGTGGGTGCCGGGTTGATTATGTAAAGCGTGGTGCATATGAAAATATATTGTCTTTTGCAGTAGTACTACAGGTCCCAGCATGGAAATCCCCGCATACTGGTACTTGGAGAACCACAAGTACCAGCAGGTGGGGCATTAAGGGCCTGCTGGCACCTATAGTACCCCTGCAAAAGAAATATTAAAATAAAACAAACAGACACCATTTTTTTAAGTATTTTATTATGCCGCACCTTCACCTGTGGGGCAGCAGCCTTTAAGCTCTTTTACATGGCTGCCACTCCCCCAGGACTTCTGCGGCATGAGAGTGCTGAATCTGCAGTTAACCACAGGGTGTGATGGCATACCATATCTGTATTGCGCAAGGAACACGTCCATTAAGGCGTCAGCTTTAATGATCGTAATGTCATTGCTTTTTGAAGTTTGAGTGGCAGAAAATCAATAGGTTTTGTGAAATTTCAGATCATGTCTAAGCAGCCTTAATGGGACATGTGAAACCGCAAGTTTTTTTTGTCTATGGAATATATATGTATTATATGTAGGGATGTGCAGGCTCGGATAGGTTCGAGTTTGCACGTGGAGTTCGGATTTTTCCCTCCAAAAAAACGGAACTCAGAACGAGGCAAAACGTCATCTTACATGGACGAACATCATCATTCCTGGTCTTTTGTCCAGGAATGATGATGTTCGTCCATGTAAGATGACGTTTTGCCTCGTTCTGAGTTCCGTTTTTTTGGAGGGAAAAATCCGAACTCCACGTGCAAACTCGAACCTATCCGAGCCTGCACATCCCTAATTATATGTATATATATATATATATATATATATACACACATATACACACATATATATATATATATATATATATACTGTATGTATATATATATATATACATACATACATGGAGTCGGGGCCGGTAATAGAATTATATATACATATACAGTATCTTACAGTATATCTAAAATTCATTGGTCTGTTTGTTCATTTGTTTGTTTGTCTGTCCGATTATGCATTCGGACCCCTGCACAGATTGGGATGAAACCAAAGCGAGGTGGTCCAGTTGGATCCTGGCCAGGTTTTAGGGGATTTAGGGTCCCATGGTTTTATCTCCTGCTGGTGTACACTGGTCAGAACTTTGACCTGGGGAGTCTGCTCTGGGCCTTCCACTGGATGGGGTGGCAATTGGTCTGTAATGCCTAATGGAGTGGTTGGGGTCCCAGTCGGATCTCATGGTGGAGTGAGCCGGGCAGAACTTTGACCCAGGGATCCTGTTCTGGACCTTCCACTGGATGGAGTTGGACATCAAAACTTAATAACTTGAAGATATAAACCTGGGCAATGCGGGTACTCTAGCTAGTATACTAGTATAAGACAGCACATTCGTCGCTGCCCCGCTCTGCCACATCCCCTCTATAGCCGTCTGCAACCCATTTCCGCTGTTCCTGAAGACCTGCATGTGCAGTAGACTCTGTCTCACAATGCCAGAGTCTACACGGCAACTACGGCAGGGAGAAAGAGGGAGGGGATCGGAGACTGCATGTGGGTCCCCTCCTCTCTAAGCCATCCCTGGCTTTGAGGATCAGTTAGTAAGAAGCACTGTACTTCCATCCCACATAGGAGGAAACATCACAGCTACAACTGGAATATGTAGATCCCACACTTGTAAAGGGGATAAAAATTATTTCTGCAGGTAATAGTAGGACATGTCCCATAAGCCAGTGTATAACATGTAATGGCATCGTATATAAATATTAGAATGGGACCATAGTAAGTAACACACTGTTCTAGGAATCTGACAAACACTCAGACTCAGGGCTGCCATCAGAAATTGTGGGGCCCGGGACTGCCAAAATAGGCAGGGCCCCTGGGCCCCCTCTTCCGCCACTCCCCCTTCCCCCGCTACATCTCATAAATCATGACTTACCTTAACGCCTTGAAGAATGCTCCTTTCTTCTGGCTTCTTCTCCTTCAGGTCTGGCTGGCGCTGCTCCTCACGCACCGCAGCTCCACTGACCTCTCCCTTCCAGCATCATGGCGTCATGAAGTCTTGCGCGCCGACTCCAAAGGAGAAAAAAATATATTGAACAAGAGCAGGGGCAAACTATGGATTTTCTGGGAGGGGTGTATATATATATATATATATATATAGCAATCTTTGAATCCGGCACTTGTTTTAGGGAAAAAGGTTCTTTGCGCTCCTGTGCCTTCCGACGGGTCTCAAACCCAAACAAACAGTAAGCAATTCGGCGGCACTAGGAGACTTGGTAGTGTAGAGTAAAATGCCTTAGTTTAATATCCTACGTTTCGGAGGTTAATCCGTCGTCAGGGAAACGTTTCCCTGACGACGGATTAACCTCCGAAACGTAGGATATTAAAGGCATTTTACTCTACACTACCAAGTCTCCTAGTGCCGCCGAATTGCTTACTATATATATATATATATATATATATATATACGCATATTTATAATTTATATATAAAGTATATAGTAAACATGTATATATTATATATAACAAACATATACACATTAACACATCGATACACATATAAACTGACTAACATATACAGTGTACACACACTAGCACATATACAGTATTCACACACTACCACATATATATGCATTATCATACATACAGATACATACACACCAACACATACATATACACTAACATGCATACAGACCAACACATATGTACACACATAGATACACATATATACACACTAACATACATACACACCAACACATATGTACACACTAGCACATACAGGCAAATACATACTCTATATACACATATACAATATTCACACATATGCACTAACATACATACACATATATACACACTAGCAGATACATACACACCAACACATATACACTAACATGCATACACATATATACACACTAACATACATACACACCAACACATATGTACACACTAGCACATACAGACACATTCATATATACACACTAGCACATACCTACAAAAACATACAGACACATACATACACATGCTAAAACACATACATACTTTTTCTGAAGCAACAGCAGCTTGATAACGGGGGCGGGCACCTTGCCTCATTAGGCTCCGCCCCTCCGGATGACGTAAATCGCGCCCGTACGGGGGCGGGGCTTACTACATTGGCTCCGCAAGCACTGATCGCAGTGCTTGCGGAGGGGTAGGGGCTACCTCAAGTGCTGCGTGCAGCTTCGATGGGTCTCGATGTTCCCGATTAATCACACATTTCCTGAAGATGACATGTGCTAAGAGTAAGAGGTGGGTTGCTTTATACTCCTGCGTACGCTCTCTGCCATCGCTCTCTAAGACATAGAGGTCGTCCTTAAGGCAGACAGTGTGATCACGGGATTTGCATACCCGGCCCCTTTTGGCAGCGAGCGAGCGCAGCTTAGCGACCGGGTCTGAATCAGGCCCATAGTTTGATGGTGCTCTAGGTCACAACAAATTAAAATATAACTTATTATCTTGTTTAAAAATGAATATAATTTATAAAATCACAACACCAATGTAACCCTACATATATTGTATAATGTTCAAGCAAGTAGGGTGAAAAAATATCCTTAAAATGTGTGGCAGGATTATTACAACAATACACTGATAATGAATTATATTCGCTGGTATAAATAGTCCTATTACAATCCTTCTGTCACCAGTGACTTGCAATTATTGCAACAAATGTTGCAACTAGCCTCAAGAATAAATAATATGTGTATGTTGTTTAATAACCTGGGATTGTAGTTTTTTAATTTGTTGTGACCTAGTGCACCATCAAACTATATCTTTTGTTGATGCTAAATAGGTTATCAGATATATAATTTAAATATCAAGATAGATAGATAATAGAGAATATTAAAATAACACTTGACTGTATCATAATGTAATAAAATATATTAATGAATAAATTGCAAGTTGTTATGCAGCCGTCCGTGTTAAGTTGCAGATGGTAAACAGTTAAATACTCAAAGATCTTATGCTGTGCATTGTCCTGCATGTAAATACTATACAAATGTACAGGACTATCTGGAGTGTAGATAATGTATTGACAGACTTCCAAGTCTATACAACCATTATTAATAACATTTGATTATGTAAGCCAAGGTCAAGGGCTAGAAACAGACAGAATCACGTTCTAACATTTCAGGGTCAGGGCTGGCAGCAAGCAAAAAACAGTCAAAAGAAGAGCCAAGGTCAGCAACAGTAAACAATACAAGGAACCAGTTTCAGTAATGAGGTAGATTTCAAAATCACAGGATAGACTATCACCAACGTGGACCAATAGACTGAGAGCTGAGTCTCTGCATAGCACCATAACACCTGTGGAGAGGGGGGCTGCTCTATTTAGAGGAAGTTCCTAATGTGGTTTCCCTAACAAATGGTGCTATATATGGAACTGAAATGAAGTCAGGGTGCAAAGAACCAGCGCATTTTACCAAGGAGAGAGAGAGAGAGAGAGATTCTGGACTAGCTTAATATAATTTATAGATTAATGTACTTTTTATGTATCTTTACGATTTTATTCTTCCCCTATATTTTTTATTTTTTATACATATATCAAGGGATTCTTTATGAATCTATGCATGGATCATAAGTTTTTTATTGTATATTTTGTTGTACTTTATTATATAACTTTTTAATTATCTACACTATACTTGTTTTTATTTAGTTTTATTTTATAACCTGTCTAATACCATCCTCTGCTTATCATACAATTGTTACTATAGTTTTTTCAGTCTGATTTTTGTCTTAATATCTATATATTGGAAGCTATGTATTTGCATTTTAATAGCTACTACATAACAGGTATAATATGATATTATCTTCATCTGTACGTATTCAAATAAAGGCCATTTATTTGCATTTTAATAGGAACCAAATAACAAAGACAAACATAATATTATATATATTTATAGCTTTTATTTTGCCTTTTCATAGCGAGAGCTGGTGCCAAGCATAACATATTCACATTTACGCATACATTGCTTAATAAGGGGAATGTTTAATAATCATCTGGTTTTAGACCCAACAATTATAATTTCTAATCATTGTTTCTTGCGGAATTAAGAAATTAAACAAGGCCCAAATGCATCATAAGACACATGCAGGGACAAGGACTGGGATGGGAGCCCGTCCCTGCGATATGTAAAGTGATTGCATTAGCCAGCACTGCTGGAAATGGAGCACTTGGAGGAAACCCTCATAAACATGGGGAAATCATACAGACTCCACATGGTTAGGGCCTTAGTGGGAATCAAACCCAAGACCTCAGTGCTGTGAGGCAGTAATGCTAACCAGCTGTGCTTTGTAAAATGTTGTAAAATTGTAGTGTCTGTGCTTTGTAAAATGTTGAGGGTGCTCCACCCCTCAGTTGTCTGGATGTTAACCTTGTCTGAATGTTACCCCCTGCACCTCCCTTTAAAGTTCTCCAGCCTTCAAACCACAGCTCTGAAAACCACATTGGATGTACTGAAGTTTGCAGACCATATACAAAACCGATGCTTGGTAAAATTTCTTCCAAGACTATCTCCCTGAAGACATCGAAAAACAATAAAATGCGTATGGGTCACTTTGTAGGACACTTACCTACCCTTGATGATGTTGATGTCCTCTTGATGATACTTTACTGCCTACCCTCTTAAACGGCAGGTGAACTACTGTTCCTAAATGCAGATGTGACCTAAGTATCCTCTGATTAGTATTGTCTATCGAGACACATCGATGGTCATTAGACATTGATGGTTGAACCTCCGCCATTGGGCCTCCACCACCGATGTGCTGCATTGGACCTCACTTATCAATAGTGAAACTTTGGGCCTCCAGTCACACACCATCAATAATTGCTAACCATTCATAGTCAATAGCCATCCCTATCTGTGATCAAAGGGACAAGTATCTTTGGACCATAATAAATTTGCATTCCACGTCAGCCTGTTTAAACATTTTTCTATACATGCATTTACAACTATTTACTACACTAATATACGTGCCGGATTTTATAGTTCTGTAACTATATTTAAAATAAGAACTAAACAAATATCCCACATGAAACTGTTAGAAGCAGTGTATTGTCTCCGGTGTTTTATACAACAATTTCAGCAGAAGTGTTTAGCGCAGATTGATTTAGATTTCCACTAAATAGGAAATACATTTTTGTGCTTAGACTTCTGCTTAGAGATCACAATGATGAGCTCAGACCAGAAAGTTAATTACCTATTTATGGGAACACAGAAAAAAACACCAATAGTGCTAAACTGTTCTATTATATATCGTATGTAAAGCACCGGAGAGATTAACACTAGTTTAATGTTTTCAAAGACAGTGGACAATAGACTGCCATTGTTATGGGAAGAGATCATTCAGTTCTAGTCTGACCTTCAGGGACAATGAGATTCTAAGAGCATAATTCAAAGGTAGATCGCAGTGTCGATGGTGCATGCAGCTGGTCAATGTTTTTTAAGTCTGCTTATGCGCCTCAGTCCTGATGGTTACCATGGGTTAGAATTAGGCACTAGGAGGAGGATTAGAGTTAGGCACTAAGGGGGGAGAGTTAGGTTTAGGTTGGGGGTTTAGGTTTAGGCACTAGGGGGGGATGGTTAGTTTTAGGTAGTGGGCAAGGAGGGGTAAGGAGAAGTAAGGATACTGACCGACACCTATCGGTCATTATCCTAACCCTGTCGGGATGCCAGCATCGGGATTCTGACTGCCAGGATCCCGAACGCTGGCATCCCGTACTCAACCCTTTCTTCATATAAATTATGTACCACTGCCGCCATCCGAGTCCTTTAGACTTCTTCCCAAACCCTGCTAAGCTTCTTTGTGGACATCTGCCCATTCTTTGTTTCCGTAGTAGACCAATCTAAAGACGCAGTGAGATGGATTAGTGTCGCTGCATGTATATAGAAGAATGGCGTAGGGCAGATTAAACCACAGATGGTGAAATAAAATAAACTTTATTGAAATTAATATTATTTACATTTATTATTAAAAACCAATACTACTGACTGGCATCAAACTACATTCAAATGCAGAGTGTAATGCATATAATAAGTGTTTTACCGAATAATGGGCCTGATACAAAATGGTTTGCGTACCACTCCGATATTAGAAAATCTGCGTATGCGCAAGATCTGTACTGTATACTGCTAGATCTCTCACAGTTCCCAAAAGCTGCAGCCCAAATGACAGGTAGCAGCCCTTTTGGGGGCAGGTATTGGGTGAGCCGGCCTCAGCTCCTGAAAATAGGGGAGCGTCATCCTGGTTTTCTGGGAGTGCCAAGCCCAGGGTCTGTATCTACCGACACAGATTTCCTGGGCTCACACAGTGCACGCAATGTATGATGCGTACACAATACCTTCCTATATTGTAACACTAACAGTATGCATAATAGTTGCTTTCTTCATATCAAGAATACAATGCGAATTACAGTGCAATATATATATATATATCACTTTATAATAACCTTATGTGAAAGCAAATGAACACACACATACCACTTTCTCTGGTCCAACTCACAAAAGTAAATATTGTATTGAAAGAATATGTAACAATTAATTAATATTACAAGCAATTCAGTGGTACAATACAGTTCAAGAAAGAGTCAAGAGTTACAAACCAGTATACATACGTTCGCATGCGCGTCCCCGGATCCAGAGAGTACAGTCCTCACCAGATGACTGGTAGAATACAGCTACTAGTTCCTGGATCAGGGGAGCGCATTCTTATACAGTAAAATTATGGGTGTGCATAATAGTAAGCTGTGTCTTCTTTCCACTGGTCCAGGGGCCGGACGTTTCCAGTTCACTGGGGTCATTGGCTGGTTCCAAACAGCGGGCGATGCCTAGGCTCAGGTTGCAGTTTCATAAACTTTCCTCTGGGGTCACTCCAAAATCTAGCTCAAAGCTACCATTTATTAAACATAAATCTGACATTGCTAATATCTGCTTGCCGCAATGTGCGACAATCTATTCGCAACCATCAGACCACTGCCAACATAATTCTGCACAATATGATATCAAACACGATGTTAATTCGTTCCATCCCTGGATTATATGTATTGTGTGACCCATGTAAACTGGGATTTATATAATACATTGGACATGTAATATGTCTAATTCTATATCTATATATATATATATATATATATATATATATATACTGAAATTACTAAAGAGTAAGATAAAGAAACATGTATGTTCACTCAAACCAATCTCTCACGGCCACAAGGGGGAGCCTTGTTACTGCAGCTGGTGATCAACTGTGAAATCAAATGTACTTGAATAACACCAGAACTGAAAGGGGAAATTGTTTAAATTAAATATACCATAATGATTAAAAGTGGTTTTCACCAAATATATATATATCGTAGAGTTCATATGTGTTTATGTGTATACATGTATCAAATAGGGAATTTCTTGAATTAATGTACATCAAATATATTAGTTTGTTAGGGAGGCAGTTTAAAGAGGTTTTTCTCTGTCTATGTCACAACACCATGGGCTAGGCACTCGTGTGCTCAGGTGTGTGTAGGCGATACTTATAATTAAGATCATATCTCAGTGCAGCAGACCTGGGGAAGTCATTAAACCAGTTCCTCCATTGTCCAGTGAGGGTCAGATAAGGAATCATACATATCTATATATATATATATATATATATATATATATTGGTGCCAAGATACTTCAGGCATCACATGCTTGTTTGTTCATCAAACACGGGGAAATGTTGGTGAATAGAAATTCTACATTTTATGACACCATGATTGTTTGAGCTGACCTATTCAACCTGGGCCAGCAAGCATTGATTTACATCTCCTTGGGGGTTACTGGCTAAACTATAATTATCTATTGCTTTTGAAATCTGTAAGACTAGGCCAGTTATTGCATAAGATTTTGGATATAAGACATTATTTTGTATTTAAGATTTATATCTGATTTCGACACGATGGTCTCACAGAAGATCTGATGCTGTTTCTTAGGGTGCAGCACTCGGATCTGCATTGCGATCAGGAGGCGCCTATTTATACCAGACGCCTGCTGCTGCATTAGCATATTAGTTGTACGGTATTACAGAGCGGCTTCCCTGCGGCTGTGCAATACTGTACGACTCTGAATCAGGCCTAATATCAGTAAAACAATGTCTAATGTCCAGATATACTCCAGCAGGAACCACAATCAAAGATATATTCCACTTGTGGTTCAATTCGGAACAGTCTAGGAACATAAAGTCCCTTTAAGATGAAGAATTCAAACAATGGTAGTCTTGAATCCACCAAGCCAATTTTAGTTTCTCGTCTATGGAGCCGGATCATATCCATAGCTGTGTAATGTCGCTGATAGTAACCCTGGAGGGAAATGGGATGGTGCTGTATGATTGTAGACAGTCCGTACAGTAAATGGAAGTCTTCGGTATGTGAAAAGCTTAACAGATGCTATTGCAGTTAGAAATGAAGAATATTTGTATTCCTTAACGTGCTTCTCTGAAGCATACACAGTTCCATCAGTTTTGTTTCCTTCTGATGAAACTGTGTGTCACAGTGAAACGCGGTCAAGATAGACAGTGAAAAGTCACATATGCGCCTGTCTGGTGGGACATGACTTGTAGATAATCAATCTTTGATGCAAGTTGCGAGGCGATGATGGTGGCCAAAGATCGCGACTGATTCGATAAATGCTTCACACCCATGACTTCTAAAATTACAGTGATGTAACTGTGATTTAAAATTAAGATTACACTGTTCTGAATACTCATTTCACAAAAGAAATTACTGGGTCTAACTGGCCAGGCGAAAGGACCAGATCCCCATTGTGCTTCATCGACTCATAGAACAGCCCTCTACCATTGGGAAGGGGGAGTGTTCCTGCAAACTAATACCAGTCCTTTTTGCGGGACAACACTGTCTATGAAGAGGCATTAAAAACTACATCTCCCCACAATTACATATGCCCCTATAATCTCTGCAGAAAAAGCCTACCATGAACAGCTGTCTGTCACTGAAATAACCAACACTTGCTTTGAGCCAACAAACCAAATGGTGGAGTGTGTCCCTCTTCACAGCATGCCAATGCTTCAATTGAGGTGAAGCACACCATCCAGTTCATCGACTGGTGTCCAACAGGATTCATGGTAGGAATCAACTGCCAGCCCGGTGGTCCCATGGGGGGATCTGGTCAAGGGGCAGAGTGCTGTATGTCTGCTCAGTAACACTACTGCCATCTCACAGAGACCTTGGCAGGGATCGATCACAACAAGATAGATCTAATGTATGTCATTGTGCACTGCTATGTGGGGGAGAAGATGGAAGAGGAGTGAGTTCTTCTAGGAGGATTGAGAAGATCTGGCTGCATTGGAGAAGGATTATGTGAAGGTGGGGTAGACTCAGTGGATAATGATGCCAAGGAGGGAGAGGAATACTGAGCTTGAAGCATTTGAGACTTATGAAATAAGTTCAAATGTTTTACTAACTACTTCTGTTGTATTTGACCTTATGAGAGTGACACAAACAGAGCAAAGTGATATTAAAAGGCTGCTTGTAGCCAGGATGCTGGAGGTAAGCAAGAGTGGCCTGAAGGAGAAGCCTGATAGAAAGCAGAGAGAGGAGGAGTCAGAGGAGGGAGCCCAGTAAAGCATTCCCTGCATGTGCCTCTGCCCAAGATCCACCCTCTTCAGTGCAGCAAGCAGAAGGAGCAGGACAAGCAGGAGCAGCCTGCCAAACACATTCTGAAGAGATCACTGAGGTGACTATCAGTGAGGTGGTCTGAGTATAAGTGGTAGCCCAGTGTGTGAACACAATGGGCCACTGTGTGGCAACTGTGATCTGGGAGGGGGGGTGCTGTGTAGCATCATGTGAACTGGGGGGGGGGTCATTGTGTGGCATCAAGCGATGTGATTTGGGAGCTCTTTGAAGGATTGTATGAAATAGGGGGCTCTGTGTGACATCCTATGGACTGAGGGAACTGTGTGGCATCCCATGAACTAGAGAGCTGTTCAGCATCATGTGACCTGGGGGATCTCTGTGGCATCATCTGACCTGGGGTGCACTGTGTGGCATCATGTGAACTGGGAGGCTCTAAGTGGCATAATGTGAACTGGGGGCTATGTGTGGCAGCACGTGAACTGGGAAGTTCTGTATGGTATTATGTGAACTGGGAGACTCTGTGTGGCATCATGTAAAATGGGGGAACTGTATGGTATCATGTGAACTGTGGGACTCTGTGTGGCATAATGGTCAACTCTGTGTGGCATAATGTATGGCATCACGTGAACTGTGGGGAAAGCACTGTGTGGAATATTGGTAAAATTGGCCAGGCCCCTGTGACTCGTGGCAAGCCCGTGAGACTTAACCATGCCCTATAAGATGAGGCCACATCCCTTTCGCACAAGTGCACGTGCCTATGGCTTGCTCACCGAGGGAAGTACCAGGGCTGATCTAGAGCCACAGTCAGTCCTTGCCCGGCACTCTCATTCTTCCTCCTATGCCCGAGCATTGAAAGCAAGAGGAAGAAAAGCAGATGTCAGACTTTCTGATATGCTGAGTCTGTTTTTACTTTACTCCACCACTGTGTATTTCTTACTGTTATAACTGCAGCTGGTGGAATGGGAGCTCTTATTCATTATTCTATACCTTCTTGGCAAATAGTGTACAGCAGTTGTCCATCCTCCAACCTGCAGTTCTTTTATTACTAAACTGTACTGTAACCTTACGCTGATACATTTCTTTGAGGGATTATATATTTTATTTTTGATGCATGAGAATTTTTTTTTGTAGAGGTTTATGTTTGTGTCTGCATAAGCATTGGCTTATCAAATTTTAAGAAACATGGTATTCACAAGTACTGATCAATTGTTTCAAAACAGACACTTTGTTCTTAATGTTTTTCGCCATCTGCAATTATACATTCTCGGGTTTGGGATTTCAAACCAGGGAGCCGTTTTTGTTCAAACTAAGGTTGGCAGACTTCTATGCAATATGCCAACTGTTTATGCCACACATTTAGAAAACAAGAAGACCGTCACTGTAATTTTACTAATTGAGCCCTGGGATTCACGGGCAGACACGGGCAGAACACCATTCTGCCAAACAGGATATGATTCAGCTTTGTGTTGTGTGTTGAATATTTCAATGAACTTTAATAAATACTGTTTTTAACTATTTATATTGAAGATGTGCCCCCACAAAAAAAAAATCGTTTCTGGCTTTTCATGTGTGAAACAATTAAGATTACTTCAGGAACAACATGTGTGCATACTGTTACCCAAAGTTAACATGTGTGTATATATATATATAGAACCACCTCGGACCGGCACTCACTCATAGGCAAACGCAGGGGGGGGGTTTCGTCTGCCTGGAAACCCCCCTCCCCAGCCCACACCATGACCACAATAGAAATAGTTATGTAATAGAATTTTACTAGTGCTGCATGTTCTTCTCGGTATCACAAATGAAATAATTAGCACCACCTGTGGATCTTTTAACATGTATCAGTCAGTAATAAATAACCTGTGCACCAACTAGGAGATCTGGAAAACATTCACTGTTAGGGATGTGCTGCTATACAGCCCAATATGTACATATATGCCCAGGGCTGTGTTAGGTTATTCTGCTGCTCCCCCAGACTCCCGGACTTGCTCTAATACTCTGGAATGGTGCCCACATCTAAAATAAAAACATTCAGCTCAGGCAGGATGGACCTAGTGCCGCACCTAATGGCTTACTGTGATCGCTGGTCCTCTATATGCTGGAATTATGACACACAATATACTTTGTATGACGCATATTAAAGCTGGTTAAGTGCTAATTCTACCCTCTTCATGGACTGGCCACACTCACTCTAAAATCACGCATTTGGAAACCTCCCTCTAGAAATCCTGCGTTTGCCACTGCTCACTCCTTGCGTTTCAGCTGCTCCAGTGCCCTCCACACCAAAATCATCTAGTTAATCAACCAAATAAACGGCGGGACTCAGAGACTTGCGCAGAATGTCAAAAAGTCGTGTATTCACATGAGAAACATATGACACCAACATTTCGGGAATGTTTCATCCCTTTGTCAAGGCATGTGAATTAACATTATAGTAGTAATTAACATTATAGTAGTAAATTAACATTACCCTATTTGTACACACTATAATTACCTATTTGTACACACTATAATGTATTGAAGTGTTATGTACACAGAATAGTGTCTTCATAGCTATTAATAAATTAAAAAATCGTATTTACTAGGTAGCACAGAGGTTCCCAAACGCGGTCCTCAAGGTTCCCCATCATGTCAGGCATTAGAGATATCCATGGTTGAGCACAGGTGACTTAATTAGTACCTCAGTCAATTTGACTTGACCACCTATGCTCAACCATGGATATCGCTAAAACCTGTACTGTTGGGGACCCTTGAGGGCCGCATTTGGGAACCTCTAATGTAGCATATAACCATACTTCCCAACATGACCCATACCAGGAGAAACAAAATGTTCTGTTCCTGCACTTCCCTTTTAATTTATGATTGTCATCACCTGTGTTGAACTAGTTAAATGAAAAGACAGGTGTTTCAACACAGGTGATGGCAATCCTAAATTAAGAGGGAAGTCCAGGAACAGAGCATTTTGTCCCTCCTGGAATGGGTCATATTGGGAGGTACAGTGTGATATAACTAAACACAAACACAAAATTCTAATTACATTTAATTAAATGCAGACATATCTTGTTTCCTCCCTTTAAAAATCAAAAGGGAATCTTCTTTCCAGCTACAGTCCAAATGGAGATATCAGTAAAGTAATGAGAATAGACAGTCACGAGTTCATATTATATAATAGCCACACTAATGAATGAAATACTATCAGCTGTATAGGTCAGCCAGTGTCGCCGATCACCATCACTGAGTCTCATTGTAGCAGCCCTCCGCTTTGTCCAGGATTCATTTAACTAGACAGATTTCTAAGAATGAGCCGCTCCTATAATCACGCAGTTCAATTGTCTGAGTGAAGCAGTGTAATATTTTCTATTCTAGTTCTTTCAGTTGTGTAGTAATAGTGCTTTAAATCTCTGTTACACCTGTAAGAAATCACATAGGATATTTAGATATACAGTTTTGTTACTAGCGTTGGTTTTCTGCATTATACAGCATGTCCTGAGGAGGTGAATATAGGAGGGTGGGGGTGGGTGACGATTTTAGTCCGCTGTCTGGGGGTAGTGAATTATTGTGTGTCTCTTGTAGTTGGTATCTGGGGATATCTGCTATTGCTGAACGTAGACCTGTAGCTTTCATTATTATTGCAATTAAACATCTTCACATTTCAATAATTTCCTTATTATTATTAATCTAGCATTTTATTCATAGTTTTATCATGTCCTTGATAATCAAGCATGTAAAAGGGCATATTAGAAACCTTCTCCAAGATTGGTGGGACCAGATTAGTCGCTCAGTGGCAGAAAGATATTCCGACCCTAACCCTCCCAGATCAATTATTTTGGACTCTATTTACTACAATCCGCATTTGTGATGCAGATTGTAGTGTGATATCACCGAATGAATTCGCATTGCGAATTCAGGCAATATCACAGGGATTTACTACAAATCCCTTGCAGGGACAGAGCTTGCGATAAAGCTCTGTCCCTGCGAATCCCCTCCGCACACTAGTCATGGTATTTTCGGAAAAAATACTGTGACAAAGTGCCCGTGCATGCGCCGACCGGCCAACGCTGCTACCCCCCCCGGCGCTAAGCCCCACCCCCGGCACTAAGCACCGGCCCCCGCGATCGTGGCCCCCCTCCCTTCCCGCAACCCCCCCTCCCTTAATTACACTTACCTGCATGATCCGGCCTCCAGTGATGTCTTCCATTTCCTCCGGTCAGGTGATGTCCCATACTCCACTGGGACCCGATCACCTGATGACCGGGCCGCAGTGCAGCATGGGAGACCAGCTGACTGAAGCCCCGACCACCAGTCCATGGAGTCAAGTAAGTAAATTTTTTTTTTTTACTATTTTTTTGTTTTAGCAGTGATCAGCTTGCGGTCTGTTTAGACCACACAGCTGATCACTGGGGCCGACTCCCGGCTCTGCTCTGCCTTTTAGAGCAGAGAAGGTGTCCGGTAACCGGGGGCAAACCCTGGATAACGCCACCTCCTTATTATCACAGGGCCTCCCTAGGTATTTTTTTCACAATTTATTTTTAGTAACTAGCAGGCAGATCACATTTCCCATTACAATTATGGGAAATGCGATCTGCTTACTAAAAATAAGTGATACTTAGGGTTTGGAGTAGAATTTTACGAATTATACTCCAATTGCCCTTTAGTAACTGTAGGTGAAACTAAAATAATGTGAAAATGGTGTGAAAACACCCTTTTTTACTTTATTTTAGTAAAAATAATGTTAATAAATAAAGCCCTTAGTCACTATAATTCTACAATGAAGATCCTTAATTCTCCCTATCTACAAGAAGTACATCTCCGTACAGTGCAGAGGGCATATATTTCACCTTCACAACGTGCTCATTTTTCTTCACATATGACTGGAGAGTGCCCAAAATGTCACTGTGCGTCTGCATCCTTTTTTCATTGTTTCTGGGAATGCCGGAAAATTAAGCAATTCTGGAATAAAGTTGTAGCCTTTATTAATGACCTATTATCCACACATTTAATACCAGACCCTCTAGCATGTTTATGCACAAATTTCTCAAACTGGAACCTAGAGTCTTTACAAGCCTCCACAATCCCAAATATTACCATGATCATCACGGTATAAAAAAAAATTATATTGACACATTAGATCTCCAAATCTTCTCCTTCTCTAGCAGAAGTCAAAGCAAAATTGCTAATATTTCTATATTATGATAGAAAACCTGCTCAACCACATAAAAAAAAAGGAGTGGTGACTTTTTACAAGAAATGGGGTATATATATCGAAAGTCTAGACCAAACCACCCAATCTCAAATCTTTAAGATCTTTGAAACGACGGAATGGTATCTTCATAGACAAATACTATTGAATCCATGATTATTCATAACATAATTCTATTCTCAGAGGCCTCCTATGTCACAGATAAAGCTTTAGATTGTACTCAGACAAAATGCTCTTGAAAACTTATTCACCAATTCTACCACCCTCCCCTCTTCCCTTCATGTTCTCTCCCCCCCTCCCCCACCCTATATATCCATTCTTTTTTTTTTTTCTTCTCTTTCTCTATATATGATATAGCTCTGTTTAACTTTAAACTGTTTATGGCGGAATGTTTCCCTTATTATTTTTTGAGTGTCCTATGATTTACACCCCTCAAGGTTTATATGTATATATTAAGGCAGTCTTGCATTTCTTTAAAAATGACTAAGACGCATTATTATCGACTATAGAGGGTTGTTCTCAAACATTCTGATATATCAGTACACTAACATTGTCATTGTTATTGTCATATCTCGATGAAGTTATAATAGTTACACAGCTATTTTACAATGTTGTCTATCCACCATGTGTTCTTTATTTGAAATTTCTATAAAAAGATTTAACAAAAAAACAAAAAAAAGGGCATATTTATATAAGTAATTGTGCGGGAAGTTTCTGTGTAAAATGTAAGCAATCCCTGCGGGAAAGGTAAGTATCACTTTGCTTCCAAGTCTTCGCTGGGAGGGCTCTTGCCAGGAATAACTACATCCCCTTATGGGTTGGGTATGGGATGCTGGCACTTGGGATCCTGGCGGTCTTCCTGACTCCGGCAACCCGACAGGGTCACAATCCCGACAAAAGGAGGTCCTTCCCCACAGCCTAAAACTAACCTTCCCCTCTAGTACCTAACCTCCCTTCCCTGCAGCCTAGCCTAACTCTCCCTAGTGCCTAACCCTAACCCCCCTAGTGCCTAACCCTAACCCCCCTAGTGCGTAACCCTAACCCCCCTAATGCCTAACCCTAACCCCCCTAGTGCCTAGCCCCAATCCCCCTAGTGCCTAACCCTAACCCCCATAGCGCCCAACCCTAACCTCCCCTAGTGCCTAACCCCCCCTAGTGCCTAACCCTAACACCCCCTAGTGCCTAACCCTAACCCCCCTAGTGCCTAACCCTAACCACCATAGTGCCTAACCCTAACCTCCCCTAGTGCCTAACCCCCCTAGTGCCTAACCCTAACCCTCCCTAGTGCCTAACCTTAACCCTCCTAGTGCCTAACCCTAACCCCACTAGTGCCTAACCCTAACCTCCCCCAGTGCCTAACCCTAACACCCCTAGTACCTAACCCTAACCCTCCTAGTGCCTAACCTTAACCCTCCTAGTGCCTAACCCTAACCCCACTAGTGCCTAACCCTAACCCTCCCTAGTGCCTAACCTTAACCCTCCTAGTGCCTAACCCTAACCCCACTAGTGCCTAACCCTAACCCTTCCTAGTGCCTAACCCTAATCCCTAAACCCCCTCTAATCCCAATAGGATGCCAGCGCTGGGATTCTGACTGGGGTCGGTAATTCCGCCGCCAGCATTCTGAGCACCAGGATCCCGACAGCTGGGGTAATAACTACATCCCCTTATCAGAGCCCATTGTCCCTGCAAGGGAAATCTGCTAAATTCTAGTGATAATTTGCATTTTCTCTATGTAAACAATAATAGATCATTTGAACTGCATAAAAATATGCAGATTGTGATATTATGTCCGTTAATCTATTGTGATGGCATATATAAAATATCTGTTCAGCATGTATTATTCACTTTATTATATTATAAATTCTTTCATTAAGCAATCACCATGGCAGTTATGTTTATTTTTTTTAAGGGGGCTCAGTGGGTTTTAATGATAATATTTACTGCAAATGTGGTTCTCTATTGTCAGCATGCCCCAGCAGTCATTTTGGGCACCAAATCAATCTGGTACTTGGAGGGGTATATTAACTAAAGTGGGGGTTTTTAGAAGTGGAGACGTTGCCCATAGCAACCAATCAGATTCTAACTATTGTCTTCTAGAAGGTGCTAGATAAATTATAACTAGAATCTGATTGGTTGTTATGGGCAACTTTTCCACTTTTATAAACCCACACTTTAGTAAATATACCCCATAGTGTAAGAAGGATAAAGTGTAGTTTTTCCACTGCTAACCTAGCCATACAGGCCATGCTGGGGTTTTTTTTTACATTTTTTCACATTTTTACCCTTTTTTATTTATTTATTTTTTTAAGCATGCAGACAATTATTTTTTTTTTCGGTGGGTTTTTTGGCGGGTTTACTGCAGGTTCTTAACCTGCTGCTTTATAAATCTGAGGTTTGTATCATTTTACTGGGGAAAAATCACTACAGCATTATCTGCACTAAAGTACGGTCTCTCAGCAGGTTAGAGACGGTTGTGAGCTTAGTATATCAGCAGGATGTCCATTTTACTACTGCATGTTTCTATTTGCAAAGCGCTATAGAATATTAATTCGATATATAGAAATACAAATATCAATAATAACAATAATAATTTATTAAAAAGGTTAACTTTTTCACTTTTCACCACTCCCCTATCCGACAAGTATTGCGTTCCGCAGTGTAATGGAGTGTTCTGCTAACTGGACCAAGGAGCTCATTCAGACCCGCTCGCTAGATGCGGCCGCTCGCTCCCTGCGGCCGCTCGCTCCCTGCATATGTAAATTTTGCAAAGTGACATCAAGGCAGCCGCTCGCTTGGCAAGGCATAAGCACGCCCACTATGTCTTGGCGAGCGATCACTGTGTGTTTACAGATGCCCACCAGCCTGTCTTTAGCCGCCCACTTGCGTACGTTATCTCCAGGAAGTATATACAACCATCGGTACATCGGGTTCCATCGGATCTGACTGCAACGCTTGCGGTTGACTGTACTCTACTGCGAGCACTTCAGTGTATTATTCAACCTGGTGACGTGTACTATGACACTGCCTGTTAATTATGCACGCCCCAGAAACGGCAGTAAATACACTCTGGCACGCCTACGTTGGTAACTCCACTCCCCCGTTACTATTGCCCGTCCCTGTTACCACCCACAAACCATACTTGCCTACCCTCCCGATTTGGTGGAGAGCCTCCCGAAAATCGGGTGCCACTTCCAACCTCCCGGGAAGGCAGGCAATCCTCCCGGCTGCCGCCCATCCCTCTTATCCCCCCCGCACTTACCTTAGAAACCACCGCGGCAGGGGGGGGGGCCGTGACGCGATTCACGCTGAATCGTGTTATTTTGGCTCTGCCCCCTGCTTCACAATGTCTGTAATATCGGCATTGTGTAGCGTGGGCGGGCCAAAATGAAGTGATCAAGCGGCCCCGCCCCCTGCTCCGCCCACAAACACACATCATCTGGCTGGCCCTGCCACCTCGCGATGGCCACGCCCCCCTGTAATGCCGATCTGGCTGCTCCCTCCCGGCAGGGGCAGCCAGGAAGTTGGCAAGCCTGCCACAAATGGCCTCTTCTGTCACTCATTCCACTGGGCTGTCTTTGCAGGACGAGCGAGCAAAATCCGATCGCTCGAACTAGTTTGCACACGCGCACTGCAAACTACACGCATGCGCACATTAGCGAACATCATCTGCAACAAGCGGCCACCTGCTAGCGAGCGGGTCTGAATCAGGTCCCAAGTCCTTAAGGAGATGCAGCTGCAAAACAACAGTATTGAAATCCAATCTAATTGTTGCCAGTATAATAATTCCCTATTGCCTGCTACTATTCCCTATTCCCTGCTACTATTGAGCAATTAGATATGACAACTAGCAGAACTGTTCAAAATGGTGTTGAGATCCCATTATTATTACCAGCACACTGCAGTCCCACTGGTTTGATTCTTTCTCTCACTCCCGCAGAAGCTGTCAGAACTGAGACCTGTCTCAGGAATAGATAGAAGATCTGTATTGTAGCGTAAGAGCTTATGACAACAGGGAGACAGAAGATGCAATGGACAGTACAGACACGGGGAAGACATGAATGGTAGAAGCAGAGGGAATATACGGGTTACTGTAAGAGGAGATATAGGGATCTAATGAAAGACTGGGAGGACTGGAAACTACAGAAACTAGTGCACTGATGTCATTTTATCTAAAAAATACTAATTAGGCACTTATTATTTTTTAGTTAGCTTAATTTGGTCGATAATTACATGTTCTTCTGGTGTGTAAAAAAATAAGATTACTCCAAAATCTATTTTTTTTATTAGTTTAGGCAATACATATTTAATAAAAGTATTTATTCAAACAACAAGTATTGTTTTTTATCATTTCAAATCACCCCCAAAAAACACTTTTTTTTTTCCATTTTTCCATTTTATTTGTATATATTTAAACAAAAAAAAATCAGATTTTTAATCTTTTTTTACTGTTTTAAAAACCTCCAGTACTTTCCTTATGGCCAGTAACAGCCTTCTATCTGGTCCTGCTATCCCAGTTGCCAATTTTTGGGGGGCCCAGGATGGTTTCCCCACATTTTTCCGCACTTTTCCCAGGTTGCTTCCTGTACAAAATTTGCACAACCTCGCCGCGAGTAGTACGAATTGTCATTTCTAATTGGATCTCGCATTTCTCAGGAGCGCGCATTCATGCGAAGTTTGCACTTTATATGAAACAAACTTGTATTTGAAAATTTTAACCTAACTGGATTGACCCCTCTGAGTCTATGAAGCGGGCGTTACTCGATGTCAGAAGGTGCTATCTAGAGTCAAAAATTTGATTCAGTTAGTGGATCGGCCAGGAAGTGTCCCGGTCTGGAGCAGCACACTGGTTTGCCCCGCACCTTATAGAGGTGTGCAGGAATATTACTGTAGTGATTTCAATCCCTGGAGTGCAGAGAGGTGGTGATGCTGGGTGGGTACAAATTGACGCACACCGGGCTGCCATCAGAAATTGTGGGGCCAGGGATTGACAAAATAGGCAGGACCCCCCATGTTTCTGACACTCGGTGTGGCGCCATGACGTCACTCACGCATGCCGGGTCTCAAAAAGACTTAATTTGCACGGCGGGCAGATGGCTCACATGTACAGTACTAAGCTATTTACTGCTTCTGCTTCACGTCAGCCTCTTGCCCTCTGTGTGGAAGCATCATGGGAGCATGAGTGAATTTATTGTTACTCCAGGCAGCCACCAAGGTTTGTCTAATTGTAGCGACGACCCTGCCTGTGCGCACTTTGGGTTGGACAGAAGACGTAACTACAGTACCACATGGCTGCGGACATTTCAATAGTCCAGGAGTGAACTGCAGTGGTTGTAGAGACATTAATCCTGCTATCACGGACCCAGCTCCTTACTGGTGCCATTTGTGGCATTGTGGGTAGAGGGTGGGGCTACAAAGACCCAACTGCAAAGGGTGTCATCAAGCTAGGGATGGTTTAACCATTTACAGTACAATTGTTAGTTAGCATCGATGATATGAACCCAACGGCATGGGACCATCGATGGTTTCACCTTTTGATGGTCATCCCATTCCCAGCTCTATTATTCACCAGGCAGTTGGTCAATTAGAGGTGGGGATGAGGCTCTGAAGGGCGCGTCGGGGAGCAGAGCTAGGCTCAGTGTCCTGGCGCCAAGTAGAAAGAAAATAAATTGGGGAGCTCTGTACCATCTACCATTGATAGTTGATAACCATCGATGGTCATCCCTATGATCAAACACCCAGACCGCATTTCAAGACGCTGGTCTCCTGCCCATGAAAGGAGATTAGTCAACTATGGTCCACCAAAAGTGGAGGGCATGTGTGTACTCCGGGGGCGCAGGGAGGTTTATACTGGGTATCAAGTGCATATCATAAGTAAGGTCCAATTAATAGGCAAATGTTGTGCAACTACAAGTACCAGCATTTCCTGCCTTGAACACACATTTACTAAGACAGCTGCAGACAGTATTCAGATGGAAGGAGAACCAAAGGGAGGGAAAGTATATGTTGGACAGAAGCATATAGGTGCATACATTATGGAAAGGATAAGATATAAGAAGTGATGGGGAGAGGAGGGGTTTAGTAGAAGTATGCTCATTGCAGAGGAGACACCAAGCTAAGAACACAGCTCAGAGGAGAGTTTGGGAGCTGGAATGTAAATATCTCTACATGGAAGGGGTGGTTTGCACAGAGTAAAGGTTCTGTATGTGGAGCTTACAGGCAGCTTATAGACTCCCCTCCTGTCTGGGCAATGAATTGGGGACAGGGCTGGCTGCATTCCAACATTCTTCACTTCGCCAGGTAAGTCCCCTCTGTGGTCCCAGAATATTAGGTTCTGTGCTAGGGTTAGAAACAGGCAGCTGTACAGTAATATAGTGCTGTACTTGCCATGATTTGTAAAGCTTGCAGTCAGGTAATAGCATCATATAAGGAATACACATAGGAATTGCTTGAAAATGGATCTTGAAAGATTCATAATGTTGCTGTAGTAAAACCTTCTAAGGTTATGCAGATTCATTTTGGACAGAAGTGACGTTCAGCTGACACCCAGCTTCTATTGGAATTATTTACAGGAGTGCGTATAACTACTAAGCTCTATACATATTATGTATATACACATTTCTAGTATATAATATTATTCTGCATGTATGGACAGGTGCAATGTACTATTCTATAGTTCTGTATGTTGGATTTTATTGTACATATAGTTATTCGGCATGTACAGACTTATGCATAGTACTGTCCCACTACATCTGTATGCTGGGAGTAATTTCTAGTATATATAATTATTCTGCATGTGCGGAGTACAGACAGGTGCATACAGTATTATTCCTCTAGTTCTGTATGCTGGGAGTAATTTCTAGTATATATCATTATTCTGCATGTACGGACAGGTGCATAGTATTATTCCTCTAGTTCTGTATGCTGGGAGTAATTTCTAGTATATATCATTATTCTGCATGTACGGACAGGTGCATAGTACTATTCCTCTAGTTCTATTTGCTGGGAGTAATTTCTAGTATATATTATTCTGCATGTACAGACAGGTGCATAGTATTATTTCGCTACTTCTGTATGCTGGGAGTAATTTCTAGTATGTATTATTCTGCATGTACAGACAGGTGCATAGTACTATTCCTCTACTTCTGTATGCTGGGAGTAATTTCTAGTGTATATCATTACTCTGCATGTACAGACAGGTGCAGCATAGTATTATTCCTCTAGTTCTGTATGCTGGGAGTAATTTCTAGTATATATAATTATTCTGCATGTACAGACAGGTGCATAGTACTATTCCTCTACTTCTGTATGCTGGGAGTAATTTCTAGTATATATAATTATTCTGCATGTACAGACAGGTGCATAGTATTGTACCACTACTTCTGTATGCTGGGAGTAATTTCTAGTATATATTATTCTGCATGTACAGACAGGTGCATAGTACTATTCCTCTAGTTCTATATTCTGGGAGTAATTTCTAGTATATATCATTATTCTACATGTACAGACAGGTGCATAGTACTATTCCTCTAGTTCTGTATGCTGGGAGTAATTTCTAGTATATATCATTATTCGGCATGTACAGACAGGTGCATAGTATTGTACCATTACTTCTGTATGCTGGGAGTACTTTCTAGTATATATAATTATTCTGTATGTACAGACAGGTGCATAGTACTATTCCTCTAGTTCTGTATGCTGGGAGTAATTTCTAGTATATATAATTATTCTGTATGTACAGACAGGTGCATAGTACTATTCCTCTAGTTCTGTATTCTGGGAGTAATTTCTAGTATATCTCATTATTCTGCACGTACAGACAGGTGAATAGTAGTATTCCTCTAGTTTTGTATGCTGGGAGTACTTTCTAGTATATATCAGTATTCTTCATGTACGGACAGGTGCATAGTGCTATTCCTCTAGTTCTGTATGCTGGGAGTACTTTTTAGTATATATAATTATTCTGTATGTACAGACAGGTGCATAGTACTATTCCTCTAGTTCTGTATTCTGGGAGTAATTTCTAGTATATCTCATTATTCTGCAAGTACAGACAGGTGCATAGTACTATTCCTCTAGTTCTGTATGCTGGGAGTACTTTCTAGTATATATAATTATTCTGTATGTACAGACAGGTGCATAGTACTATTCCTCTAGTTCTGTATTCTGGGAGTAATTTCTAGTATATCTCATTATTTTGTACGTACAGACAGGTGCATAGTACTATTCCTCTAGTTCTGTATGCTGGGAGTACTTTCTATTCTAGTATATATCAGTATTCTGCAGTATTCTGTGTGTTATATGGAAGCTCTGTGTCATACACTGCAATGCTATAGGAGCACAGTACTGGAGCGGTGCTGTGTGAGCTATATGGAAGCTATATGTCGCACACGGCAATGCTATAGAAGCATAGGATTGGAGCGGCGCTGTGCAAGCTATACTGAAGATATATGTTGCCGCTGCACTTCTAAAGGAGCACAGGATTGGAGTGGTGCTGTGTGAGCTGTATGGAAGCTATATGTTGCCTGCTGCACTTCTATAGGCGCACAGGACTGGAGCAGTGCTCTGTGAGTTATATGGAAGCTATATGTTGCACGCTGCATTTCTATAGGAGCACAAAACTTGAGAGGTGCTGTGTGAGCTATATGGAAGTTATATGTCACATTCTGCACTTCTATAGGAGCACTGGATTGGAGCGGTGCTGTGTGAGCTATATGAATGCTATATGTTGCTCGCTGGACTTCTATAGGAGCACAGGATTGGATAGGTGCTGTGTGAGCTATATGGAAGCTATATGTTGCACGCTGCACTTCTATAGGAGCACAGGACTGGAGCGGTGCTGTGTGAGCTATATGGAAGCTATATGTTGCACACTGCACTTCTATAGGAGCACAGGACTGGAGCGGTGTTGTGTGAGCTATATGGAAGCTATATGTTGCACGCTGTACTTCTATAGGAGCACAGGATTGGAGCGGTGCTGTGTGAGCTTTATGGAAGCTATATGTTGCACGCTGCACTTCTATAGGAGCACAGGACTGGAGCGGTGCTGTGTGAGCTATATGGAAGCTATATGTTGCACACTGCACTTCTATAGGAGCACAGGACTGGAGCGGTGTTGTGTGAGCTATATGGAAGCTATATGTTGCACGCTGTACTTCTATAGGAGCACAGGATTGGAGCGGTGCTGTGTGAGCTTTATGGAAGCTATATGTTGCACGCTGCACTTCTATAGGAGCACAGGACTGGAGCGGTGTTATGTGAGCTTTATGGAAGCTATAGGTCACACACAGCACTTCTATAGGAGCACAATGGTAGTCAGATTATTATAAAAATGTCCTCCTAAGTCAATAGCAATTTTACCTTTCAAACACACTGAGTGGATCAGTGTTACCGTAACCTATTAAAGTTTCATAGCAAAATAGAGTAATGCTGGTACACACACTTGTCGATATATTGTTTGTTCGACGAATGATATATGGCGAGTGCATCAGCGAGTGTGAACATCTGATATGTCTGTGAACGACGTCCTTCACAGTCATATTAGGTCGGCCCTGCAGCACGGCTGATGCCGATATATCATGCCTATATATCCATGCATCTGCATGTGTATACTGGCGACCCGCTGATCGCCGCACACTGGCTGTAGGACTGATATCACAACTGGGCAGGCAAATTTGGATGCCCGCCCAGTTGTGATATCAGTCCAGACGTATAGAGCTGCCAGTTGGTAAGTGTGTATAGCTATCCAATAGGCCGCTAGGACAGAGGACCGGTCTGCTGAGCATCTGTCGTTGTAGTGTGTACCCAGCATTAGTGAAGTCTGACACAAAAATATGCACCACACTTTGACAGCCTGTATCTGACCATCTTCTGATGAACTACAAGTTCTAGCATGCCTTGGTTTATAATGTTGCCAGTCAAAAGTAACATAGGCTTGTGCAAGTGCCAGCTTTATAGATTGACATGATAAGTGTATATGTATATATATAATATATATATATATATATATATATATATGACCCCAATGCTTCGGCACTCTGCCACTCAGTGTAGATGGGCATACAGCCCTAACTTGCTCCGGTGCCCTCCGCGGGGGACAGCACCCCCAAATGAATATATAAACAATATCAAGGCGGCACTCGGAGACAGATGAAAACAATACCCTCAAATTCCTTCTGGTGAGAGTATTGTTTCCATCTGTCTCCGAGTGCTGCCTTGATATTGTTTACATATATATATTATATATATATATATATATATATACCGTATATATATATATATATAGTGTTCACTCTAGCTCCGGCGGCAGGCAGGGCGCCGGAGCTAGAGAGGGCACGTTTGTGTGCGCACCTTCTTTAGCGCGCGACCGAGAAGGGGGCATGGCCATTGAAAAGGGAGCATGTCTATAAGACGCGTCCCCTTTTCATCACTCTTGGGGACGTGCCCGGCACTTATGGACACGCCGGGCAGCCCCCAAGTGCTGCAGACGGGGAGAATAGATGCCGGGCGCATGCGTCCGGCGTCTATTCTCCGGCGGTGACCGGGTCACCGCACATTTCTTCACCCGCGGGACACTGCGACCCGTGGGTGAAGACGGCACCCGCAGGCTGTTAGGACAGGGCGCTTTTTACCCTCCTTCTGGAGGGCAGGGCGCTTTTTGCATTCCAGAAGGAGGGCAGGGCGCTATATATATATATATATATATATATATATATATATATATATTGTCATATAGATATTAGGATTTGGTGAATTATGTTTCCTTGTTGATGTACTGCTAAGACTCACAAATCGATAAGGTGCAAATTCCTATGACACACTGGATTAATTATTTTTACATGTAAGGGGCCTAGGAAGACACTTTTGTTAAGTCTTGTCATACTGTCACCGGTGACTCAATTAAGGGACAGGAAGGTTTGTCATTACTATTTTAATTCCACTCAGGAGAGTAGATTGGTATATGTCATTAGAATGCAATCTCTGAAGGCATCCTGCAACCGGGATGTCCAATTGACATGTATAGTACATTCAGTTAGGGTAACTTTGTTAGCAGACAATGGCCCTCATTCAGAGCCGTTCGCTATTTGCGTTCATTCGTTCAAAAACAAGGGGTGGCTATTCAAATGATCCGTTCGCACATTGCAGTCTGTTCACACCTCTAAGTCTGAACGAGCGAGCAAAACATACGCTCGTTTATTTGTTAAAAATGCCCCCTGGCCGCTCGCACCATACGTCATGTCCGCTATTTATTAGATTAATCGA
Organism: Taudactylus pleione; assembly: GCA_031769625.1. Taxonomy (NCBI): domain Eukaryota; kingdom Metazoa; phylum Chordata; class Amphibia; order Anura; family Myobatrachidae; genus Taudactylus; species Taudactylus pleione. Next base: position 6,624,200 of record JAUIMM010000450.1, read on the forward strand.
GTACATCGAACAGGATATGAACTGCTCGCTATTCTTGTGGTTGGTTTTTTCAACCGCTATTTTGCGAGCAGTTCTGAGTTAAAAAAAACCAAGTGACGTGGTCAATGACGCTGCTATATTAATTATGCACACCCATAAAATGCCCGTTTTGACCTTTAAGCACGCCTGCGTTCTGATCTCCACTCCCCGTTTTCAAGCACCTTCCCCTGTTACCACCCACATACGCCTCATTCTGTCACTCAAAATAGCAGGCACTCGCTATATTGCGTACAAACGATTTTCAGCCGCACTGACTGGTTCGCGCATGCGTACTAAAAACCGTACGCATGCGCAGATGTGCGAACATCGCTCGGAACGAGCGTACTGCCGCTAGCAAGTGGCTCTGAATGAGGGCCCATGTCATTACCTGACAGAATATTAGGACACACACACAGGCTTTGTCTGACATCAGCCCGCTCAATGTGGGGTAATCCTGTATACAGGCCGGTCACTCAGGTGTGTGTGTACATCAAAAAAACATAGGGGGAGATGTATTAACGGCAAAAATACGGTAAAACCCCCGAATATGCAGTTTTCGGGGGTTTTACCGCATTCCCCGTATGTATTAAGCAGCAGAGTGCAGCGCATTCTGCTGCTTCGCGTTGCTAGGTAACGCCACCTTCAGGTGGCGTTACCCAATAGAAGCCTATGGGCTTCTTAGTGCAACGCTCGGGGCTGGGAGGGATCCGGACGGATCCCTCCCATGAGCCCCTGCGGCCCGCGGCCTTCTGCGCATGCGCAGAAGGACTTCTGGGTGTGAAACCCGGAAGTCCCTCTGCCCGGCAGCATCGCAAAGGACAGCTCTCATCGAGAGAGCTGTTCTTTGCGATATTCTTGGTACATGCCGCGGTAATTAACCGCGGTATGTACGCGAAGTCGGGGGGGATGTACCACATCGGCAATGTCGCCGATGATACATCTCCCCAATAATCTTTCATCCGGTTCATGATATAAACATGACAACAGGTCTACAATAGCTGGAAGCTTGAAACATCATAGAGATATAGCTGAAATATAGACGCCGGTTAGGTGGGATTTTCAAATTACTCAGAGGCCTGGGTCTCAAGATATGACGTAGCTCACCTCTCCCACATCCCATATGTATCCTACAGTATTTACAGTCCTATGATAGCTATAATAACAGGGATCAAGGTGAACACCCCATATTTTAGGTAATCTTTCAAGTTAAAATGTTACTTTGGCAATTCTGGGATGGCCCAGACTTATGGTGGGTACACACTGGGCGATTAAAGTGGACGACTGAACCATAATGATATCGTTATCGTTCAGTCGTCCACTTTATCGTCCATTTTTAACCCCAAAACGATGAACGATAACGACGACGCGCGTTCCCGCGGGTCGTTCGTCATCATCGTTCATCGGGTTAACATGCAGGCCAACCTGACGATATTGTTAGGTTGCTGCATGTTGGGGAATGGGGGAGAGAGCCCGGCGCTGAACGATATCGTTAATGATATCGTTCAGCGGTTGTGCTCAATGTCATGAACGACATTGAGCACAGCCTGCCGGGGACACACTACACGATATCGCTCAGGGAGCATATCGTGTAGTGTGTACGCACCTTAAATTAGCTGGTCAGCCAATCATCAAATATTTGGTAGTGCCATCACGAGGGGGGAAAGTACCTCATAAAAGGTATGAGTACCCTCTGTTCTGGGCTCAGACTCTGGGGTTCAAGTCAGACTGAGGGACTGTTCCATGATGCCTGCTGTGCTCCCAGCACAGATTTAGCTGAGTGTTACTTCTGTAAGTTTTCCCTTTTTTACTTGTAATTGTAATACATGTATGTACCTTTTGTAAGCTATTTAGTTTGTAACATTTTGTATAACTAAGCATTGTACTTCTTTTGTAAATAAAGTATTCTTTATTAGTTTATTTCATATATGCTCCAAAACCCAGTCTTTGATGAGATTACTAGACCGCTATGGCTATAGTTAGTCATTGCCAGAAGCAGGGGGCCTCCAACTTTGTGTGTCAAACTTTAATGTGAACTAAACTATGAAATAACAAGTGACTATTATAGGGCTCATTTGTCACTTTGTATGTGTCCTCGTCAGTGTATCGTTCAAGTCACGTCTACTGTCATCTGTAATTGCATAACTGCCTTATTTACTGTATTTTAATAACCATCAGATCTGTTGCTATGGCTACCATTGAAGAGATTTTAGATGGGATAGTGGGCAGTTCATTCCTTAAAATTAATTAGTTCTTTAGAATGGAATAGTCTTTACTTGTCACTCATATCCTTTGCAAAATTTGAAATGAAACTGGGTCTATTCCTACATATAGATAAAATGGACTTTTGTGGCGGTTTTGGAAACGGCTGTCAGGTTGCCATTGCTACCCGACCCTACACAATGACACTGACCCTTGCCCTCGTTTTTTAGGCACAAAGTGATCTGCAATCAACAGCCAATTAATAAAAAGAAGTACAGCTTTATCGTTACTAACCAACAAATTATCACAGGATTTCATCATTTTCTACCTATTTCCAGAAGGGGTTACTTTTATTTGTAGATGAGGTTCTGCATTATTCTGTGCCCTCCCTGCTGACCCAACTGTTACTGAGCTGTGCTGCTGGCTTTTCATTAGAGTTTAGGAGGCTGTTGATGATGATGATGACGGTGAGTTGGTCGTAAAGTGGGCGTGAATTACTAGATAGAGAAGTGCACACAAAAATTGTGCGTTTCCTCTCATACGCAGAACTTAAGATACATTAATTTTGGCAACAGTGGCATATATACGTCCCGGTTTTACGCCAAACATGCCACATGCCTCACAGTCTGACCTGTGTTATAAACCATTTATTTTATGGACAACAGATGCATTCGATATTAGCCATCAAAAGACTACAAAAAAAACCCTACAATTCAACAAAAAGGACTCTGACAAAAAAAATAGCTTAACCACATAAATGGCAATTTTTTCCCTTAAAAATTACTGTCTCGCCATCTCAAATGCCCATCTATTCACCCTCTAGGGCAACCCATCATCTCCAAGATTGCTGGGCACGCCCCCAGGGTGATGAATACCGTGAATCCATGCCCCATCCAAATGAGCCCACATCCTTTTTTGTATGTGAGGCAATACCCCCCTCCCATGTACCAAAGGATCCAATATCCCCCGCATGCCATTTAACCCTCTCCTACCCCATCAAGCAGAGCGCAGTGTGTTGGGGGGGGTACTCATCTGCTGCTGCAGCTTCAGAGGTCAGCCATAAAAGAGTGCTCAGGGGGAGGGGGGGGCTAAGGGGTCTATGTATTAAGCCTTGGGGAGAGATAAAGTGGACAGAGATCAAGTACCAACTACTCAGCTCCTCACTGTCATTTTACAGGCTGTGTTTGAAAAATTAGTTAGGAGCTGATTGGTTGGAACTTTGTTTTTCGTCCACTTTATCTCTCTCTAAGGCTTAGTACATAGACTCCTAAGTTCCCCTTCTCTCATCTTTGTTTCCGACACATGCGCCCAAGAGTGTCGTTCAATGGTTTCTGGGGCGTGATTCTCTGCTGGGGTGAGCAGAGCAGCAGGAGGAAACAGTTGGGCACAGACGTGAAAAACCCAACTGGCTGTGATCGATGCCCATGCCACCATGCCAACTAAGAGGTTAAAAGATTAAATACACATTAAAAAAAACAACATAGTCTTTGCCCCATTGTTGAAGAATGCACCGGCCAGTGTCAGGGGAAGGTTCACAAACAGCCAATATCGTGTGGTTTGCTAGTGTCATCATCATTATTGCTATTTGCACCTGGCAGTAACTATCTGCAAAGAATCTGACTTCCTTAGTCTGTATACAGTATGTTGCCGGTAGTGTGAACATGTCCTTCTGTACTTGGGCTGCATTAGAATACCCTCTTCCCACCCTGTTCCACCCATGCAGGCACAGTCAGGCGTAAGTGGTAGATTCATCATGGATGTATATGCGCGGTCACACTGTTTTTGGCAGGCACAATTCAAATTCTACTCAAAATATACTACGCCAACTGGTGTAGATCTCACTCTGCATCACCTTCAATGAGTCTAAACATGCAGCTTGTTCCCAGAATAATTTGTCTGTGCAAACTGCAAAGCCATCTATGCACCTCTAGCCGAGGTTTCTGATGTCATTTTCTCCTCTTCAGCTCCTCTGGGATGCTAGGGGGTGTGGTTTTCCAGCTGCGGCTCCTCCTTCTCTCGCAATGTAACCCAGCCTCCTTGAACTGGGGAGTACCTGGTGAGGGGCTAAAATATAGAAACCAATGGAAGGAATAGACAACTTGCGAATTGTCAAAACAGCCAAAGCTCAAGAGTCTGAAGAGTGGTACATTTGAATGTATAAAATAACTAGTTTTCAAGAATTACAAAAAATAGGGGGGTAGTTGAACTAAGCCTTGGAGAGCGATAAAGTGGAGAGAGATTTAAGAAAAGTTAAATCAAGCCTTGGGGCTCTATTTATTATCATTATTTTTACTAAAATAAAGTGAAAAAGGGGTGTTTTCACACCCTTTTCACATTATTTTAGTTTCACCTAAATTTACTACAGGGCAATTGGAGTAGAATTCGTAAATTCTACTCCAACCCCTAATTATCACTTATTTTTAGTAATCAGATCGCATTTCCCATCATTGTAATGGGAAATGCAATCTGCCTGGTAGTTACTAAAAATAAATTGTGAAAAAATACCGGGGAAAGCCCTGTGATAATAATGCCACCTGGACTCCTGCTCTGCTCTAACAGTCAGAGGAGAGCCCGGAGCCGGCCCCAGTGATCAGCTGTGTGGTCTAAACAGACCACACGCTGATACACTGTAAAAAAAAATATAGTAAAAAAAAAATCACTTACCTGAGTCCAGGGACCGGAGATCAGTGCGCCGGTGATGTCCTCCCTCCGGTCAGCTGGTCTCCCATCCTGCACTGGGCCCCGATCATCAGGTGACCGGGTCCCAGTGCAGGATGGGAGATCAGCTGACTGGAGCCATGGAGGACATCACCGGAGCCCGATCACCGGAGGTAAGTGCAATTAAGTGAGGCGGGAGTCGTGGGGGAGGGGATCAGGGGGGTCGCGATCGTGGGTTTGAGAGGCTTAGCGGCTGGAGGCAGGGCTTAGCGGCGGCCGGTCGGTGCATGCGCGGGCACTTGTCACTGTATTTTTTGCAAAAATACCATGGTAAGTGTGCGGAAGGGATTCGCACGGATAGAGCTTTATCGCAAGCTCTGTCCCTGCAAGGGATTTTTAGTAAATCCCTGTGATATTGCCTGAATTCGCAATGCAAATTCATTCGGTAATATCACACTACAATCTGCATTCAAAATGCGGATTGTAGTAAATAGAGCCCTTGGAGAGAGATAACGTGGAGAGAGATAAAGTACCAATCAATTAGCTCCTAACTGTCATTTTTCAAACACAGCCTGTAAAGTGACAGGAGCTGATTGGTTGGTACGTTATCTCTCTCAAGGCTCAGTACATCTCCCCCAAGGTGGTTTATTAAAGGAATTAATGATGCTGAAAAAACTAACATTACTGAATGAGCCTTGCATCGTACAATGATAATTTTTTTATTGCATGTACATCAATACACATCCTCTCCAGAATATGAATATTTAATAACATATATAATAATTATTTTCATGTCATAATATGTATATTTATTCTCTTGATTATATTAGATTTATTTTTCATATTGTCATTGATAAAGGGATTGAAGAAAATCCAGCAACAGTATAAAACCAAATACCTATTTACTGACATTAGTTGCTGTAACTTTTTTTTTAGACATAAAAGATAAGTTTCTGATATTATTTGTTATATACCAAATGCATTGCCATTTCCAAGAATTCCTCAAATAACGCTCAGTTTTTCTATCATCCAGATTCTTGACCCACCAGGATTATAAGGATTATTGCTATGAGAAGTTTATGTTTGCTATAGACCGTTATGACCCCGTGGGCGTTCTGATTTTGCATTTCAATATTATTAGAGCCCGACTCTTGGCGGGCAAAAAAACTTCTGAAAATGATGGCGGCACAAATCCACCAACATGTTCTTAATTTCCATAGTAGGGTCCCAAAAGGTCCATAAATTAGCTGCAAGAGACTCCTGCGTTCCGTAGGTGTGTGCACCTCAGTCACAGCTGATGTTATGTTATATATTTTGTCTTGCGATGTTACTCTACAGATACTGTAAGCAATGCTCTGCTGCTATTCATAAATCTCCTGGTTTGCAGGTCTGGGTGTGATACTCTGCGGATCTGTCATTGATGTTGCACAGATTTCTGATCCTGTCTTTGTTTTGACCCCTGCGGCTGGATGAGGCCCTCACCTCTTCTCTCCTTCCTCAGCCTCTGTACTCTCAGCCACTCGCAGGTAAGTGCAGGAGACCCCCAGCCCATGTGTCACAGTAATGATTTCCCCGGGGCCCTTCAGAATAGCTGCTCATATTATTGGACCCAGGGATTTGCAAGACTTCTGCCATTTACTTGAATTGTACTTTAGGTCTTCAGCGAATTCAACTTCACCGGACGACCTGTATGTCGTCTATTAACTGCAGTAAAAACTGTTCTCTTCACATCCATATCATCATCCAAAGTACATCAGCTGTTTTCCTTCGCTATGGGTTTATTTATACATTTAGAGATAAATGCTCTGAAAGCTAACGTTCCTATTCATGGCGAGATAGTAACCGGTTTCGGTTGATCTTATCATGCCCCCCTGTGACAGGACAGGTGCTCCGATAAGCAAGTGTCCCGGGAACCCTAAAACTAATACACTCACAGCGGCAAAGATTTACTCTGTGGGGTTCCTTCCCTTTGCTTGCACATGTGCACCGTGAGGGCCAGAGGGAGCGGAGATCTTTAATACCCATTGCTTTAATACCCCTACTCGTTGTGTATGATAAATGCTGCTACAGCCAATCAGCTCCCAACTGTCATATTTCAAACAGATGACAGTTGGGAGCTGATTGGCTGGAGCACCATTTATCATACGCAACAAGTTTTAAAACTCGTTGCATATGATAAAACTCGTTGATAAATGGGCCCCTAAATAAGTAGCCTCTTTACTTAATTTAATGATAATCATACAGTGACTGCTTCTTCCACATAAATTAATAAGATAAACAGGTCACAAAGAGAAGTGTAAAAACATCATCATTAAACAACAATATTTTAATTGCAGTTGGATATTTACTGTTTATGGTAAAGGGGCTTAACACCGCACACAGCACTTTGATGATGACATTGCTCTGTTGTGAAAGCGGTCAGTTTCGCCCGAGAGTGGAGGGGTGTGTACATGCAAAGTGTCTGAAACCTGGGCTTCTCTGGGGGCTACCCGAGTCTGGATCGCTCTGGGGGTATGGGTGTGTGCCGCGGAGGCGTTACTGTGGGTGAGTCTATCCCAGACTAAAGCTTAAAAACAAGCATTGCGCAATAATTATCTCAGGATGGCAAAAACATATAACAAAATGTTTCAGCTAATTTTGATTTAAATTTGATTTTTATCTTTTTTTAAACAATTTATATATAAAAATATGCGTTTGTGGAACTGGAAGCTTGGGCTCTCATTGTACATGCACGGTCCGGCTTGCCATGTGACGCGGTTAGTTAACCCTTTCCACCCCAGTCCAGTATTGGCCGAGGCAGCTGAGTTTACGCAGCATTAAATAATCAGCCTTATCGCTGCATTGATAAATGGGCCCCTTAGTGCAACAGATAATCCAGTATTTATTGTTATTAATTTTACACTTTAGGATTAATTTATTGTACGTGCCCTCCTGCAGAGTTCAGTAAGTACATTTATTCTTCCTTTAGTTATTCCTGTTATTTTAAGCCTTTTATTTATATAAATATATTAGCCTTTTATTTATATATTTGTTATATATTTTAGCCTTGTATTTATATCATATGCTAAAATCCTGTGCGGTTTGTGAACACCCAGCGCAGGAAATGAGAAATACTTTTATTATATGGTCGGTTACATGAGGTATATTAAACTTTATCCCTGGGTAAGGTGTACAGCAGACAGAAGAGACACCACAAGTGTCAATTCAATTCAAAACCGAAAGATATTTATTGAATTGACAAGCAAAGAAAAAAGTTGGCTACGCTGATGATTATTGCAGTAATACGCCTGGTATTAGCGGGACCCCTCTGCAGGAACAGTTGGCGTTGTTGGATAATTGTAGATTGCTCTCGACATGATATATCTTCTCATTCCAACTGACGCTGCCTCATCCCAGGTGCTGACTGCTGTGTATAATAGTCTGACA